>CM038796.1:134990784-135062966 GCA_021764765.1 Vicia sativa
TGGCCGGACAGACCGACCTGCTCTGATACCACTAATGTAACACCCCAATTCTACCCCGCGTAATTATATAGTAAAATCAGAGTTTCAAAATTCCATTTAACAAAATTGAGGCATCACATCTTCGCATTTCCAACAATTAGCATTATAATGCACATGAAAAATCGAATATACCGAATCATACATAATTCATCATACGTACATATGAATATTCACAGCACAATGAATATGTTAACCAAATATACATAACATCATGTTGTCATCAATACAAAAGGTTATAACATAATAAAATAGTATATACAAACTATCCTATCAAAATAATGACGTCGCCCAAATCCCGAGTGTTACTACGACCAGAGTAGAACGACGCAAAATAAAGTGACTCGAGCTAATCCACCTCATCCTCGGGGATCACCTGCACGTTACCAATATATAGGTAACGACGAAACAAGTAAAGGGGTGAGATAATTCCAAAACATATAATTAGAAGTAATGATGAAATATATATAGATAGTTGGAATTATAATTGATATAAGTTAAGTAAAGTATGTCAACATATATATAAACTTGCATACTTTAAATTAACATTTAGTGTACAAATTAACACATTAACTTCATCACATAATCATTATATTCCCATCAACACAAAAACACCATGTACCGTCGCAATTCAATTATCATTAATCAATTAAGGACTCAATGATAAACAACTCAAACATAAACATAACCGACTCCAAAATAAACATAATGGACTCCATGAGACACGACTATGTTATGCATGTGGTACCCATCGCTTTGTCCGTAATTAGGGACACTTGGCATAAAGCCCAACTTCGCTCGGCATAAAAGCCATCATCGTTTGGCATAAAAGCCCTCTTCGCTTATGAAATGTATGTAACTCAATAAATAAAGACCGCACAACAACATATCCTCATCGCTCATCACAATTGACATAAAGTCTACTTCGCCATATTTATTCGCATCGCATAAACATATCATCGCATCGCATAAACAACAAGTATTCATAATTATATACACCGTCGCAAACATCACCGTCAATTAATCCATCAATTTCCAAAAACGAAAAAATAGTAAACACATCAATAATCGTCGCGAAAGCCATTCTTATTTATCGGCATAATTTATAAACATCAACTTCAAAATCGGATAGTTCATATACGTCTTAAAATGACTAAAACTCAATTTGGGTCAATGTACCGTCAATTAGCCTATTTCGGGTCGTTCCGTAAAAACTCTCAATTTCGACAAACTAACTTCACCACTACGTTCTACACGTCAAACTTAGCTAGCACGTCAATTTTCGTTGAATTGACTACTTGCTCTCGCGAATTACGAAATCGGAAAATCGGAACATAATCGGGTTCTAAATTTAATCGGCTATCTTATCCCCTAATTATATTTTATGGTTGCCAAATGCTACTGGGTGGAATTAAGGATTTGGAAACAAACAGAATGTATTTTCAAAGAATTATGCAGGTTTCATTGTTTGACAATAAAACAACAAATATTTCAAGTTACAGAAAAATGGCAAATCGCAGGGAAAATCCATTTCCTCTACACAAAAGGGGATGAACGTCCCTCCTCACTCTTGCCTAAGGAGGAGGCTGCCTCACCGATGGGGGTGACCGTCCCACAATAGGAGGTGGGCGCCTCACCCCCCCCCCCCCCTTAATCCTCCCATTGCCATTTTCCAATTCCCTGCGTTTTGGAAAGTTTTACAGTTCCTATTATTTTTCTGTTTTTCATATTTTGCAGGTAGTTTTCATTTCTAACTTCATTCCTATTTCTATTTTCATTCTACAACATCCTACAAACAACAACACTCATATAATCTACACCAAACTCAAATCTTCTAAACCCTCCAACAATCACCCAACACAACTCTATACTATCTATCAATTTTTTCCCAAATCAAACTAAAATCCATCAAACCCTAACTAAATGAAATGGAAATCAAACCCCTTACCTAGAAAGCTTTGGGTATTCTTGATGATTCTCCAACCAAGTCTTGCTCTTCTTCTTGATCTCCTCTTCTTCTTCTTCTCAAGCCCTAGCTTTTCTCCAAACTCTCAACTTTTGTGTTTTTGATGTTATGTTTGGAAAATGGTGGAGGAAATGGTTTTATATGACATGTCTTACTAGCCAACTTTGATAAATTTCTCACAAGCCCCTCATCTATTCTTAATACACTAAACATAACATCTAATTATATTACTAACTTAATTTGTTAATTTAATTCCGGGAAATTAAATATCGGTGCGAAAAATATTTTACCGAACCAAACAAAACGTCGCTAAATATATTAATATATACCGATTAATATAATTATTTTCGTTGTCAAAACAATCGTCAAACGATAATTCAAAAATAATAATATAATTTAATATTAAATAAAACAGGCGTTACAACTCTCCCCCACTAAAAAGGTTTCGTCCTCGAAATTACCTGACTCGAAAAGCTCGGGATATGAATCCCGCATCTTACTCTCGAATTCCCATGTCGCACTTTCACCAGCTGCTCCAATCCAAACAACCTTGACCAATGAAATCTCTTTGCCACAAAGGGACTTCACCTCACGATCCTCAATCCTCAAAGGCATCGTTTCCACCGTAAGATTTTCCCGAACTTGAATGTCGTCCATCTCAATCACATGTGAAGGATCCGGGACATACTTCCGAAGTTGTGACACATGAAAAACATCGTGTAAGTTTGAAAGATTTGGCGGTAACGCCACCCAATAAGCCACTTTTCCCACTTTACTAGTAATTCGATAAGGACCAATAAAGAGAGGAGTTAGCTTCTTCGACTTCAATGCTCGTCCCACACCGGTTGTAGGAGTAACTCTTAAGAACACATGATCACCTTCTTGAAATTCCAAATCTTTTCTTCTTTTATCATGATAACTCTTTTGACGACTTTGAGAAATTCTCATCTTTTCTCTAATCATTTTCACTGCCTCCGTAGTTTCCCTAACCAATTCGGGTCCAAGCACCACACTTTCACCCGACTCGTGCCAACACAAAGGAGAGTTCTACACCTCCGACCATACAACGCCTCAAACGGTGCCATTCCAATACTAGCATGAAAACTATTATTATAAGTAAACTCAATCAAAGGAAGATATGTTTCCCATGAACCACCATGCTCAAGAATACAAGCTCGTAACAAGTCTTCCAACGATTGAATCGTCCTTTCCGTCTGACCATCAGTCTGAGGATGATAAGCCGAACTCAACCTCAACTTAGAACCCAAAGCCTCTTGCAAGCTTTTCCAAAATTCAGAAGTGAACCTCGGATCTCTATCCGAAACAATACACAAAGGAATACCATGTAATCTAACAATCACATGTGTATAAATCTCCGCCAACTTCGATACGGGATAAGTGATGTTAATAGGAATAAAGTGAGTCGACTTTGTAAGCCTATCAACAATCACCCAAATCGCATCGTGTCCTCTTGGTGTATTCGGCAACCCCGTTACAAAATCCATAGAAATGCTATCCCATTTCCATTCTGGAATCTCTAACGGTTGCATCAACCCTGCAGGTTTCTGATGCTCCACTTTAGACTTCTGACAAGTCAAACAAGCATAAACAAACTGGGCCACCTCTCTTTTCATGCCCGACCACCAAAATAGTTTCCTCAAATCTTGATACATTTTGGTCGTTCCGGGATGAATACTCAAACTACTTCTATGACTTTCTTCCAAAATCATCCTCTTTAAATCAACATCATCGGGAATACAAATCCTACCTCGGAATCTCAAAACACTCTGAGCATCCAACTTGAAATCTTCACTTTCAGTTTGTCCAATACTAACCAACAAATTCACAAGTTTCACATCAAGCTTTTGAGCTTCTCTAATGCTATCAAGGAAATCGTTATTGATCTTCAACATTCCCAAAATAACACTCTTCAACGTCACTTCTATCACAAGACTCATATCTCTAAATTGTTCAATCATTTCCAACTCCTTCACCATTAAAAGTGACATATGCAAAGTCTTTCGACTTAAAGCATCGGCCACCACATTTGCTTTACCAGGATGGTAATTCAATCCGAAATCATAATCTTTCAACAATTCAAGCAACCTTCTTTGCCTCATATTAAGCTCCTTTTGATCAAACAAATACTTCAAGCTTTTATGGTCACTAAATACTTCAAATCTAGAACCATAAAGATAATGCCTCCAAATCTTAAGCACAAAAACAACCGCCGCAAGTTCCAAATTGTGGGTAGGATAGTTCTTCTCATGAATCTTAAATTGCCTCGAAGCATAAGCAACCACCTTGCCACCTTGCATAAGCACACCACCCAAACCCATCATAGAAGCATCATAATAAACAACAAACGGTTCTTCAGGATTGGGTAGAATCAAGATCGGTGCCGTTGTCAACCTCTTCTTCAATTCAACAAAACTTTCTTCACACTTGACATCCCACACAAAAGCAGCTCCCTTACAAGTTAGCTTTGTCAAAGGAAGTGCCAACTTAGAAAAACCTTAAATGAACCTCCTATAGTAACCAGCCAAACCCAAGAAACTTCTAACTCGGTAACAGATTTAGGAGTTTCCCATCTTAACACAGCATCAACTTTAGAAGGATCAACCGCAATGCCATCACCAGAAATGACATGCCCTAAAAATATCACTTCACCTAGCCAAAACTCGCACTTTGACAACTTAGCATAAAGCTTCTTCTCCTTCAGAACTTCCAACACAATGCGCAAATGTTCTGCATGCTCTTCCTCCGATTTAGAATAAACCAGAATATCATCAATAAAAACAACCACGAAACTATCCTAGTAAGGATGGAAAATACAGTTCATGTACTCCATGAATACTCTCGGTGCATTAGTGACATCGAAGGCATCACCGAATATTCGTAATGTCCATACCTCGTCCTGAAAGCAGTTTGCTGAACATCTTCTTCTTTCACCCTTATTTGATGGTAACCCGATCTCAAATCAATCTTACTAAACATGCGAGCACCAACCAACCGGTCCATCAAATCATCAATCCTAGGAAGTGGATACCTATTCTTGATAGTTACCTTATTCAGCTGACGATAATCAATACAAAGTCTCATGCTACCATCTTTCTTCTTTACCAACAATACAGGAGCTCCCCACGGTGACACACTTGGTCTAACAAACTTCTTCTCGAGCAAACCTTCTAATTGAATCTTCAATTCTGCTAGCTCGGATGCGGACATCCTGTATGGCGCCATAGAGATAGGTCTGGTACCAGGGCTTTTGGAGTGGTAAGCACACTTAGCATTAGGATTGTATCTCGAAGAGGAAGTGTTGATGTTTTGAGGAGGATCCCTCAAGGTAATCAGCTCCGCTTTCAACATGTGTTGCAAGGCTTGTGACAATGGCATCTTGATCTTCGTAAACTGTGTTCGTGGCGCGTTCTGGCTTCGCGCGTTGTCTCGCTGAGGTTGTGCTGATGTAGGATTGGAGCTCACAACTGCCCCCACAGATTGAGCACGATCGGTCTTGACTCGGCTTCTCTGACCATACACAGCATTGGCTTCTTTCTTACCACCAAAAGATCTCTTCACAGCATTTGAAGATGACTCTACATGAATCTTCCCACTCTTGATACCAGCTTCAATGCGCTCTCCTGTCAATATCAACTCGGTGAATCCGGCTAAAGAGTTTCCAATCAGATGATTGAAGAAAGGGCCTGTCAGTGTTCCCATAAACATATCAACCAACTCCCTATTGGACAAGGGTGGCTGAACTCTGCCTGCTAAATCTCTCCATTTCTGAGCATACTCCTTGAACTTCTCATCACGATCCATAGACATGCTCTGTAGTTGCATGCGAGTGGGTGTCAATTCAGCATTGTACTCATAATGCTTGTAGAAAGCATCTTCCAAATCACTCCAAGTACGGATACGGTCATTCTCTAGCTGATAATACCATTCCAACTGAGTTCCGGACATACTCTCTTGAAAATAGTGTATCCACAACTTTCTGTCATCAGTGTGGGGGTTGATCTTCTGAACATAGGACTTCAAATGTAGCTTTGGACAAGAAATGCCATCATACTTGGCAAAAGTAGGAACTTTGAATTTGGGAGGAATCACCACACCAGGAACAAGACTCAGATCATCAAAGTTCAACCCGTACATCTTCAGGTTTTCCACAACATTCAGACGGTCTTCAAGTTGCTTGTACTTGTCATCTTCATCAGAGTACTGGCCATTATCATAGTCTTTTTCAGCCTCAGACTGACTGCCTTCGTCATCACCCTTGACGCTCCGCTCATCCTCATTCTTAACACTTCCTTTTGAGAGCTCTATCCGGCTGACCACTTTAGAACCACCTTTGTAGCGTCTGCCCATGTTGAGAACACCAACGACCTTCTTCTTTCTGTTGATGAGCTTTTTCAGATCTTCTTGGCCTTGGACCAAGCTGGTGAACATCTGTTGGAACTGAGCATTCTGAGCCTGAATATCTTTGAAAGTCTGTTCAAGAGCCATTTCTGCTAAAATAAATAGCGAGCAAATGAGAAAACCAATCTTCAATGTCCCTGTGATGCAATGTTATGTTATGATATGCAATGTTTATGCGAATGCAATGCAATGTTTTCAAGGACCTTAGAGATTTAAATTTGTTAAACAAGCACGAACAAACATTTATTAGTTCTCTTTTTATTATTCTTTTTAAGTACAAAAGATAGTTCAAAACAATAAAAGAAAAGCATAAGAATCCTAAAGCTCTAAGTCTCCCATGGACGCTTCCTCTTGGTGCCGAGGTAGGCGTTGATGCTTCGCTCCTCGTGAAGTAGCTTGGTCAACTCTAGCACTTTCTTCTCGCTTGCATAGCACTGAGCTTCAAATGTATCCCTTTCTTCTTTAAGTTGAATCCAGGACCTCTTCAAGTCTTCAAAATCAGTAGGCATGTCGGGATGGTGAACAGTATAGGATTCGTCACCTATAACAGGTTCCATAATTCTTGGTAAAGCAGTGAATGGCATCATGAGGTTTTGAGCTCGAGCTCGCACCCATTTGAGGTAAGGTTCCCAAGGAATGGTGTTACGGTGCCCCAAAGTCTTGGTATCGATCTTCTTTACCATGCCCCGTGTATGAACCTTAAATCGATAATTACGGAGATCGTGATTGTAGTCGAACACAATATCTTGGAGAAGCATATCATGAGGACCATCTCTTGAGAAACAAAGCGGCGTAGAGCTAAAGAAGGGTTGTAAGTAATACCTCCCTTATACCAAGTAGTGGTACATTAGGAATTCTCCACAACGCTCGATGAATGTGAAGTCCTTTTGAGAAAAGATTCCAACGGATATCCGAATGAGAGAGTGACATTAGCCTTTGAGACCATCTCAACCTTTACTCGTTCTTGAGGCCGATGGAGGAAGGTCGAAATAAACCACACGGAAATAGCGGCATGCAACACATGAGAGTTCCTTGTCTTTTGATGGTACGAGTGTGGAGAGAATGTAGAATATCTCCAAGCAAAGTAGGCACAGGATTGCGGGTAAGAAACAACTTGATGGCTTTGACGTCTATGAATTGATCCGAATTGGGGAATAGAACCAAACCATAGATTAACAAGGCCACAATGTCTTCAAATGCATGGAAACTCATAACTTTGAGGAATTCTCGGGATTTCTTAACCAGGAACTTAGCAAGTAAACCCTTAACTCCACTTCTAGTTTCCCAATTGGCTTCAATGTCTGAGCGCTTAAGATGTAAGGCTGATGCGATGTCTTCGTACCTAGGAACCTTCTCTAGACCGATGAATGGCATTTGGTCAAGAATAGGTACCCCAAGTAGCTTAGAACTCTTCAAGGTAGGAACAAGCGATAATCTGGAATGTAAAGCAATGGTGTTTCGGATCAAAGAAGCTGGAATAGGACATGCATCATATCTTCTTCAAAACCGGAGATAACCAAGTCAAGAAAATAACCATGTCTTTTGATGGGCCAGCATGGTGGAATTTGAAACCAATTCTTTGGTGAGAAGGTATACCCATGAAGTTGATTCGGATAGTCTTTCTAGAAGCCATAGTACCCTACAAAGCAGAGCAAAGATAAATCCCTAGGCCTTTGAAATAGTTAGAATGATATGCAATGCGAATGATGTCATGATGTCATGTTTAGCACACAAACAATTCACACAATGAGCCTAGGTTTAAGGCTTGCAAGAGGTATAGGTGATTACCCACAAAAGTTTGAGTTGGTTCATCTGTCCTATGATAGTAAGGGTTCTAGGAATCTCATATCATTGATCTTTCGTGGCGTTTATTTCAATCGACTACCAAGTGGTCGACCGAAAATATCCCAAAGTCGATCTTAATGGTAGCATCAGTGTCGAAACCTTAGTCTGCACCAAAGCCATCTCACTACCTTCTAATGGCCAAGATGGGTCAATTAAGGTTCTAAAAGTTTAGTTAGTGCTTGATGACACCACCTGAAGCCAAATACTATCCTCGACTTGGGAATGAAGAGTATCGGGACATCCAAAGTGTCACACTAACGTAGCCATCATGTTGACCGTTTTGATATCGTCTAGCAGTCATGACGATTATTGCTACTTACCTAAAAACCGGATCGGTGTAGGATCCCCACAAATATAATACCCAAGCAAACCTTAAAGATAAAGCAAGCAAGTCAAACAAAAAGCAATAAATGTGATCTAGAAATCCTAAGGCATTCTCTCTTTAGGGTGTCTCCAGTCGCCAATTACATGTCTGGTGGTGACTTTGAGATTTTTGTATCGCAAATGTGCGGATAGCAAGAGTCGCCACCGACTTTTCTTTTATCCAATTAAGGGAAGGTAAAAGTACAGAAAAAGACCTTCGTTAGATTACGAGTAAGGAGAAGGTTATGAAAAGGAAGGTATTAGCACCCTTTCCATCCGTAGTTATCTGGGCTCTTAGTTGCTCTTAGATCACTTTAAAATTGTGCTTTCTGTGTGTTTGAAAATGTTTTGAAAAGGCATTTCGCTTTGACTTTGTAATGATTCATGTAGGAATGTATACAAAGTGTTAGGAAATGTTTCGTTTTGAAAAGAGTTTGAACTTTGACAAAAGTGTGAGGTGTGAAAAGTATTTTGATAGAGCAAGCAACTAAAGTCTTATTACCTACTCGAAATTGGTCGTTTTCGTGTTATTTACGTTCCTTTAGAATAGCTATCCATACCATTAGTTGGTAGGTAACCCCATTCGTTGGATGTAAGCGGGACATTCGAAGGACATCGTATGGTCATAGATAGCAACTTGTAGGAAGTATCCTAGCACATTCGAAGAGACTATCATCATTTTCGTGGCGACAATCGAGGTCAAGATCATGTATTCGTGGCGACATCGTGGGTCTTATGATCTTTTGTCGAAGGGACTATGATGATTTGTTTTGAAGGCAGCGGTGCTAGAATACCTCTACGTTCGAGGACATGACCATTTGAATTAATAAAGGCAGAGAGAATTACCTAAGGGTGCATGTGTGAAAAGAGTGTGTTAATTCAGATATTTTATCTTGGCATTATGAATGATCTATGTCCAATTTTATCTTGCCATACACGCCTAATTACTAGCAATTTATAAGGTGCAGAAAGTAAATGCGGAAAGATAAATCCTACGCTATTACAAGGCTTTGGGGCAGATACATCATTGAAAAGTGCAGAAAATAAAAGTCCTAATTAAACTATTACATCCCATAGGAAATTACATAATATGAAAAAGAAAACGATAAAAAAAAACGGGATAACCTGTGAACAAATGAAAAATCGAAATCTGAGGAAATTGAATAAGAGGAAAATGTTAGTAAAAATAATAATTTTGAATGAGAAAAGTTTTCATCTGGAAATAACATTAATATGTTAAAATAATTTTTTGGGATTTTTTGGAGTTAATTTAATAATTAAAAATCAATTAAAAGTGATTTAAATGATAAAATAGAAATTAAATTAAATATGCATGCAAAAATAATATTTTTAATTTTATAAATTAAATAAACATTTTTCTGATGTGTATGCAAAAAATAAATATTTTTGGTATTTTTTAAATGCATGATAAAAATTATGAAAGATAAATTAAATTGTATGAAAAATATTAAAAGAAAATATGAAAATAGTAAAAATATGCAAACTTGTAAAAAATGCTTTGCCATGGTGGGATTGAACTCGGGTCCCACAGGTGGCTTTGACCTTTGAGCCAGTGATGTACCGTGTTATAGTAGCAGGCGAATGGCTTATAAGCAGTGTCACGATTGCCGAATCACGTAAGCTTCATCTTCTTCGTTTTGAATTTTTGAAAAGATAGTGTCGGCCTCGGTCGACGCTATAGTCCCTGCATTTTCAAAATCAAACACAAGCAATATAAATGACATTCAAGGACATGGATCATTGGAAACATCGTTACGAACACGATGGTGGTGGTCATTGGTCCAATTTTTCGTTTAAAAACCCTAATTGAAATCGAAAACCCTAGCAATGGTAATTCGTGTTTTAGGCCATGGAAATTCAATCAAACGCCGAGCTTCCAAGCTTCGTTCTAAACACAAAACAACAACAAAACATGTTAATAATGCATGAGAATTGAAAATCGATTTTGGAAAAGTGTGACAAACAGAAATCGTGTTCTTGCGATTCTTGATGTTTTTGGACAATGTAAAGTGCAGGCGCTTCAAGGGATGTCAAGGCGTGTTTGGATCCTCAAAACCAATTGAAACAATGGAACAATGCTAGTTACTTGAAAACACGGTTTTTGAATTAGGTTAGGGTTCCTCAAGCAATTTTACATTCTTTCTTGTGTGATATACATTGTATATTTATAGTGGATGGAAATTGGTGATTTGAGGAACAAATAATGGTTAATCAATGTGAAAAATATTTGATTTTGTACAAAATCAAATCTTCATATTGATCAATTTCTTCAATTTCTTGCCAAATCAAATCAAATTCGAAATTTGCCGACTTTCTTGGGTTACTTGGATCTCAGGATGAGAGAAAATCAATTTTACAATTAATTTTGATTTTATACCTTATTTTTGAATTTAATTTGTATTTAAATGAATAAAATCCAAATTAAATATTAAAATAAAATTAAAATTCGTGGCATTGGGCTTGGATGTTCCAAATTGTATAAGGAACAAGTTTGGATGAAGAAAAGTTAGGCCCATTTACAAAAATTTTGATTTTTACAAGTATCTCTCTTTGTGCACTTCTTCAAAATTCCCCAACTTGCACAAGGTGTATTTTGCTCAATTTTCCACATTTTTGATTGTTCTTGGACTTTTTGGAAAGCTCTAAGAGTCCTCTAACCACCCTCTTTGGTTTCATCTCAATTGGAGTTTCCATGCTCAATAAATCTTCAAAACAAAAAGTTGACTTTTTGTTGACTTTGAAAAGGACCTGTAATATTTTGATCCATTCCTTCCAAATGAAGCATTTTTTGAACATTCTTGTGAGACATGAAGTTGTAGAGAATTGAATTTCCTTTAAAACAAGAGGTGGTGGAAAAATTTACGAGAAAGTATGAAGAAGTTATGCTCGATCAAAGTTGATTGACTTTTACTAAAAACCCTAATTTGGAAAGTTTGACTTTTGAGCAAATCTTGAGTTTTCTTGATGAATCATGATCAACCCTTGATGAAATGATGAATGTAACTTCAAAATGAGGGTGTTGACCAAAAATTATGAAGTTTGTTGTATGTTGACCACAGTTGACTTTTGTCAATCTGGTGATTTTCAACCATCTGAGCAATTGTTTGAGGAAACTTGACTTGTGAAGCTTAAAACTTGACATGGAGAATATTTGAAGCATATGAGGAGGCATGGTGAACACTGGAGATGTTGGAAGTCCATTTTGAACTGAGAATTGCCAAACCCTAGTTTGGGTTGATTGTCTAGGAGAGGTTTGTCGATCGACCCTTGAGGAATCCTTGAGTATGGGTGTATGAAATGTCTTGAGAAGTAGGAGGAAATTTTGGGGTATGTGACTGCCTGTTCAATCTTCTTGTCTTGGAAGGGTTAGATTGGCGTGTTTGCCTTTCGTGACAGAGGTGAAGATGATTGAACACTCGATCTTTGAAAGTTTGCACTCATTGTTGGTGATGATGCGGGAATGGGCTTATAGATGCCATTTGGAGAAGTTGGAGACTTCATCGGGAATGAGTCGTCGCTAGACTCGAGATTGTTGTTGGATAGGAGGCAAGCGGTGATGGGCTTGGATGCCATGGAAAGATCGATCTTGGGGAGTGAGCCGTGCTGGGCTCTGTAGGCGTTTACGGAAATGAAAGGAGCATGGAGATGGGCTTAAGATGCCATCGGAGAGTGCGTTAGACTTCGTGCTCATCTTTGAATGAATTTATTGGTTTGTATTGGTTTTAACCAAATATGCGGCGATACGAAAGTGGAGAAATGTTGACAAGTAATCGGAGATGGGCTTAAGATGCCATCCGAGGCAGCGGTCGTCGCTAGACTACATAGTTGCTATTGATAATAAGAGAGAGTCAGAACAAATCTTCGTGCTGATTGCTCTGAGGGGATAATAGTTGGCAAAATGTGGATATCTTCCCTGTTGTGCTTCGGGTGTTGATCCAATGCATGTTATCGGAGGATAACTTGTGATCGTTCAGATAGTTTTCCCGTCTAGCTTCGGGTATTAATCCTGGATCTGTTGTCGGAGGACAACAAGGGTGGTCGTTCGGATAGGGTTTCCCGTCTGGATTTGAGTATTAATCCTGGACCAGTTGTCGGAGGACAACTAGGGCGGTCTTTCAGATAGTTCTCCGTGCGGATTGGTATTAATCTGGACCGGTTGTCGGAGGACAACTAGAGCGATCTTCGAGATAGTTCTCCGTGCGGATTGGGTATTAATCTGGACTGTTTGTGTCGAGCGATTTTCACTGTTTTGGAGAAAACAAGAGAAACTTTGATAGAATATTGTTAGTCTTATGCAAAGTATGATGCATGACAATGTGTATGAATGACATGCACAAATTATGAAATGTATGGATGATAGATGTTGTGGTATTTCAAAACATATCCATCTTGAAGAAGATGCGGATGTTCTGCTTGGGGACTTTGACTTCTGTTGGGGGACGAAGTGGATGGAAATCCCGAGACGGAAGATAACCTTGATTCCTCCGGTGCACTATCTAACCAAGTCTAGAGTCTGGATATTATTGATGATAATGGAGATCAAGAGATGTGCTGTTGAGGATCTTGTACATAGACCCTGCTGGGGAGAAATCTGGGGGGGGTACTCTACTGGGGATCTTACATATAAATCTTGTTGGAGAGCACCTGATAGTTGTTGGGAGACCGGGTTAGAAGGATCCGGAGCCCGTTGAACTCTCTGGTGGGAATAAAGGCGTGGTTTCCTCGGTGCACTATCTGACCAAGTTTCAAGTCTGGATACTGCTGCTGTCGGGGAGGTGATGATTATTTGAGAAATATTTTCTTTGGGGATGCTTACATTGGAGATGAATCGTTACTGCTTGGAGACTGATGTAACATGATTTAGTTGAGTGGAATCCTTTGCTCGGGGATACGTATACTCCATGAGGAAGGTTTGTTTGTGGTGACACCTCTGCGGGGGTGTTTTGTGGGAGAAAGATTTTGGTGACTTTGCCGTCATCTCAATTCACAGCACATAGTAATTACTTTTGTATGTTCACTTTTGCATGCTTGTGAATATATTTTATTGTCAAATGCATATAATCATTTAAAGCAAGCGTTGGACTTTATGCAAACAACAACAACGAAATTGTAAAGAAAGAACTCGTATTTATTTGAAATGTGGCGTATGGCCAAGTAGTTTATACAAAGATAAGAAGCTATCTGAAACAATCTCGTTAAGTTCCAACTATGCTAGTACTCATATATTTCAACTATCTCATCTCCTTCTGTCGTTAGAAAGTGAGTGGATGATTTTCGCCATTTGAATCTTGAATCTTGATAGTAGTCATAAAGTAAGTGATCTGGACGAGACATAGTCGTCGCTTAAATCCTAACTTTTGCCTAGACCGCCCTTTTAGGTTTCGGTCTACCGAGATACCCTTTTTGCCCAACGCCTTTCGGGTTTTCGACTTAGGGTGTACATGTTTTGTATATATCCTTAACTTTTGCGAACCCTTTTGGTTCACCGGGATGCCTTATTTTTGCCTAGGTCGATCGACCTAGCGGGTCTCGTTATCGTAGTATTTTTGACTATGTCTGCGTTCACGGGGTGTGGAAGTCTTCACCATCCATGGTGCTAAGTATCATAGCTCCAGGAAAATCTTGTCTTGACTACAAGCGGTCCCTCGTGGGTGGGAGTCCATTTCCCAGGATCACCTTATGGAAGAATGATGCGCTTGACTACTAGATCACCAACTTGGTAGACTTGGTGCTTGACCTTCTTGTTAAAGGCTCGATCATTAAACCGATAGATCATCCATGGCGGATGGATGCGGTCGTTCTCATCAATCAAATTAATCGGTCAAGGCGATGCGGATCCATCGTCTTCGCGAACTACTGCGTCTGGAGGACTACGGTTGAGTGTCCCGAACCTCGATCGGTGGGACCGCTTCCATACCGTATACAAGAGAAGGGGTTGCCCTGTTGATGTTAAATCTTGTAGTGCGATAACCATGAAGAAAATGGTAACATCTCATGCCAATCTTTGTAGGTCCTTGTCATCTTACATATAATCTTCTTAATGTTCTTGTTGGCGGCTTCCACTGTGTCATTCATCTTAGGCCGATAAGGAGAAGAGTTGTGATGTTTGATCTTGAGCTGCGTGCGAGTTCGGTGATCATCTTGTTGTTGAGATTAGAGCCATTATCGTGATAATCCTTTCGGGAGTGCCATATCGACGGATAAGATTATGCTTGATGAATCGAGCCACTACATTCTTAGTATGAGATCGACGAGGTGCTTCTACCCACTTGGTGAAATAATCAATTGCCACAAGGATGAAGCGATGTCCGTTGGAAGTTGTGGGCTTGATTTCCCGATCATGTCAATGCCCACATTGCAAAAGGCCAAGGGCATTAGAACATTCAAGGTGCGAATGCGTGCACTTTGTCGGCATATATCGGCATTTGTGACAAGATCGAGCATAAGCGGTGACAATCGACTTCCATGGTGGACCAATAGTAACCTATTCTCAAAATCTTCTTAGCCATCGTATGACCCTTTGGAGTGGGTACCAAATCGCCTTCATGTAACTCTTCCATGATATGTTCATTGTTTTCTAGTCTTGCGGAGTAAGCACGTCGTGATTGCGCTTGTATAAGATGTCGTTCTTTGAGGAAGAATTTGGATGCAAATCTTCTCAAGAACTTCTTATCGTTGACGGATGCCCTGGGATATTCACGAGTCTCAAGATACCTCTTCACGTCATAGTACCAAGGTTTCTCTTACGTATCAAGCTCATAACAATATTTGGTTCGTCAAACCTCTCAATGATGATGCGGGGAGCCTCGTTGTCCCATTTGACCTTGAACATAGATGACATAGTAGTCGTGCAATTGATTCTCTTCTCGTGGAATGTGGTTGAAAGTAATCTCTTCAAAGCGGGAATCAAACTCAGAACATGCTCTCGATACGGAATGAGATTTGGATGCTTCGTATCCCACTCGCCTTTGATCTGGCTGATCACCAAAGCTGAGTATCCATATACTTGCAAGAACTTGATTCTTAAGTCAATAGCAACTTTAATACCCATAATGCACGCTTCGTATTCGGCCATGTTATTAGTGCAACTGAAACATAGTCTGGCGGTGAAAGGCGTATGTCCTTTGTGGGGATGTAATGATGGCGCCAATGCCATTGCCAAGTGCGTTTGAGGCTCCATCAAATACCATGGTCCATCGGGATCCTTGTTCGAGTCCTTAATGCAGGCAGTTCTTCACAATCGGTAACTAGTAAAACATCTTCATCGGAAACTCGAGCTGCATAGGCGATAGTCCTCTCGGCGATGAGCCAAATGATCGGCTACTACACTTCCTTTGATCGCTACGAGAAGTATCTTGGATGTCGTATTCGGGGATCATTTGCCATCTTGCTATTCTTCTGAGAGTTGGTTTCTCAAATATGTATTTTATCGGATCCATCTTAGAAATCAACAAAGTAGTGTGAGTCAACATATCTTGTCTTAGTCGTGACAGCCAAAAGCGTTGCAAGTTTTCTCATTTGTGAGTATCTTGTTTCACGATCGGTAAACTTTTGCTAAGGTAGTATATTGCATACTCTTTTCGACCAGACTCGTCATGTTGCCCCAACACACACCCTATTGAGTTCTCTAACACTGTCAAGTACATGATAAGAGGTCTTCCTTCGGTGGGCGGCATCAGGATAGGAGGATTCTGTAGGTATTCCTTGATTTTGTCAAAAGCGATCTGGCAATCATCGTTCCATTCTACCACTTGATCTTTCTTCAGTAACTTGAAAATTGGCTCACAAGTAGCAGTTAGGTGTGCAATGAATCTGGCAATGTAGTTCAATCGGCCCAAGAAACCTCTGACTTCCTTCTCGGTGCGGGGAGCTGGCATTTCTTGAATAGGTTTAACTTTGGCAGGGTCAACCTCAATACCTTTAGCACTAACAACAAACCCTAGGAGTTTTCCGGATCTGACTCCAAAGGTGCACTTGTTAGGATTAAGTCTCAGTCTGTACTTCTTCAACCTGTCAAACAATTTCCATAGATGATCAAGATGTTCCTCTTCAGTCTGTGATCGAGCTATCATGTCGTCGACGTAGACTTCTATCTCGTGATGAATCATGTCATGAAATAACGTCACCATAGCACACTGATAAGTGGCGCCCGCGTTCTTCAGTCCGAACAGCATAACCTTGTAGCGAAGTGCCCTTGTGTAACAAAAGTAGTCTTCTCCATGTCTTGAGGAGCCATTTTGATTTATTGTAGGAGAAACCATCCATGAAGGAAAACCTTGTGTTGCGGTGTTGTCAACTAGAACATCAATATGAGGAAGTGGAAAATCGTCTTTCGGACTTGCTTTGTTCGGATCTCGTAATCACACACATTCGTACCTTAGTCCTTCTTAATGCGGGTACCATATTGCAACCCATCGTGGATAGGAAGTAACGACTAAGAAACCGTCATTGAACTTTCATAACCCGACTTTGATTTTCTCGACATCTCGGGACGCGTCGGCGAACCCATTTCCTTTGGGAGAAAACCTTCTTTTGTCGGCAATCGATGCACCACAATATCAATGTCTAAACCGGCATGTCTTAAATGCGACCAAGCAAAAACCTCAATATAGTCTCGTAGCATTTGAATCAATCTCTCTTTAACACGTTCTCAAGACCGCTCTATCTTGATCTCTTTTACTGTCTTCATCGGTACCCAATTCACAACCTCGACTGCTCTTGGTGTGGTGTATGACTCGTTCTTCTTCTTTTGTGATCTAACAAGTTCTCTGGCACTTCACAATCTTCCTCACCTTCGTCTTGACTTGGTAGATCGGATTATCGAAGTCATATTTAACAATAGCATTGTTATCAACGAGATTCGGAGTGATTACGGTGTATCACGTGGGTGTATGTAAGAGACACATAGCTTTTTGAAGGGGTGATAAAGAAAGAAAACAACAATTGAATTCAAAAGTCCAACGATATTTATTGAATGAAAATATGCAAATGACAGATAATAACCCTCACAAACGAGCCACGATGCCCCGGGCAAGGCACTAGGCTTTAGAGTTTATTGTTCAAAACATAGAAAATCGAAAAGCAAAACAAAACAAGAGCAATTACTCTGTCTAAAGGAGATTGGTATAGCGTCTTGATCCTCCAATTCTTGAGCCCTTATGCAGAGTTGGGAAGATCCACTTGCGATGTCGAAGTCGTTGTCATCGTCTTCTATAGCGTGGATTCCACTACAGGCGTCGGAAAGGAAGTTGGCGATGCGTTCGCGTATCATCTGACCCTTGATGGTGAAGCCTAAACCGGTCTTGTTAGATTTGAAAGGAAGATCGGGAGTGACCCCAAATAGTACTACCTTCTTCTTGCTGACTTGAGCATCTTTCGGTGAGGCCATCCTGGCGGGCTTGTGTAACCTCGGGAGTGTGGGAGAGTCAGGGCATGACTCGGGATTGTTTCAAAAGATTGTGAGGAGTTTGAAGAATTCACTCTACCTTGAGGTATCGGAATGGTAGATGGTGACCATGTACTCTTCTTCACCACATCTGTAACCTTCCCTTTCACGGGTACTTGATTTCGATGCATGGTAGAGTATGACCTTTGCCCATGTATCAAGGCGTCAAGTAGGCAAGAAAGCTGGCGGATGTCCATGACAAAAAAGTGGAATCAAAAGTGGGAACCGACTTTTGTGAGCGAAATGAGCTCTCAATCTTGTTAAGCTTAGAACCATCAAAAGCTCTTACAATAATGTCCTTTGGGTTTGAACCAATCCTTCAACATCAAGTCGATCAAAAGCGGTCTTGGTAGGATATTCAAAGCGGAACGGTATCCACCAAAACATGAGACAATGTAGCCTTGCATTCAGCAGAGATGTGCAAGGCTTTGTTGTGTTCTTTCCGGCGAGTCAAATCGACATCGGAGAAGCCTAGGCCGTTGTTGGCGGCCGGGCTAGCAATACAAACTTGCGGTCGGTAGTAGTGTCTTGCGGCGCGTGGGCATTCTTGAAACTTCACCAAGGCGTTAGCATGAGCCTCGAGCACAGAGAGCAAGCATGGATATCTTGGATGATCATCCCAAGCGTTCCACAACATTGTAGTCACTCTTGATAATCTTGAATTTCCTCCATTTCTTGTTTGGAGGTGTCTTGACAACTTCCTTTGGTACTTCTAGTTGAGCGGGATGAGTCTGGTTCTTTCCCTCTAGCTTGGGAATGGATTGAGTAAGCTGGAATCTGTTTGAGTCATGATGTCTTTGGAGGAGAGATATCGGAGAGAACACCCTTCGATTCTGGTCACTTTGCTTGATCCGGTGATGTTGTCGATGTCGGGAATGGTAGCTTAATGTAAGACCTTCATGGTCGGAGGGTCTTGCTTGGCCATGATAGTAGACATCAGCTCCATAATTCAAGGTATAGCTTTGTCGGAGTCTGGCCAGTGCAGGAGAAGTAATGAGAGGTGCCACCACGAGCCGTCGTGAGAGGAAATCCTTATAGTATTTACATCAACACGGTCTTGAAATCGTCACCCCATCCGGCCTTAACATCTTCAATAGGAATCTTGTAGCTCGGGAGCAGTGTACTTCACCATGTAATCAAACTTTCCACAGGCTGCCCGTATCCCACAGATGGTGCGGTTTCATTCACATCTTGATCTTCAACTTAGACTTATCTTCACACACGCACGGTGGTTTCGAGAATAGTATTTCACGGTTATCCATCATGCCTTTGGACACGTCTTCTCAACCAAGCACAACCATCGGTGCGGATGGGCACCACGACAATTCTCTGGGCATCTGGATTGACACGGCTTGCGGCAAATTCTTCTTGATCATCGGAGGAATGGTCGAGTCATCTATGTTGAAAACATAAGTATCTTCCCAACGACATTGGAACTCTTGTCATGGTTAGGCATTGGCGCGTTAATCACATTCGGAGTTTCAGCGGAGGGTCAAACTCAATCTTAGCTTGATTATATCTTGAATCTTATTTTTGAGGCCCAACAATCATCGATGTTATGTCCGGGGCTATTGGGTGGTAAGCACACTTAGCATTAGGATTGTATCTCGAAGAGGAAGTGTTGATGTTTTGAGGAGGATCCTCAAGGTAATCACTCGCTTTCAACATGTGTTGCAAGGCTTGCGACAATGGCATGTTGATCTTAAGTGCTGTCTTCGTGTACGTTATGGCTTCGCGTTGTCTCGTGAGGTTGTCTTGATGTAGGATTGGAGATCCTGGCCCCCAGTTGAGCACGATCGGTCTTGACTCGGCTTTTCGACCATACACAACATTGGCTTCTTTCTTACCACCAAAGATCTCTTGCGACATTTGAAGATGACTCTACATGAATCTTCCTCTTGATACCGGCTTGATCGCTCTCCTGTCAATATCAACTCGGTGAATCCGGTGAAGAGTTTCAATCGATGATTGAAGAAAGGGCTGTCGGTGTTCCCATAAATATATCAACCAACTCCTATTGGACAAGGGTGGTTGAACTACGCTGCTAAATCTCCATTTTGAGCATCTTGCTTGAACTTCTCATCACGACCCATAGACATGCTCTGTAGTTGCATGCAGTGGGTGTCGATTCGACATGTACTCATTCTTGTAAAGCATCGCCACATCACTCCAATCGAATACAATAATTTTCTAGTGATAATACCATTCAAGCGAGTTAGGACAAACTCTCTTGAAAATAGTGCATCCTGACTTTACATCATCGGTGTGGGGTTGATCTTCTAAACATAGGACTTGAATGTAGCTTTGGACAAGAAATGCCATCATACTTGGCAAAAGTAGGAACTTTGAATTTGGGAGGAATCACCACACCAGAACAAGACTCGGATCATCAAAGTTCAACCGGACATCTTGAGTTTTCACACATTCGAGACGGTCTTCAAGTTGCTTGTACTTGTCATCTTCATCAGTCTTGGCCATTATCATAGTCTTTTTAGGCTCGGTTGCCTTCATCATCACCTTGACGCTCCTCATTCTCATTCTTAACACTTCCTTAGAGCTCTATCCGGTGACCACTTTAGGACCACCTTTGTAGCGTCGCCCATGTTGAGACCAACGACCTTCTTCTTTATATTGATGAGCTTTTCGGATCTTCTTGGCCTTGGACCAAGTGGTGAACATCTGTTGGGCCAGGCATTACGAGCACGAAGATCTTTGAGAGTCTGTTCAAGAGCCATTTACGCTAAAATAAATAGCGAGCAAATGAGAAAACCAATCTTCAATGTACCTGTGATGCAATGTTATGCTATGATATGCAATGTTTATGCGAATGCAATGCAATGTTTTCAAGGACCTTAGAGATTTAAATTTGTTAAACAAGCACGAACAAACATTTATTAGTTCTCTTTTTATTATTCTTTTTAAGTACAAAAGATAGTTCAAAACAATAAAAGAAAAGCATAAGAATCCTAAAGCTCTAAGTCTCCATGGACGCTTCCTCTTGGTGCCGAGGTAGGCATTGATGCTTTGCTCCTCGTGAAGTAGCTTGGTCAACTCTAGCACTTTCTTCTCGCTTGCATAGCACTGAGCTTCAAATGTATGCCTTTCTTCTTTAAGTTGAATCGAGGACCTCTTCAAGTCTTCAAAATCAGTAGGCATGTCGGGATGGTGAGCAGTATAGGATTCGTCACCTATAGCAGGTTCCATAATTCTTGGTAAAGCAGTGAATGGCATCATGAGGTTTTGAGCTCGAGCTCGCACCCATTTGAGGTAAGGTTCCCAAGGAATGGTGTTCTGGTGCCCCAAAGTCTTGGTATCATTCTTCTTTACCATGCCCCAAGCGTGTATGAACCTTCGTCGGTAATTCTGGAGATCGTGATTGTAGTCGAACACAATATCTTGGAGAAGCATATCATGAGGACCATCTCTTGAGAAACCAAGCGGCGTAGAGCTAAAGAAGGGTTGTAAGTAATACCTCCCTTATACCAAGTAGTGGTACATTAGAATTCTCCACAGCTCAATGAATGTGAAGTCCTTTTGAGAGAAAAGATTCCAACGGATATCGAATGAGAGAGTGACATTAGCCTTTGAGACCATCTCGACCTTTGCTCGTTCTTGAGGCTGATGGAGGAAGGTGCGAAATAAACCACACAGAAAGTAACGGCATGCAACACATGAGAGTTCCTTGTCTTTTGATGAATGCAGTGTGGAGAGAATGTAGAATATCTCCAAGCAAAGTAGGCCGAGGATTGCGGGTAAGAAACAACTTGATGGCGTTGACGTCTATGAATTGATCCGAATTGGGAATAGAACCAAACCATAGATTAACAAGGCCTGATGTCTTCAAATGCATGGAAACTCATAACTTTGAGGAATTCTCGGGCTTTCTTAACGGGAACTTAGCAAGTAAACCCTTAACTCCACTTCTAGTTTCCCAATTGGCTTCATGTCGGCGCTTAAGATGTAAGGTGATCACGATGTCTTCGTACCTAGGAACCTTCTCTAGACCGGTGAATGGCATTTGGTCAAGAATAGGTACCCAGTAGCTTAGAGAACTCTTCAAGGTAGGAACCAAGCGATAATGCAGGAATGTAAAGCAATGGTGTTTCGGATCAAAGAAGCTGGAATAGGACATGCATCATATCTTCTTCAAAAGGAGATAACCAAGTCAAGCAAATAACCATGTCTTTTGATGGCGAGCATGGTGGGAATTTACGAAACCAATTCTTTGGTGAGAAGGTATACCCATGAAGTTGATTCGGATAGTCTTTCTAGAAGCCATAGTACCCTACAAAATAGAGCAAAGATAAATCCTAGGTCCTTGAAATAGTTAGGAATGATATACAATGCGAATGATGTCATGTTTAGCACACAAACAATTCACACAATGAGCCTAGGTTTAAGGCTTGCAAGAGGTATAGGTGATTACCCACCAAAAGTTTGAGTTGGTTCATCTGTCCTATGATAGTAACGGGTTCTAGGAATCTCATATCATTGATCTTTCTCGTAGGCATTTATTTCAATCGACTACCAAGTGGTCGGCGAAAATATCCCAAAGTCGATCTTAATGAGCGTAGCATCAGTATCGCCAACCTTAGTGCACCAAAGTCGTTCATCTCACTACCTTCTAATGGCCAAGATGGGTCAATTAAGGTTCTAAAAGTTTAGTTAGTGCTTGATGACACCACGCTGAAGCCAAATACTATCCTCGACTTGGGAATGAAGAGTATCGGGACATCAAGTGTCACACTAACGTAGCCATCATGTTGACCGTTTTGATATCGTCTAGCAGTCATGACGATTATTGCTACTTACCTAAAAGAAACCGGATCGGTGTAGGATCCCCATAAATATAATACCCAAGCAACCCTTAAAGATAAAGCAAGCAAGTCAAGCAGAAAGCAATAAATGTGATCTAGAAATCCCAAGGCATTCTCTCTTTAGGGTGTCTCCCGAGTCGCCGATTACATGTCGGTGAAGACTTTGAGATTTTTGTATCGCAAATTTGCGGATAGCAAGTCGCCACCGACTTTTCTTTTATCAATTAAGGAAGGTAAAAGTACGAAAAAAGACCTTCGTTAGATTTTGAGTAAGGGAGAAGGTTATGAAAAGGGAAGGTATTAGCACCTCTTTCCATCCGTAGTTATCTACGGGTTCTTAGTTGCTCTTAGATCACTTTAAAATTGTGCTTTCTGTGTGTTTGAAAATGTTTTGAAAAGGCATTTCGCTTTGACTTTGTAATGATTCATGTAGGAATGTATACAAAGTGTTCGGAAATGTTTCGTTTTTGAAAAGAGTTTTGAACTTTGACAAAAGTGTGAGGTGTGAAAAGTATTTTGTTTGAGCAAGCAACTAAAACTCTTATTACCTACTCAGAATTGGTCGTTTTCGTGTTATTTTACGTTCCTTTAGAATAACGCTATCCATACCATTAGTTGGTAGGTAACCCCATTCGTTGGATGTAAGCGGGACATTCGAAGGGACATCGTATGGTCATAGAAAGCAACTTGTAGGAAGTATCCTAGCACGTTCGAAGAGACTATCATCATTTTCGTGGCGACAATCGGTCGAGATCATGTATTCGTGGCGACATCGTGGGTCTTATGATCTTTGTATCGAAGGGACTATGATGATTTGTTTTGAAAGCGGTACTAGAATACCTCTACGTTCAAGGACATGACCATTTGAATTCGTAAAGGCGAGAGAATTAACCTAAGGGTGCATGTGTGAAAAAGTGTGTTGATTCGGATATTTTATCTTGGCATTATGAATGATCTATGTCCAATTTTATCTTGCCATACGCCTAATTACTAGCAATTTATAAGGTGCGAGAAAATCGGAAATATAAAGTGCGGAAAGATAAATCCTGCTATTACAAGGCTTTGGGGCGAGATACATAATTGAAAAGTGCGGAAAATAAAAGTCCTAATTAAACTATTACATCCCATAGGCAATTACATAATATGAAAAGAAAGCGATAAAAAGCGTAAGCGGCATAACACGTGAACAGATGAAAAATTGGAAATCTGAGGAAATTGAATAAGAGGAAAATGTTAGTAAAAATAATAATTTTAAATGAAAAAAGTTTTCATGCTGGAAATAACATTAATATGCTAAAATAATTTTTGGGATTTTTGGAGTTAATTTAATAATTAAAAATCAATTAAAAGTGATTTAAATGATAAAATAGAAATTAAATTAAATATGCATGCAAAAATAATATTTTAATTTTATAAATTAAATAAATATTTTTGATGTGTATGCAAAAACATAAATATTTTTATTTTTAAATGCATGATAAAATTATGAAAGATAAATTAAATTGTATGAAAATATTAAAAGAAAATATGAAAATAGTAAAAATATGCAAACTTGTAAAAATGCTTTGCCATGGTGGGATTCGAACTCGGGTCCCACAGGTGGCCTTGACCTTGCCAAGAGGTGTGTACCGTGTTATGGAAGCGGAGCGAATGGCTTATAAGCGAGTGTCACCGATTGCCGGAATCACGCGCAAGCTTCATCTTCTTCGTTTGAATTTTTGAAAAGATAGCGTCGGCCTTAGTGCGCTATAGTCCTGTATTTTCAAAATCAAACACAAGCAATACAAATGACATTCAAGGACATGGATCATTGGAAACATCGATTACGAACACGATGGTGGTGGTCTTTTGGTCCAATTTTTCCATTTAAAAACCCTAATTGAAACCGAAAACCCTAGCAATGGTAATTAGTGTTTTAGGCCATGGAAATTCAATCAAACGCGCGAGCTTCCAAGCTTCGTTCTAAACACAAAAACAACAACAAAACATGTTAATAATGCATGAGAATTGAAAATCGATTTTGGAAAAGTGTGACAAACGAAATCGTGTTCTTGCTATTCTTGATGTTTTGGACAATGTAAAGGTGCAGGCAGCTTCAAGGGATGTCAAGGAGCGTGTTTGGATCCTCAAAACCAATTGAAACAAGCTGGAACAAGGGCTGCTAGTTACTTGAAAGGCACGTTTTTTAATTAGGTTAGGGTTCCTCCAAGTAATTTTACATTCTTTCTTGTGTGATATACATTGTATATTTATAGTGGATGGAAATTGGTGATTTGAGAAACAAATAATGGTTAATCAATGTGAAAATATTTGATTTTGTACAAAATCAAATCTTCATATTGATCAATTTCTTCAATTTCTTGCCAAATCAAATCAAATTTCGATATTTGCCAGCTTTCTTGGGTTACTTGGATCTCAAGGATGAGAGAAAAATCAATTTTGCAATTAATTTTGATTTTATACCTTATTTTTGAATTTAATTTGTATTTAAATGAATAAAATCCAAATTAAATAGAAAAATAAAATTAAAATTCGTGGCATTGGTCTTGGATGTTCCAAATTGTATAAGGAACAAGTTTGGATGAAGAAAAGTTAGGCCCATTTGCAAAATTTTTGATTTTTACAAGTATCTCTCTTTGTGCACTTCTTCAAAATTGCCCAACTTGCACAAGGTGTATTTTGCTCAATTTTCCACATTTTTGAGTGTTCTTGGACTTTTTGGAAAGCCCTAAGATTCCTCTAACCACCCTCTTTGGTTTCATCTCAATTGGAGTTTCCATGCTCAATAAATCTTCAAAACAAAAAGTTGACGTTTTGTTGACTTTGAAAAGGACCTGTAATGTTTTGATCCATTCCTTCCAAATGAAGCATTTTTTGAACATTCTTGTGAGACATGAAGTTATATAGAATTGAATTTCCTTTAAAACAAGAGGTGGTGGAAAAATTTCTGAGAAAGTATGAAGAAGTTATGCTCAGTCAAAGTTCAGTTGACCTTTCACTAAAAAACCCTAATTTGGAAAGTTTGACTTTTGAGCAAATCTTTAGTTTTCTTGATGAATCATGATCAACCCTTGATTAAATGATGAATTTAACTTCAAAATGAGGATGTTGACCAAAAATTATGAAGTTTGTTGTATGTTGACCACGATTGACTTTTGTCCAATGTTGATTTTCAACCATCGAGCAATTATGCGAGGAAACTTGACTTGTGAAGCTTGAAACTTGACATGGAGAATATTTGAAGCATATGAGGAGGCATGGTGAACATTGGAGATTTTGGAAGTCCATTTTGATCTGAGAATTGCCAAACCGTAGTTTGGGTTAATTGTCTAGGAGAGGGTTTGTCTGATCAACCCTTGAGGAATCCTTGAGTATGGGTGTATGAAATGTCTTGAGAAGTAGGAGGGCAAATTTTGGGGTATGACACAACCCACTGTGGATAAGAGGTAACAGCTAGGAAACCGGCATTGAACTGTTTCATAACTTCGTCTTTGATTTTCTCAGACATCTCGGGGCCTTGTCTGACGGACCTTACGCTTCAGGGAAAACCTTCTTTAAATCGGTAGTTGGTGTACCATAATGTCAATGTCTAAACCTGGCATGTCTTCGTAGGACCAAGCAAAAATCTTGATGTAGTCTCCCAGCATTTGGACCAACCTTTCCTTAACACTATTCTCAAGACCTGTTCCTATCTTGATTTCTTTTCTGTCTTCGTCGATACCTAGATTCACAACCTCAGTGGCTCTTCGTGTGGTATATAATCGATCTTCTTCTGTAGTAGTTTGACAAGTTCTCCGGCACTTCACAATCTTCCTCACCTTCGTCTTGGCTTGGTAGATCGGATTATCAAGTCATATTTAGCAATAACAAATTATTATCGAGATTCAAAGTGAATATCGATGTATCACGTGGGTGTGTGTAAGAACACATAGCTTTTTGAAGGGGTAATAAAGTAAAATAAAGGAAAGAGCAAAGTACTTGAATGCAAAATTCCAATGATTTTATTGAATGAAAATATGCAAATGACAAATGATAACCCTCATAAACGAGCCGTGATGCCCCGGGCAAGGCACTAGGCTTTTAAGTTTATTTGTTCAAAGCGTAAAAATGAAAAGCATAACAGAAAATAAAAAGCAATTACTCTTGTCTAAAGGAGATTGGTATAGCGTCTTGGTTTTCCAATTGTTGAGTCCGTTATGCGGAGTTAGGAAGATCCAATTGCTTATGTCGAAGTTGTTGTCGTCGTCTTCTATAGCATGGACTCCATTCTTGCTGATGTGGAAAGGGAGTTTTCCGGCACGTTCGCGGCGTATCATCTTCTGACTTTTGGTGGTAAAACCTAAACCAGTCTTGTCAAATTTGAAAGGAAGATCGAGGGCTGTCCCAAATAGTCGACCTCCTTCTTCAGCTGCGACAGCGTCTTTCGGTGAGGCCATTTTGGTGGAACTTTAGTAACTTCAAAGCGGCGGGAGAGTCAGCAGGCATGACTCGGGAACTTCTTCAGCTTGATAGGGAGTTTCGATGAATTCACCTTCCATTTCGAGATATCGGAATGACTACAAATAACACCATATATTCTTCCTCATCGCATACTATAACAATCTTCCCTTCTTTGGGTACTTGACTTTTGATGTAGGGTAGAGGTGCGCCTGCCCCATGTATCAAGGCGTCAAGTAGGCGAGTAAAGCGGACGGATATCCATGACAAAGAAAGTGGAGTCAAAAGTCGGGAACCGACTTTATGAGCGGATGAGCTCTCCAAGCTTTGTTCATTTAGAACAGTCAAAGCTCTTACAATTATGTCCTTTGGGCTTCAGACTATTCCTTCAACATCAAGTCGGTCGGCTCTTTGGTAGAATATTCGAGGCAGAACCGGTATCCACCAACACGGAGACATTGTTGTGCCCTTGCATTCAATGGAGACGTGCAAGGCTTTATTGTGTTTCCTTCCGGCAGGAGTCAAATCAACATCGAGCTTAAACCATTATTGATAGTTAGGCTAGCAATGCACCCTTGATGATCGCGTAATGTCTTACGATATGTGAGCATTCTTCAGAAACTTTACCAAGGCTTTAGCATGAGCCTCAGAACATAGTAGCAGAGCTAGCATAGATATCTTGGACGGAGTTTGTCCCAACTGTTCCACAACATTGTAGTTGCTCTTCTTGATGATCTTCAGAATTTCCTCCATTTCTTGCTTGGAGGTATTTTCAGCAACTTCCTTTAGTACTTTTGTATGAGCAGGATGAGTTACTGGTCCTTTCCCTCTAGCTTGAGGCGGCTTGATTGCAGACATGCGGATTGGTGTAGTAGTGTCTTTTAGAGGGGAGATCTCTGGAGAAAATACTCTTCCGTATCAGGTCACCTTGCATGAATCGGTGATGTTGTCGATCACAAGATGGATAGCTTCAACTATAATGTCTTCAATGGTCAACGGGTCTTGCTTGACGCCATGGTAGTAAACTTCAGCTCCATAATTCTAAGGTATAGCTTTGTCAGTGGAATATGGAACTGGTATGGGATAAGTAATAATGAGGGGTGCCACCCTAGGCGCAGGGTCGATAGAGGTGATCCTTATTGTGTTCACATCAGCATAGTCTTCTGGGAAATCGTCTCCCCATCCGGTTGCCTTGACATCTTCGATAGGAATCTTGTAGCTTTCAGGGGCGATATATTTCACCATGAAATCGAACTTTCCACTTGGCTGCCCCAAGGTATCCCAGAATTCTGGTATGGCTTCGCTCACGTCTTCGATCTACAGATTCTTAGAAATGTCTTCACACAGATTCTCCATAGATGAAGGTTTCAGAAATAGTACTTCTCGATTTTCCATCATGCGTTGAATACGTCTTCTCAACCAAGCACATCCGTCAGATTCAGATGCACATCAACGGCAATCATTCGAGCATCCTGGAAACACACCGGCTTGCAACAGGTCTTTCTTGACAGTCATCAGAAGAATAGTCAGCTTATTCACATCATAAACATAGGAGTCTTCATCAATAGCATTGGAACTTTTACCATGGTCAGGCATTGGTGCGTTGATCACATTCGGAGTCTCGACAAGAGGGTCGATTTCAATTTCTCTGGCTTCAATCATGTCTTGGATCTTGTTCTTTAGAGCCCAACAGTTGTTGGTATCGTGCCCTGGGCTGTTGGAGTGGTATGCACACTTTGCATTAGGATTGTACTTCGGAGAGTAAGTGTTGACATGCTGAGGAGGATCCCTCAATGTAATCAGCTCTACTTTCAACATGTGTTGCAATGCTTGCGACAATGGCATGTTGATCTTCGTGAACTATCTTCGTGGCGCATTCTAGTTACGTGCGTTGTCTCGTTGAGGTTGTGCTGGTGTGGGATTGGAGATCACTAATGCCCCCGTAGATTGAGTACGATCAGCTTTGACACGACTCTTCTTACCGCACACAACATTAGCTTCTTTCTTACCACCAAAAGATCTCTTCGCAACACTTGAAGATGATTCTACCTGAATCTTCCCGCTCTTGATTCCAGCTTCAATATGTTCACCTGTCAATATCAGCTCGATGAATCCGGCTGAAGAGTTTCCAATTAGATGATTGAAAAATGGGCCTGTCAGTGTTCCCATAAACATATCAACCAACTCCTTATTGGACAAGGGTGGTTGAACTCTGCCTGCTAGATCTCTCCATTTTTGAGCATATTCCTTGAACTTCTCGTCACGACCTATAGACATGCTCTGTACTTGCATGCGGGTAGGTGCCATTCAGCATTGTATTGGTACTGCTTGTAGAAAGCATCTGCTAAGTCATTCCAAGTATGAATATGGGTATTTTCTAGCTGATAATACCACTCCAACTGTGTTCCGGATAAACTCTCTTGAAAGAAATGAATCCACAATTTCCTGTCTTCAGTGTGAGGATGGATCTTCTGAACATAGGACTTCAGATGCAGCTTTGGACAAGAGATGCCACCATACTTGGCAAAAGTAAGAACTTTGAACTTGCGGGGAATTACCACGCCAGGGACAAGACTCAGATCATCAAAATTCAGCCCGGACATTTTTCAGATTTTCCACAGCATTCAGGCGGTCTTTGAGTTGTTTATTTTTGTCGTCATTAGGAGGGTACTTCTCGCTCACATAGTCTTCATCTTCGTTTTCAGACCCATGACGGCTTCCTTCGCTGTTCTTGACACTTCCCTCGGTTACACCACTCTTGTCTGAGATTTCAAACCGGCTGACCACCTTAGTTGGACCCTTGTGATTTCTTCCCATGTTGAGAATACCGATGGTCTTCTTCTTTCTGGTGATGAGCTTCTTGAGATCTTTCTGGCCTTGGACCAAGCTGGTAAACATTTCCTAGAATTGAGCATTATGAGCCTGGAGATCTTTGATAGTCTGTTCAAGAGCCATTTCTGAAATAAGCAATGAGAGAATAAAAACCGGTCTTGATGTACTGTTATGAGATGTTATGCCATGATATGCGATGTTTATGCAATGCAATGTTTTCAAGGACCTTAGGAATTTAAATTTGTTAAACAAGCATGTACAAAATTTTATTAGTTTCTCTCTTTTTAATACAAAGATAGTTTGGACAAAAATATATTCCTAGATTTTTAAGTCTCCATGGCGCTTCCCTTTGTGTTGAAGTAGGTGTTGATGTTTCGCTCCTCGTGAAGTAGCTTGGTCAACTCTAATACCTTCTTCTCGCTTGCATAGCACTGAGCTTCGAATGTGTCCCTTTCTTCTTTGAGCTGAATCCAGGATCTCTTCAAATCTTAAAAATCCGTAGGCATGTTTGGATGGTGAATGGTATAGGGTTCGTCACCTATAGCAACAGTTCCATGATCACCGGTAGCACTGGTGTAAACGACATCATAAGGTTTTGAGCTCGAGCTCGCACCCATTTGAGGTAAGGTTCCCAAGGAATGGAATTTTTGTGTCCCAAAGTCTTGGTATCAGTCTTATTTACCATGCCTCAAGCGTGTACAAATCTTCGACGATAGTTCTGGAGATCACTGTTGTAGTCAAACACAATGTCTTGAAGAAGCATATCACGAGGACCTTCTCTTTGAGAATAACCAAACTGACGTAGAGCTAGAGAAGGATTGTAAGTGATACCTCCTCTTATGCTAAGGAGTGGTACATTAGGGAATTCTCCACAACACTCAATGAAAGTGAAGTCCTTTTGAGAGAAAAGACACCAACAAATATTTGAATGAGAGAGTGACATTAGCCTTTGAGACCACTTCAATCTTTGCTCGTTCTTCATTACTGATTGAGGAAGGTGCGAAATAAACCACCTGGAAAGTAACGGTATGCAACACATGAGAGTTCCTTGTCTTTTGATAGTACGAGTGTGGAGAGAATGTAAGATGTCTCCAAGTAAGGTAGGCACAGGGTTATGAGTGAGGAATATCTTGATGGTATTCACGTCTATGGACTGATCTGGATTAGGAAATAGCACCAAGCCATAGATTAGTAAGGCCAAGATGTCTTGAATGCATGGAAACTCATAGCCTTAAAGAACTCACAGGCTTTCTTTATCAAAAACTTAGCAAGTAAACCCTTAACTCCGCTTCTTGTTTCCCAATTAGCTTCAATGTCGATCGCTTTATATATAATCACGATGTCTTCGTATTTCAAAGCTTTTTGAACCGGTGAATGGTATCGATCAATGATAGGTATCCCAGTGGCTTAGAGAACTCTTCAAGGTAGGCACCAACTAGTAATCTGGGAATGTAAAACAATGATGTTTCGGATCGAAGAATTGGAATCGACATGCATCATATCTTCTTTAAAGTCGGAGATAACCAAGTCAAGCGATAACCATGTCTTTTGATGAACCGAGCATGATCGGGAATTTTGAAACCAATTCTTTGAGTTGAGAAGGTATACCCATGAAGTTGATTTGGATAGTCTTCCTAGAAGCCATGATCCCTACAAGACAAAGCAAAGATAAATCCTAGGTCCTAGAAATAGTTAGAAATGATGATGCGATGTTATGATGTCATGATGTCATGTTTAAATAAATAGCAACGCAGACAAATCACATAATGGCCTTAAGTTTTGAGGCTTGCATGAGGTATAGGTGTCTACCCTACCAAAGTTTAAGTGGGTTCATCACGTCCTATAATAGTTCCGGGTTCTAGGAATCTCATATCATTGGTCTTTCTCGTAGGCTTTATTTTAATCGATTACCAAGTGGTCGGCGAAACATCCCAAAGTCGAATATTAATGAGCGTAGCATCAGTATCAACCAACCTCAGTCTACATGGAAGCCGACCACCTCACTACCTTCTAATGGCCAAGATGGGTCAATTAGGATTTTCCAAAAGTTGAGTTAGCGCTGATGACACCACGTGGACGCCAAATAATTTCCTCAATTAGACATGAGGAGCATCGGGACATCCAAAGTGTCGCACTAACGTAGCCATCATGTTGACCGTTTAGTATCGCCTAACGGTCGTGATGATTTATTACTACTTGCATAAGGAAAACTGGATCCGGGTGTAGGATCCCCCACAAGTATAATACCCAATTAACCCTTAAGAGTAAAGCATACAAGTCAAACAATTTTGAGTGATCTAAAGACCCTAAGGTAAATGTTGTGGATAGCAAGAGTTGCCACCGACTTTTCTTTTATCCAATTAAGGAAGTCGAAAAGAGCGAGAGATGACCTTCGTTAGATTACGAGTAAGGAGTTAATTATGAAAAGGAAGGTATTAACACCCTTTCCATCCGTGATTATCTGGGCTCTTAATTGCTTTAGCTCACTTTATAAATTTCTTTTTGTGTGAAAATGTTTTGAAAAGGCATTTCGCTTTGACTTACGTAATGATTCATTGGAATGTATACGAAGTGTTTGGAAATGTTTTGTTTTGGAATAGACTTTGTAATGATTCACGCCGGAATGTATACAAAGTGTTTTGAAAAAAGATTTTTAGAAAGTGTGAGGTGTAAAAAGATGTTTTAATTGAGCAAGCAAAAGATACTTATTACCTACTCAGAACAGTCGTTTCCGTGTTATTTTTCTTTCCTTTAGAATAAAGCTATCCATACCTTTGTTTGGCAGGTAACTTTATTTGTTGGATGTAAAGGGTCATTTGAAGGGATGTCTGATGGTCATAGAAGGCAACTTGTAGGAGTATCCTAGCACATTCGTAGGGACGATCATCACTTTTTGTAGGCAACAATCGAGGGACTAGATCATGTATTCTTTTTAGGCAACATTAAGGGACTATGATCTTTTAGGTCGAAGGGACTATGATCTTTTAGGTCGAAGGGACTATGATGATATTTCGTACGCAACCGTGCTAAGATACCCCCATGTTCGAGGGACTTGACCATTTATAAGGCAACGAGAGAGAATACCCTAAGGGGTGCATGTGTGAGATGAGTGTTGTATTCAAGATATTTTATCTTGTATTAGTGGTCTAGATTGATTTTTTATCTTGCCATACACACCTAATTACTAGCAGTTTAATAGGTGCGGAAAGTAAATTGCGGAAATATAAAGGGTCCTACACTATTACATGGCTTTGGGGTAGATACATAATAGGAGGTGCAGAAAGTAAAATCCTACGCTATTACATGATAAAAATTTGCGACATATACAACCTTTCTAGAATTAAAAATGAGAGAAAATAAATAACGGAAAAGAAAACTAGTCCAAATATTTTTTGGGTATTTTTGAAGTTTGAGTATATGGGAGAATGACCTAGATCTAGTTGATTTTAATTAAATTTTAAAAAAATATTAGTGAATACTAATCTAAATTAATTAATTAAATTAAATAAAAGAAAATATTAGTGAAAGTTATCTAATTAATCCTAAATTAATTAACCTAATTACTAATTAAATTAATTAATTATTAAATAAGCAAAATAAAAAAAAATGGAAAATATAAATAAAAAAAAACGTTGGAGAGCTTCTGACAGAAGCCATCCCAGAAGCTGGAGCTTCTGGGAGTTCCTTTGCCGGAGGCACCCAGAAGTTGGCACTTCTGGGGTTTCTGGTGCTGGAGGCGCCCAGAAGCTGGAGCTTCTGGGGTTTTTGGGGCTGGAAAGGGTCCAGAAGCTGGAGCTTCTGGAGACTCTGGAACCGGGGCGTCCAGAAGCTGGAGCTTCTGGGGGCTTCACGTCTGGGGCCATCTAGAAGTTGGAACTTTTGGAGGAATTTTGTGCTGGAAGACTCAGAAGTTGGCACTCCTGATGCTGATAAGGCCTAGAGGCTGGAGCTTTTGGTGCTGGTGATTCCCAGAAGTTGGCACTTCTGGCTGGAAAGGATCCAGAAGCTGGAGCTTCTGGGGCGTAACTTCTGGCAATCTGGAAACCTGCAAGGCAAAAATAGAAAAAAAATTGCAAAAGGTGGGGTTTGAGCCCACGACCTGATAGAGAGAATGACATAGTGCGCGCAAGGTGAACCGCTGGGGCGGTGATACATGTAACACCCCAATATTACCCAAGGTTTATTATGCAAAAATTAGAGTAAATTAAAATTTCATCAATTCAATACTGAGGCATCACACCTACAAAATTAAATCACTTTAAACAGTTTGCTTTAAAGTATAAATCTCGGATACATAGCATCGCCGGAAAACATAAATTGATTCTTAAAAATCAAAATATCTTCTTTTATTAAACTTCCTTAACAAATCATATTTTCATAAAGTATGATTCTTATTTACAAAAGGAAAACAACAAAAGAACAACAACAAGACAACATAATTATTCCCCCCGAGTGCTACGTATCAGAGCGACACCGACTCGACTAATAGCAGCTATAAACTCCGTCTTCATAACCTGCACATTACCGATATAAAGGTAACGGCGAAACAAGTAAAGGGTGAGATACTCCAAAACATATAATTAAAGGCATGATAAAGTATATATATAGTTTCAGAATTATAAAGGGTATAGATTAATAAGTGTAATTCTAACACATACCCAAAACTCACTTGCTCTTACCGTCATTCTAATGTGTATAATCTACACTTTATCGTCATAACCTCATCGACATAAATCATCACAATTTAATGTGTCGCTAATCAACACGGTGATCATTAACAACAACATCAAACAACAACATCAAACAATGCTAATAACATAAGCAACATAAATAAAATCATCACCAAATGGCTAAAGCCCATCGTCGCTTTTTGGCATAAAATCCCATCGTCACAAACATCATCACATCATATTTGCATTAAGTATTTCATCAAAGTTAAATCATCACAAAACTCGTCATTTATATTCATCGCCTAGTTATCATGAAACTATCAAGTTATATTCATTTCACGTTCATCATAAAGATCATCACCAAACAAGACATCATATATCATCACAATTCAACATCATCCATCAATTAAAACCCAACGCCAAACAAATCAAACATAAACATAACCGACACCATGAGACACGACTATGTTATGCATGTGGTACCGTCCCTTTGTCCATAATTAGGAACACTTGGCATAAAAGCCTCGTAAGCTTGGCATAAAATCCTAAATCGCCAATGCAATGTATGTGACTCAATAATAAAGACAACACAACAACACATCCACATCGCTCATCAAAATTGACTTAAAGTCCACGTCGCCATATTTATTCACATCAAATAAACATATCATCGCATCATATTTGCATTATGCAAAACATAACCAAACAATTCATCATCGTCAAAAGTCATGCATTCATAAATCGGAAGCATTTATTAACAACATCAATATAATCATCACATCATCATGTACAAAGACATATATCATCGCATTGCATATCACAAGTATTGATTAATAAATACACCGTCGCAAACATTATGTTTATTCACACCGCATCATTATCAATTAATTCACCAAATTCCAAAAACGGAAAAATGGTCAAAACATCAATAATCGTCGCAAAAGTCATTCTTAATAATCGGCATTAATCATAATCGTCAACATAGAAATCGGATTGTCCATACGTGCCTTAAATCTACTAAAATGCAATCCGATTCAATTTAACCGTAAATTGGCCTATTTCGGGTCATCTCGTAAAAACTCGTAATTTCTAAAAACTAACCTCACCACTACGTTCTACACGTCGAACTTAACTAGCACGTCAATTTTCGTTGAATTCAGAGCAACTTGCTCCGTCGTCGAATTTACCGAAATCGGAAAATCGGAACATATTCGGGTTCCAAATTTAATCGGCTAACTTAAGTCCTAATTATATTTTATTAGTACCAACTAGTGGTATGTGGAATTGGAAAAATGCAAAGAAACAGAAGCAATTTGAATTATGCAGGGAAAAAAACAGATTATGCAGAACACAGATACAGCAACCGGAAAAACAGAAAATTGCAAAATATGTATTCCTCCTCCATGGCTACGGGACGTGCGTCCCATGGGGTTTGAAGGAAAGGGGCGGACGCCTTAAGGGCAGGGGGCGGTCTCCATCCCTTGTGGGTGGCGCCTCCCTTGGTCCATGGCATTCGCCATCTTCCTCTTTCATAGCTAACATACTGACGGTTCAAGTTTTCTGATTTCAGTTTTTCTTCATTTCTATTTTCTAATTTCCATTTCTACTACTAGCAATGAATCACACCCATAATCCCTACTCTAATCCATCTTCTCAAACTATTTCAACAATCAACCAACCAAAACCCTATAAACCAACTATCAATTTTTCCCCAAATCAAAACATGAACATCAAAACCTTACAATATGAGATGGAGAATCAAACCCCTTACCTCACAAGCTTGGATGATTCATGATGATCCTAAAACCAACCTTGCTCTTCTCTTGCTACTCTTCTTCTTCTTCTTCCCAAAACCCTCATTTTCCTCCAAGTTTCTATTTGGCTATGGTTTGTAAGAATGGAAAGAATGAGGAAAATTGATTTTATAAGTTGTTTTCTACTAGCAAGCTTAAGGGTGCAAACCCAATTCTCATCAATTACTCCCCACACCCCTAACTTATCTTTATTAAATAGTACCTTAATAATACATAATAATATTATTTACTCAATTAATTAAATTAATTCCTGGGAATTAAATATCGGATCCGAATAATATTTTACCGAATCGAACAGAATAAAAACCGGATCGAACGAAACGTCGCCAAATATATTATCATGTATATCGATTAATATAAATATTCTCGTCGCAAAATAAATATCGATCGATAATTCGAAAATATTAATATAATATAATATTAATTAAAGCAGGGCGTTACAACTCTCCCCCACTTATAAACTTTTCGTCCTCGAAATTTTGACCAAAATGAACAAATTGGGACATGCCTACACATTCGTCCACTAAATCCTCGCGTCAATTAAAAAACATACAAAATACACCAAACACAAGGGCACCTCCCTAACTACAATTTCCAAACAAGAACAACCATGCCGAGATGCAAAGCCCGTACAATGCACTCGACAACCAACTAACACCCAACAACTAAACAAGTCGCAGACACACCAGTTCACTTGAGAACCAAACAAACAAGATCGATATTATCCTAACGCCTCAACCATAGAATTAGTCGCACACTCGAACCGACACCTCGGAAACGAGTCACCAAAGATAGGAACATAAAGTCCTACGACACAACATCGACTCCATCGCTAAAACGAAAACAACAAAATGGTTATACAAACCAAAACTGAAACAATCAGAATAGGATAGAACCACGCGTGCTACGCAAACACGAAAAAGATGCCTTCATTCACGCATAAGTACGAACTCAAGAATTTCACTTGCAGTTATCGCTCTCATTCCAGAAAATCACAAGGTCACATCGTCCTTGTAGATTACCAACGTACAACCCTTGAACAATAACAAGCTACTCAAACATAACAGAACTGCGATACACCACTCATTCTAGGGCTTATACTGATGACTTGCAACTATAACTCACTAGTCCAAATCCAACAATCTCACATACTTGCTAACAATTCAATGCTCGATATCTAAACCATGCTGCGTCACTTTGGTGCAGAAGATGCCAATCGTAAAACAACTTGGTTAGTCCTCAACTTCACAATTACACAGAAAGGATACGTTCAAAGCGTACACCCATTAGGATACCTCGTAACATCAGTCTCATCAACTTGTAAATCACTCTTTCATTCTTGATTGATCAACGTCCATTGATCCTCTAAAATACGCGACATAGTTTGACTTTTTCAAATATTGTCCAAATATTCACTTGTGAAACTTCGACGTATACACTTGACTTCAACGAAGTCTTCTTCTATAACAATTCAATTCCCAAACTTTGTATTAAGTAATCACCATCCTCGCACCGTCGCAATGATCAATACACAGGCTTCTTATTCAAAACACCTTTCATAACTTTCAATCTTCCAAAGTGGTAATTCAAACCAAAACACTCTCTCAAGAACTCTACCCATCAACGTCGTCTCATACTACTGTAATTACAAAACATCAATCATCTTAAGGTACCTATGGCTACCAAACCAACACAAAATTCCTTACCGTCAAGACTTATCTTAGTCGTAATCTAATAATCCACCGCGACCATTAGTATCCGACGAAATCCATATGTTAGTAGTGAACAAATCCTTAATAACCTTCTGAGCTTAATCTCAACAAGTGTCCTAAAACAAACATGCGACATTCTTCAAAATAATAAATTCCAAATCAGATATTCTTGGGTTATCCGCGATATTAACATACTAAACTCAGCACCAGACGAAGTCTCTTTATAGATCGCACTCAAACTTGAATTGTCTTTAGCAATTCCAATCTCCTCGTCGCTAACATCTGCACCTTTAAGATTTAAATGAGCACAACTGCATCAAAATCTAACTCACGCGTCCGACAATTTTTCCTTATAAAATTCAAATCGTTCCAAGGTAGTAATACACTTTTCCAAATCTTCGTCGAAATACATCTCAAGTCCAAAATAAAATATCATAATACACCACACAAGGTTCTTTAGTACAGAACAAAACCAAAATCGAAGCATTCGCTGAACTTTCCACTGGCTCAAACAAATTCGCTTCCCATTGCGAAATCCAAACAGCGACTCAACCATCTCAAGTCAAAGTACCCACGATCAATACCAACTTATAGAAAGATCTTCCATCAAACTCACAAAGCTAACCATCCAAAACAAAGGAACTTCTAAGCTCTGAAATAACTCCTTGAAGTCTTCTACAAGATACAAAATAAATCATCGCGGAACTATCCAAAATATCACCGTCTAAGTCGCTTACTTAAGGCACTCACGTCCAACAGTTCAAAACTCTATCTTTAGAACACTCGACACGGCTAACTTCACTATTGATAGCATAAGCTCGGATGCTTGCTACAATTCCTTAACTTGATGTGAACCAAATAATATCCATGAACACGAAATAACGCTTGCGACTACTCATGAAATCTTGTCGAACATTCAAAATCATACCGCGCATTAGTCACACTAACGACATCAAAAGAACTACGCGAGAACCATACACTATCTTGAAAAGCATTGTCTAAACATCTTGACTCTCACACTAACTTGTAGAGAGCCAGACATCACAACGATCTCACCAAACACATAAAATCCAAATGACTGATTTATCCAACATCAGTCCTTGGAAGTAGATACTTGTCCTCAACATCCACTTCGTTTCTTGACTACAAACGACACACCAACTCGGGCAATCTTTGCTCTTCTCGAACAACATAACGGTAGTACTCCACGGTGATCCGCTCGAATAAACAAACTCTGCTCAAACCAATCCTCAAGATGACTCTTCAATTCTAACTCAAAAGCAGACATCCCCCAAGGATACTTCGAATCACAACTAGTTCCAGAAACTAAATCCATCAAAACTTCACCTCGCACTACGGCGGTAATTCACTCACATCATCACAATATGCTTCGGAAGAATCACAACCAGAAGCTCGCTTGCCACAATCCAAATCCTCCCACGACTCAAGTAACCACGCACCTCCTTGTGCAAACACATCAGCTTCATACACTATTAAGCTGGCAAGACAAGTCCATCCCAACCAACACAAATCCCGACTACTATCAACAAGAGATTAAGGGTGATCAGTTCCTCAATTTTTCAATAGGCAGTCGACAGTCATGATGGTGACATAAACCATCTTTACCGAACTACAACAGCGTCTTCAAACTTACACTTCAAGTTACCAAAGCGTAACCCTGCTTGAGGCTCCAACTCTAAGCCACAAGCACCACCAAGAAGTAAAACTTCTCCCCCACTTGTTTCAAACTCATCTCTACAAACAACAAAAGAAACAAGCAAGTACCGATAGTGTTTCACACACGTATCACATACAACAGGGTTAAACACATTAATAACCTGGCCGACAGACCGACCTGCTTTGATACCACTAAGGTTTATTATGCAAAAATCAGAGTAAATTAAAATTACATAAATTCAATACTGAGGCATCACACCTTCAAAATCAAATCACTTTAAACAGTTTGCTTTAAAGTATTAATCTTGGATACATAGCATCGCCGGAAAACATAAATTGATTCTTAAAAATCAAAATATCTTCTTTTATTAAACTTCCTTAACAAATCATATTTTCATAAAGTATGATTCTTATTTACAAAAGGAAAACAACAAAAGAACAACAACAAGACAACATAATTATTCCCCCCGAGTGCTACGTATCAGAGCGACACCGACTCGACTAATAGCAGCTATAAACTCCGTCTTCATAACCTGCACGTTACCAATATAAAGGTAACGGCGAATCAAGTAAAGGGTGAGATACTCCAAAACATATAATTAAAGGCATGATAAAGTATATATATATATATATATATATATATATATATAGTTTCGGAATTATAAAGGGTATAGATTAATAAGTGTAATTCCAACACATACCCAAAACTCACTTACTCTTACCGTCATTCTAATGTGTATAATCTACACTTTATCGTCATAACCTCATCGGCATAAATCATCACAAGTTAATGCGTCACTAATCAACACGGTGATCATTAACAACAACATCAAACAACAACATCAAACAATGCTAATAACATAAGCAACATAAATAAAATCATCACCAAATGGCTAAAGCCCATCATCGCTTTTTGGCATAAAAGCCCATCGTCACAAACATCATCACATCATATTTGCATTAAGTATTTCATCAAAGTTAAATCATCACAAAACTCGTCATTTATATTCATCGCCTAGTTATCATGAAACTATCAAGTTATATTCATTTCACGTTCATCATAAAGATCATCACCAAACAAGGCATCATATATCATCGTAATTCAACATCATCCATCAATTAAAAAGCCAAAAACTCAAACATAAACATAACCGACTCCATGAGACACGACTATAGTATGCATGTGGTACCCATCGCTTTGTCCATAATTAGGAACACTTGGCATAAAAGCCTCGTCGCTTGGCATAAAAGCCTCGTCGCATGGCATAAAAGCCCTCGTCGCCAATGCAATTTATGTGACTCAATAATAAAGACAACACAACAACACATCATCATCGCTCATCAAAATTGACTTAAAGTCCACGTCGCCATATTTATTCACATTAAATAAACATATCATCGCATCATAGTTGCATTATGCAAAACATAACCAAACAATTCATCATCGTCAAAAGTCATGCATTCATAAATCGGAAGCATTTATTAACAACATCAATGTAATCATCACATAATCATGTATAAAGACATATATCATCGCATCGCATATCACAAGTATTCATTAATAAATACACCTTCGCAAACATTATGTTTATTCACACCGCATCATTATCAATTAATTCACCAAATTCCAAAAACGGAAAAATAGTCAAAACATCAATAATCGTCGCAAAAGTCATTCTTAATAACCGGCATTAATCATAATTGTCAACATCGAAATCAGATTGTCCATACGTGCCTTAAATCTACTAAAATGCAATCCGATTCAATTTAACCGTAAATTGGCCTATTTCGGGTCATCTTGTAAAAACTCGTAATTTCTAAAAACTAACCTCACCACTACGTTCTACACGTCGAACATAGCTAGCACGTCAATTTTCGTTGAATTTGGAGCAACTTGCTCCGTCGTCGAATTTACCGGAATCAGAAAATCAAAACATAATAGGGTTCCAAATTTAATCGGCTAACTTAAGTCCTAATTATATTTTATAAGTACCAACTAGTGGTATGTGGAATTGGAAAAATGAAGAGAAACAGAAGCAATTTGAATTATGCAGGAAAAGAAACAGATTATGCAGAACACAGATACAGCAACCGGAAAAACAAAAAATTACAAAATCGGTATTCCTCCTCCATGGCTAAGGGACGTCCGTCCCATGGGGTTTGAAGGCAAGGGGTGGACGCCTTAAGGGAAGGGGGCAGTCTCCATCCCTTGTGGGGTGGGCGCCTCCCCTTGGTCCATGGTATTTCGTCATCTTCCTCCTTCATGGCTAACATACAGACAGTTCCAGGTTTTACAGTTTCACAGTTTTTTCTTCATATCTATTTTCTAATTTCCATTTCTACTACTAGCAATGAATCACACCCATAATTCCTACTCCTAATCCATCTTCTCCAAACTATTTCAACAATCAAACAACCAAAACCCTATAAACCAACTATTAATTTTTCCCCCAAATCCAAAACATAAACATCAAAACCTAACAATATGAGATGGAGAATCAAACCCCTTACCTCACAAGCTTGCATGATTCATGATGATCCTACGACCCAACCTTGCTCTTCTCTTGCTCCTCTTCTTCTTCTTCTTCTTCTTCTTCTTCCCAAAACCCTCATTTTCCTCCAAGTTTCTATTTGGCTATGGTTTGTAAGAATGGAAAGAATGAGGGAAAATTGATTTTATAAGTTGTTTTTCTACTAGCAAGCTTAAGGGTGCAAATCCAATTCTCGTCAATTACTCCCCACACCCCTAACTTATCTTTATTAAATAATACCTTAATAATACCTAATAATATTATTTACTCAATTAATTAAAATAATTCCAGGGAATTAAATATCGGATCCGAATAATATTTTACCGAATCGAACGGAATAAAAACTGGACCGAACGAAACGTCGCCAAATATATTATCATGTCTATTGATTAATATAAATATTCTCGTCGAAAAATAAATATCGATCGGTAATTCGAAAATATTAATATAATATAATATTAATTAAAACAGGGCGTTACAATACATCCATTCATCCTTCTGAACCCATAAATATGTAAGGGTTACAAGCCTCTGAGTCAGAAGGACCGGAGCAAAGCTCCGGTCATCTTCTCCGATCGGGTTCAATCACCAACCTGCAAAATAAGCAATATGAATGCAACAAGGGTACCTTATCCCCCTAAGTCAAGGGCTACAAATCGATTGGTGGTGTTAAATAGTTATGAATCAACCTAGAACTACAGATATGAAGCTCTTCCAATTGCTTCCCTAACAATGGCATCTAGTGATTGAACCATGGAAAACTTCAAACGCCTGCCCAGACCTGTTCTATATCATGCTATGAACACATTAAAAGCATTAGTTGCAATTAAAACACACTCAAATGTTAAACACGAATTCAAGAAAAAATGCAAATCGGAGCAATTCATATGACATGTTTCAACGTGTTATGATCATGTATGATGATGCATACTTACTCAGACTTACCTCAGGATCACAATGGAATGCTTAAAAGTGACTGAAAGTGGCTGGAAAATAGAACACGATTTTGCCAACTTTTGAAGAAATTTGAGAAATTTCTAGGGTTTGTGAGAAGCTGGCTGCACGTGTAAGGGTTGTCTAAAGGAGGTCTTGATCTTGTAAGAAAGCTAGATATTTATAGATGAGTGGAATTAGGTCAAGGCATTAAGAGAAAATATTCTCCTTAAATGGAGAATATTTGATTTGAAAAATTACAAAATATCTTTCCAATCTTGATCAATCTTTCCTCAATCTTCTTGCACGAAATTGACAGCTTGTAACTATCTTGGACCCTAAGCCATGCAAATATCCAACCAATCTTGCCTTATCTTTTAATTTTGCATTTTATTTAATTAAATTTGAATTTAAGTTATTTTAATTCAAAAATAAATAAATAAAGAGATAGAGGGCGTGGCATGCTGCATAGTGCTCATGGATAATCTCATGATCAAGTTAAAATCATAAAATCTTAGGCCCATTTGGAAATTTTTGGCTTTTGCAAGGTATTTTTCTTCATGCACCTCCTCAAAAACGCTCAACTTGCACAGTTTGTATATTGCTCAATTTTCAACATTTTTGGTTGTTCTTAAACTTTTTAGAAAGCTCAAGATGTCTTCTAAACAGCCTTTTTAGTTTCATCCTCATTGGAGTTTCCATGCTCATGGACACCTCTTTGCAAAAAGATGACTTTTGTTGAGTTTTCTAGAAGGACCTATAATGTCTTGATCCATAGCTTCCAAATGAAGCATTTTCTGCCCAACCTTGTGAGACATGAAGTTGTAGAGAATTGAATTCTCTTCAAAATGAGCTGTGGTGGAGAAATTTCTGATGAAGTATGTGAAAGTTATGCCTGGTCAAAGTTCTGCTGACTTTTTGTTCAAAAACCCTAATTTGGAAACTTTGACTTTTGATCAAATCTTGACTTTTGTTCAAATGATGAATATCACTTCAAAATATTGATGTTGACCAAAAACTATGAAGTTTGACTATATGTTGACCACGTTGACTTTTGTCCAACATTGTTGATTTTTAGCTATCTAAGCAATTAGATGAGAAATTTGAACTTGTAAGACTTGAAACTTGACATGGTGATCCCTTGAGGCATATGATGAGGTATGATAACCACTTGAAGCATTGGAAATACATTTTGACTTGAGAGGATAAAAACCCTAGTTTGGATTGATTGCTTAGAAGAGGGTTTGTCTGGTCCACCCTTGTGAAATCCTTAAATATGGAGATGTGAGTTGTCTTGAGAAGTAGGAGGGCAAATTTTGGGGTATAACAATAAGTCTCTATAAATGTGACGCAATTTGAGGAAAACATGATAAAACTTAAAGAGAACGTAAACCTTAATAAAATCTTAAGGAATCTGAAGTAAACATAGATATGTAGAAATTTGAAGTAAATTGAATCTTAAGAAATTATGAAGAAATATGAAGTAAATATAAATCTTAAGTAATTCTGATCATATTTGAAGTGAATATAAGTCTTAAGAAATTGTGATTAAATTTGAAACGAATATAATTCTGTAGAAAATTTGAGGAAAACTTGATGAAACTTGAAGTGAACATAAATCTTAAGAAAATCTTAAGGAATTTGAAGTGAACATAGATATGCAGAAATTTTAAGTAAATATAAATCTTAAGAATTTCTGGAGAAATATGAAGTGAACATAAATCTTAAGAAAATATGATCATATTTGAAGTGAATATAAGTCTTAAGAAATTGTGATAAAATTTGAAATGAATAAAAGTCTCTAGAAAATTTGAGGAAAACCTGATGAAACTTGAAGTGAACATCAATCTTAAGAAAATCTGATGGAATCTGAAGTGAGCAAAGATTTGAAGAAATTTGAAGTGAATATAAATCTTAAGAAATTCTGAAGAAATACGAAGTGAACATAAATCTTAAGAAAATCAGGTCATATTTGAAGCGAATATAAGCATTAAAAGAATGTGATGAAATTTGAAAAGAATATAAGTCTCTAGAAATGTGATGAAATTTGAGGAAAACCTGATCAAATATGAGGTGAACATAAATCTTAAGAAAATCTTAAGGAATTTGAAGTGAACATAGTTATGTAGAAATTTGAAGTAAATATAAACCTTAACAAATTTTGAAGAAATACGAAGTGAACATAAATCTTAAGAAAATCTAATAATATTTGAAGTGAATATGAGTTTTCAGAAAACGTGAAGAAATTTAAAATTATATAAGTCTGTAGAAAATATGATGATATTTGAAGTGAATATAAGTCTCAAGAAAATGTGATGAAATTTGAAATGAATACTAGTCTCTAGAAAATTTGAGGATAACCTAATGAAACTTGAAATGATCATAAATATTAAGAAAATATAATGGAATCTGAAGTGAACATAGTTCTAAAGAAATTTGAAATGAATGTAAATCTTAAGAAATTCTCAAGGCATACGAAGTGAATCTAAATCTTAAGAAAATTTGATGATATTTGAAGTGAATATAAGTCTGAAGAAAATGTGATGAAATTTGAAATGAATATAATCTCAAGAAAATTTGATGAAACTTGAAGTGAAAATAAATCTTAAGAAAATTTGGTGGAATCTGAAGTGAACATAAATATGTAGAAATTTGAAGTGAATATAAACTTTAAGAAATTCTTAAGAAATACGAAGTGAACATAAATCTTAACAAAATATGATGATATTTGAAGTGAATATAAGTCTTCAGAAAATGTGATGAAATTTGAAATGAATACATTTCTCTAGAAAATTTGAGGAAAACCTGATGAAACTTGAAATAAACATAAATATTAAGAAAATATAATGGAATCTGAAGTAAACATAGTTCTAAAGAAATTTGAAGTGAATATAAATCTTAAGAAATACTCAAGACATACGAAATGAACCTAAATCTTAATAAAATATGATGATATTTGAAGTGAATATAAGTCTTCAAAAAATATGATGAAATTTGAAAAGAATATAAGTCTCTAGAAAATTTGATTAAATTTGAGGAAAACCTGTTGAAATTTGACGTGAACATAAATCCTAAGAAAATTTGATGGAATCTGAAGTGAACATAGATATGTAGAAAATTGAAGTGAATGTAAATTTTTAGAAAATCTGAAAAAATACGAAGTGAACATAAATCTTAAGAAAATACGATGATATTTGAAATGAATACAAGTCTCTAGAAAATTTGAGGAAAACCTGATGAAACTTGAAATGATCATAAATATTTAGAAAATATAATGGAATCTGAAGTGAGCATAGTTCTAAAGAAATTTGAAGTGAATGTAAATCTTAAGAAATTCTCAAGACATACGAACTGAAATTAAATCATAAGAAAAGCAGATGATATTTGAAGTGAATATAAGTCTGAAGAAAATGTGATGAAATTTGAAATGAATATAATCTCTAGAAAATTTGATGAAACTTGAATTTAAAATAAATCTTAAGAAAATCTTGTGGAATTTGAAGTGAACATAAATATGTAGAAATTTTAAGTGAATATAAATTTTAAGAAAATCTTAAGAAATACGAAGTGAACATAAATCTTAAGAAAATACGATGATATTTGAAGTGAATATAAGTCTTCGTAAAATGTGAAGAAATTTGAAATGAATCAAGTCTCTAGAAAATTTGAGGAAAACCTTATGGAACTTGAAATGAACTTAAATATTAAGACAATATAATGGAATCTGAAGTAAACATAGCTCTAAAGAAATTTGAAGTGAATATAAATCTTAAGAAATTCTCAAGACATACGAATTGAACCGAAATCTTAAGAAAATATGATGATATTTGAAGTGAATATAAGTCATAAGAAAATGTGATGAAATTTGAAATGCATATAAATCTCTAGAAAATTTGATGAAACTTGAAGTGAAAATAAATCCTAACAAAATCTAGTGGAATCTAAAGTCAACATAGATATGTAGAAATTTGAAGTGAATATCAATCTTAATAAATTCTGAAGAAATACGATGTGGACATAAATCTAAACAAAATATGATGATATTTGAAGTGAATATAATTCTCCAGAAAATGTGATGAAATTTGAAATAAATATAAGTCTCCATAAAATGTGATGAAATTTGAAGAAAACCTGTTGATATTTGAAGTGAACATATATCTTAAGAAAATCTGATGGAATCTGAAGTGAACATAGATATGTCTAAATTTGATGTGAATACAAATCTTAAGAAAGTCTGAAGAAATACAAAGTGAACATAAATCTTAATAAAATATGATGATATTTGAAGTGAATATAAGTCTTCATAAAATGTGATGAAATTTGAAAAGAATATAAGTGTTAGTTAAAATTTTGTAAACAAATTAAGGGCATGATTCAGAGTTAAAGGTCCCTGCAGTTTAAAGGCCAATCTTTGATAGAGGTAGTTTCTGGAGATGTTTAACAACGCTAAGTCAGAAGTTCCAGAAGGAATGTTTGTTTGTTAGAAATTTGGCTTAGAAGGCCAAACTACGTCGGCTAGGAGCAAAACAACGTTAAGAAAATAAGACTATGTCGACACATTACATAATAGTTGAATCGACAGAGATTTTGAGCCAAAAAGAGGAAACTAGTCGAGATGATGTCGCTGTCGAAGTAGTTCGCTGTGGACTTAGGGAATTTTGTTGTGTTTCAAGGAAGTAGACAAACTCTGAAGGCAATTTCTTTTGAAGACACGAAGCGGGATAAAGTCAAATAAGAGATCGTGGGTAGTTGCCTCAGAAGTTCGTGGGATGTGAGTTCCTAATGAAGGATGAAACATGGGCAGAAGTTACTTCCAAGGATCAAATCTCATCCGTTGATAGCTTTAGCGGTTATTTCTGTAAATTACTATAAATAAGTTAGGATGTTTAGAATTAAGGGTGTTCATTTGTACTACCAAATTACTTGCTAAAACTCTGCTCAATTCCGCGCTAAAGGAAGAAAGAGTACGCAATCTTTGATGTACGTGAATCAGCAAACTTTTATTTCAATACAATCTTTCTATATTTAATTCTGTCTTTATTGCTTTTTATTTCACTTCTGTGTGTTTGCTTGTTGGTCACGAGTCACCACTTGCCTTAGTTACCAAAACATTCTTAACGTGAATTGTTGGTCACGAGTCACCAATAGTCAGAACTCTTTTGTGTGGAAAGCCATTGCACTATTTACCTAGGCTCTGGAAACCGTTTCTGTGCCAAGGATAATTTCACTTTCAGAAGTAGTGTAATTTACCAAAAATCTTAGCACGTGTCTTGAGATCAACCGGTCGATCTCGTTAGTAACCCTTAGTTTTAGGACTTAGGGAGGACCAACGGTTGTTTACCATTTTCCACAGTAAACAAATTGGCACACCTGGTGGGACCAGTGCTAAGTGTTAGAATTTTATTAGAATTTGTCTTAGAAGTGTATGAAACTTAGGAGTGGAAATTCAGCAAATAAGAAACCACTACCCACTAAGAAACGTACAGTTGAGATGACAAACCACGCATCTGCGTTGAACGTGGATGAGATTCCATCTAGAACACTAGGTATTGCCGACATAGTTGTGTCGCATGTAGCGTCATTTCCCCCTCTAAGCAGCACAACAACTGCCTCTAGGCCAACTTCCTCAGTATCAATTCCCATTCCCCATACCACACCGGTGAGTCCAGGGCCTGTGGTGGCCACGAGTGCCATTCCGAACACAACAATTCCTAGATTTGGTACTGCTGCAAATCCCCCTTATGGAATGCCGTATTCTTTAATGACGAGATATCAGTCGACCCCTAGCGTAGCCATAGTGTCTAAAAACTTGCAGAGTGCCAACTCCCCTTTACAAGGTTCTGTAGTGGGGGCAAATAGGGAAATGCCTGCACAACACTTAAATGTCATGGCGGTTTAAGGCAACAAATGTATGATAACAACCATGAGTTAGTCAATATGTTAACTAACCAAATGGGAAATGTGTTTAATCCCATAGTGCAAGAATCGGTCGAAACTAATAGGCAATCTGCTGAAACAAACCGACAGGTCATATCACAATTAACATGCCTATGTAACTTCTTAGGAGACCCCCTAGAGGTTGGACGACAGGTCCATCCAATTCGACAACCTGTACATGTCCAAGGAGACATGGGGACATCGGAAGAAGATACTGTGTATCAAGGTCAAGCTGCAACACCTCAAAGGAACGTTTCTATTAACTAACCAAGGGTCTTAGTGCAAAGACACCAAGGGGCAGACCAAGTTCTTGACCAGGTTCGACAGGATGAATTGCTTGTTGAGAACAATTTAACCAACATTGTCGAGAGAATTATGGCCAGAAATGGTATAAATACCATGCCAAGGCCAACATATTCTTCTCCATTGTTAGAGTATATCTTACAAACCGAAAACCCTAGGGGATGGAAAATACCTAAGTATACATGGTTTGGAGGGGAAACAGGTGAATCGATAGTCGAACATATAGCCAGATACCTAACTGAATCGGGAGATATGGCAAACAATGAAGGCTTAAGGGTGAAGCATTTTCCTTCATCTATTACTAAAGCAGCCTTCACATGGTTTACTATTTTGCCCCCTGATTCGATTGACACACGGTCGAAGCTAGAGAAGCTGTTTCATGAACAGTTTATGAGGGCATTCAAAGATTAGTCCAGTCGAATTGTCAAGCATCAAGAGAAAATTTGTTGAGATAATAGATGACTATTTGAATAGGTTTAGATCCCTAAAAGCAAGGTGTTTTACCCAAATGCCTGAACATGAACTTGTTCAAATGGCTGCTGGAGGTTTGGACTATTCTATTAGATAGAAAATAGATCCAACATTTGTGAAGAGTATGTCACAATTGGCCGACAGGGTTCGACACCTTGAACGTCTTAGAATAGAGAAAGTTAGACATACTAAGGCTAAATATAAAAAAGAGAAAGTAGCCTATGTCAACTTCGACGATATAGATCCCATATACGAGGTCGACTACATGTTGCCGACAAAGGCAGACGTGGATGTGGCTGAGTTGAAGTCAGGGCCAGCATATGAATGCAAATTGTTGTTTTATGCCAAAGGAAAAAGCCGTACAGTTGACACTAGTTCTAGAGCTCCTGCAAAAGCATACACTTTTGATGTTAGCAAATGTGAGGAGATTTTTGATTTACTAGTTAAAGATGGTCAGATATTAGTACCCCCAAGTGCTAAATTGCCGCCATTAGAACAAAGACAAAAGAGAGGTTTTTGTAAATATTACAATTATCTTGGTCATACAATCTCTCAATGTTTCATTTTCAGGGATCTGGTGCAGAAAGCTCTCCAGGAGGGACGTCTGAAATTTGCTGCCAGAAAGCAAAAAATCGACACTGACCCACTAAGGCAAGAGGAGGCCTTATTTGCTGAACCTGTGGCCATTAACATGGTCGAAATTACTGAAGTCCCCGACAATGCCACGTTGGAGGAAAGCACTGACGAAAGCCCTCATGTCAACTTAGATGATGTCTACCCCAGGGGAGATGAAGATCTACTAAGTTTTCTGTATCGATGCAAAGACAAGGGCGCTCAAGTGGGTCAGTGCCCCAGATGCAGTGCGCTAACTGACAAAGTTGCTGTTGAAAATTTCCAGAAGTTGCAACTGGAAAGAGGAAGAGTCCAATGGAACAAGAGGGATCCAAGACAAAGGAAAAACACCCAGTTTAGGCCAAAGACATTTGTTCCATCGGCTGCTATGCCCAAAGAAACGTGGCTCAAACCTCATATGGTTGTTGGGCCATCTAATGCTACTGGCGTCATCAGAGAAGCCAAAGGAAAATCTCCAATGAGCTACCGCCTTGAAGTGCGTTCCGAGAAAAAGAGCCACATGTCTGAAAACTATATGGGAAAAAATCCAATGAGTCGAACTCAGTGGAGACGTTTCCAGAGAAAGAAGCAGGCTGAAAGACAAGTCGTTGCTGCCAAACAAAGTGCTGTCAACAAAGGCAAGAGTTTTCGACAGTAAAAGCCCAGTGTCGACCCTGCTGTTAGCCAACAGATTAAAGAGTGCGTAAACAAGCCAGTCGACCATGGTTCTGATCATAAATCCTAAAAAAATATGACGATATTTGAAGTGAATATAACTCTTAAGAAAATGTGATGAAATTTGAAATGAATATAAGTCTCTAAAAAATTTAATGAAAACCTGATGAAACTTGAGGTGAACATAAATCTTACGAAAATCTGATAAAATCTTAAGTGAACATAGATATGTAGAAATTTGAATTGAATATAAATCTTAAGAAATAGGAAGTGAATATAAATCTAAAGAAAATATGATGATATTTGAAGTGAATATAAGTCTTCAGAATCTGTGATGAAATTTGAAATGAATACAAGTCTCTAGAAAATTTGAGGAAAACTTGATGAAACTTGAAATGAACATAAATATTAAGAAATTTTAATGGAATATGAAGTGAACATAGTTCTAAAAAAATTTGAAGTGAATATAAATCTTAAGAAATTCTAGAGACATATGAAGTGAACCTAAATCTTAAGAAAATCTTATGATATTTGAAGTGAATATAAGTCTTAAGAAAATGTGATGAAATTTGAAATGAATATAAGTCTCTAAAAAAATTGATGAAACTAGAAGTGAAAATAAATCTTAAGAAAATCTGGTGGAATATGAAGTGGACACAAATATGTAGAAATTTGAAGTGAATATAAATCTTAAGTAATTCTGAAGAAATATGAAGTGAACATAAATCTAAATAAAATATGATGATATTTGAAGTGAATATCAGTCTCCAAAAAATGTGATGAAAATTGAGATGAATATAAGTCTCTATAAAATATGATGAAATTTGAGGGAAACCTGATGATATTTAAAGTGAAAATAAATCTGAAGAAAATCTGATGGAATCTGAAATGAACATAGCTATGTAGAAATTTGAAGTGAATATAAATTTTAAGAAAATCTGAAGAAATACGAAGTGAACATAAATCTTAAGAAAATATGATGATATTTGAAGTGAATATAAGCCTTCAGAAAATGTGATGAAATTTGAAATGACTACAAGTCTTTAGAAAATTTGAGGAAAATCTGATGAAACTTGAAATGATCATAAATATTAAGAAAATATAAATGGAATCTGAAGTGAACATAGTTCTAAAGAAATTCGAAGTGAATGTAAATATTAAGAAATTCTCAAGACATACGAAGTGAACCTAAATCTTAAGAAAATCTGATCATATTTGAAGTGAATATAAGTCTGAAGAAAATGAGATGAAATTTGAAATGAATATAATCTCTAGAAAATATGATGAAACTTCGAGTGAAAATAAATCTTAAGAAAATTTGGTGGAATGTGAAGTGAACATAAATATGTAGAAATTTGAAGTGAATATAAATTTTAAGAAAATCTTAAGAAATACGAAGTGAACATAAATCTTAAGAAAATATGATGATATTTGAAGTGAATATAAGTCTTCAGAAAATGTGATGAAATTTGAAATGAATACAAGTCTCTAGAAAATTTGAGGAAAACCCGATGGAACTTGAAATGAACATAAATATTAAGACAATATAATGGAATCTGAAGTAAACATAGTTCTAAAGAAATTTGAAGTGAATATAAATCTTAAGAAATTCTCAAGACATACGAACTGAACCTAAATCTTAAGAAAATACGATGATATTTGAAGTGAATATAAGTCATAAGAAAATGTGATGAAATTTGAAAAGAATATAAGTCTCTATAAAATGTGATGAAATTTGAAGAAAACCTGATGATATTTGAAGTGAATACAAATATTAAGAAAGTCGGAAGAAATACGAAGTGAACATCAGTCGTAATAAAATATGATGATATTTAAAGTGAATATAATTCTTCATGAAATGTGATTGTAATACGGTGGGAGAACTGACTTTGGTTTGTTTTGCGTTTGATCTCAAATGTTGCGGATAGCAAGAGTCGCCACTGACTTTTCTTTTATCCAATTAAGGGAAGGTGAAAAGAACAGGAAAAGACCTTCGTTAGATTATGAGTACAGGAGAAGGTTATGAAAAGGGAAGGTATTAGCACCCTTTCCATCCGTAGTTATCTACGGGCTCTTAATTTCTTTAGCTCATTTTTAAATCTACTTTTTGTGTGTGTGCTTGAAAATGTTTTTGAAAAGGCATTTCACTTTGACTTCGTAATGATTCACGCTGGAATGTATACGAAGTGTTCGGAAATGTTTCGTTTTGGAAAAGTGTTTTAACTTTGTAAAAGTGTGAGGTGTAAAAAGACGTTTTGATAGAGCAAGCAGTTAGGAGTCTATTACCTACTCAGAACGGTCGTTTCCGTGTTATTTTACTTTCCTTTAGAATAGCACTATCCATACCATAGATGGTAGGTAACCCTATTCGTTGGATGTAGAGGGACATTCGAAGGGACATTCGTTATGGTCATAGAAGGCAACTTATAGGAGTATCCTAGCACATTCATAGGGACGATCATCACTTTTTGTAGGCAACAATTGAGGGACGAGATCATGTATTCGTAGGCAACATCGAGGGACTATGATCTTTGTATCGAAGGGACTATGCTGATATGTTTCGTAGGCAACAATGCTAGGATACCTCTACGTTCGAGGGACTTGACCATTTGTAAGGCAACGAGAGAGAATAACCTAGGGGGTGCATGTGTGAAGAGAGAGTGTTAAATTCAGATAACTTATCTTGAAATTAGAGTTAGCTACGTTGATTTTATCTTACCATACACACCTAATTACTAGCAATTTATAGGGTGCGTAAAGTAAATTTTGGAAAGTAAATGTGCGGAAAGTAAATCCTACGCTATTACATGGCTTTGGGGCAGTTACATAATATAGGAGTGCAGAAAGTAAAACCTAATTAAAACTATTAGGTCCCATGAGCAGTTACATAATATCGGGAAAAAATGCGAGAAATTAAAGAACAGAACAGAAAACTAATCCTAATATTTTTTTGGATTTTTGAAATGTGAGAAATAATCCTAAGTCTGTCATACCCCAAAATTTGCCCTCATATCTCTCAAGATATTCCATACATCCATGCTCAAGGATTCCTCAAGAGTTGATCAGATGAACACCCTCCTATACAATCAACCCAAACTAGGGTTTGGCATTTCTTAGATTCAGATGGACCTCTAACACCTCCAATGGTTTTCATGCTTCCTCATATGCTTCAAATATTCTCCATGGCAAGTTTCAAGCTTCACAAGGCAAGTTTCCTCAGACAATTGCTCAGATGGTTGAAAATCAGTAGTATTGGTCAAAAAGTCAACTGTGGTCAACATACAGTCAAAACTTCTGATTTTTGGTCAACATCCTCATTTTGAAGTTACATTCATCATTTGATCAAGGGTTGATCATGATTCATCAAGAAAACTCAAGATTTGCACAAAAGTCAAACTTTCTAAATTAGGGTTTCTAGGTGAAAAGTCAATGAACTTTGGTGATCATAACTTTCTCATACTTTCTCGAAATTTTCCACCACCTCTTGTTTTGAAGGAAATTCAATTCTCTACAACTTCATGTGTCACAAGAATGTCCAAAAATGCTTCATTTGAGAGGTATAGCTCAAAACATTCTGGTCCTTTTCAAAGTCAACAAAAGTCAACTTTTTGTTTTGCGGATATATTGAGCATGATAACTCCAATTGAAGTGAAACCAAAGACATTGTTTAGAAGACTCTTATAGCTTTCCAAAAGTCCAAGAACTCTCAAAATGTGGAAAATTGAGCAAGTTACACCATTCACAAGTTGGGAATTTTGAAAGAATGCACAAAGAGATACTTCTAAAATCAAATTTTTGCAAATGGGCCTACTTTTCTTCATCCAAACTTATTCCTCATGCAATTAGGAATATCCAAGCCCAATGCCACGAATTTTTATTTTATTTTCCTATTTAATTTGGAATTTATTCATTTAAATACAAATTAAATTGAAAAATAAAGTATAAAATCAAATTAATTGCAAAATTGATTTTTATTTCTTCTTTGTGATCCAATCAACTCATTAAAAGCCAGCAAATTCGAAATTGGATCAAAAGGCAAGATTGGATTGGAATTGATCAAGTTTTGAAAATTTGATTTTATACAAAATCAAATTTTGATTATCATTGAATGGTGATTGATTCTTACCAATAATGATCCAAAATCCATCCAGTACTTATACCTGATGCATACCACATGAAAGAGAACAGAAAAATTGCTCTAAGAAACCCTAACCTAAACTCAAAAAACCCTGACATTCAAGCTATTGGTAACCCTAGCTCTAGCCGTTCTCAGTCAATTTTGAGGATTCCATTGCATTCCTTGAGGTCCTTAGAGTCGATCCAGACTCTTATATCACTCAAAACCATCAAGAATCCAGCAAATACGATTTCGGTTTGTTCATCCTTTTCCAAATTCGATTTTCAATTTTCATGCGTTATTAACACTTTTTGATTGTGTATTCATGACCAGCATCAAGTTTGCAAACTATCTGGGTAGCCCAATTGCGTTTTAGTGACCTGGAACGAAAATCACCATGGCTAGGTTTTCTGGTGTCTAATTAGGGTTTCTTCAAACAGGAAAAATTGGACCTCAAGACCCATATCAATAAACTCGGGACAATGTCCTGAATCGAACCATGCCTTTAGTATTCATTTATATTATGTATGCTGCGTTTTTGATTTTGCCAGGAACCTTAGTGACGAACAATGGCCGACGCTAACTTTCAAATATTTGAAATGAAGAAGACGATGGTTGGCGCGAGTTCGTGGCGAAGGAGAAGGCAACGCGTGTATTCCACTAAGCAGATTGAGTTTGATCCTCCTGTTGAGACTCCGAATGTGATCAACGCTCCTATGCCTAACCATGACAAAAGTTCCAATGCTGTCGGTGACGATACTTATGTTTTCAACATAGATGACTTGACCATTCCTCTGATGACTATCAAGAAGGATTTGCTGCAAGCCGGTGTCAATCCAGGATGCCCAGAGAATTGTCATTGGTGCCCATCTGCACCTGATGGTTGTGCTTGGTTGAGAAGACGCGTTCAGTGCATGATGGACAACCGTGAGATACTATTTCTGAAACCACCCGTGCAGAAGCTGTGTGAAGAAATGTCTAAGCTGAAGATCGACAATGCAAGCGAAACTGAACCATCTGTATGGGATACCTTGGGGCAGCCAAGTGGAAAGTATGACTACATGGTGAAATACTCTGCTCCTGAGAGCTACAAGATTCCTATTGAAGATGTTAAAGCAACCGGATGGGGTGACGATTTCCCAGAAGACTATGCTGATGTTAACACCATAAGGATTTCCTCTGTTGATCCTGTGCCCAGAGTGGCACCTCTCATTATCACTTCTCCAAGACCAGTTCCATATTCCTCTGACAAAGCTATCCCTTGGAATTATGGATCTGAGGTTTACTATCATGGCGTCAAGCAAGACCCTCTGACCATTGAAGACCTTACCGTTGAAGCTGCCATTCCTGACATTGACAACATCACCGGATCAAGTAAGGTGACCAGAACCGGAAGGGTATTCTCTCTAGATATCTCTCCTCCAAAAGACACCGCGACTCCAGCTCGCATTCCAGCTACTCAACCAATTTCCCCAGCTAGTGGGAAAGAACCAGTAACTCATCCTGCTCAACCAGAAGTACCAAAGGAAGTTGCTGAAGACACCTCCAAACGAGAAATGGAGGAAATTCTGAAGATTATCAAGAAGAGTGACTACAATGTTGTGGAACAGTTGGGACAGACTCCGTCCAAGATCTCCATGCTTGCTCTGCTCTTGTGCTCCGAGGCTCATGCTAATGCCTTGGTGAAGTTTCTGAAGAATGCTCATGTACCGCAAGACACTACTACCGACCAATTTGAAGTTTGTATTGCTAGCCTGACTGCCAACAACGGCTTAGGCTTCTCTGATGCTGATTTGACTCCTGCCGGAAGGAAACACAACAAGGCCTTGCACATCTCTGTGGAATGCAAGGGCACTACATTATCTCACGTTTTGGTGGATACCGGTTCTGCTCTGAACATCCTACCGAAGACTGCTTTCGATCGACTTGATGTTGAAGGGTTGGTCCTGAGACCCAGTGACATCATTGTGCGAGCTTTTGATGGTTCTAAGCGGACAGTACTTGGAGAGCTCATTCTGCCTATCAAAGTCGGTTCCCAGACTTTTGACTCTACATTCTTTGTCATGGACATCCGTCCAGCTTACTCTTGCCTACTTGGACGCCCTTGGATACATGGGGCGACCTCTACCCGCATCGAGTGAAGTACCGGTGAAAGGGAAGGTTGTTACAGTATGTGGAGAAGAAGAGTATATGGTCAGTCATCTACAGTCTTTCCGTTATCTCGAGGTGGAAGGTGAATTCTTTGAGACTCCCTGTCAAGCTTTTGAAACAGTCCCCAGAGTCATGCCTGTTGACTCTCCTGTTACTCCAGAAGTTACACAAGCTCCTCCTAGGATGACCTCCCTGAAAGATGCTCAAGCTGCAGTTGAAGAAGGTGGTAGTGCTATTTGGGGTCAGCTCCCTGATCTTCCTTTCAAGTTTGACAAGACTGGTTTAGGCTTCACTATCAAGGGTCAGAAGATGATACGCCGCGAACGTGCCGGTCAACTTCCCTTCCGCATTAGCCAGAGTGGGATCCATGCTATGGGGCGGCGACAACGACCGACATCGGCAATTGGATCTTTCAACTCGGATCGTGGGCTCAACAATTGGAAGACCGAAGACGTTATACCAATCTCCTTTAGTCAGGAGTAATTATTCTTGTTTTGTTTGCTTTTCGTATTTTCTATGTTTTGAACAATAAACTCTGAAAGCCTAGTGCCTTGCACGGGCATCGTGGCTCGTTTGCGAGGTTATTATTTGTCGTTTGCGTATTTTCATTCAATAAATTCGTTGGACTTTTGCATTCAATTGTGTTTTCTTTCTTTTACTTTATCACCCCTTCAAAGGCTATGTGTTTCTTACACACACCACGTGATACACTGCGAATCACTCGAATCTCGTTAGTAACAGCTATGCTAGTGCTAAATATGACTTGATAATCCGATCTACCAATGAAGATGAAAGTGAGGAAGATTGTGAAGTGCCGGAGAACTTGTCGATTGCTACTGACAAGAAGATCGAGTTATACTGACCACATGAAGAGCAAGTTGAGGTTGTGAATTTGGGTACTGACGAAGACAGAAAAGAGATCAAGATAGGAGCGGGTCTTGAGAACAGTGTTAAAGAAAGGTTGGTACAGATGCTATGAGACTACATTGAGGTTTTTTCTTGGTCATACGAAGACATGCCTGGTTTAGACATTGATATTGTGGTTCACCGATTGCCAACAAAAGAAGGTTTTCTCCCAGTGAAACAGAAAGTTCGTCGTATGCGCCCTGAGATGTCAGAGAAAATCAAAGCCGAAGTTATGAAGCAGTTCAACGTCGGTTTTCTAGCCGTTACTTCTTATCCGCAGTGGGTTGCAAATGTGGTTCCCGTACCTAAGAAGGATGGAAAAGTACGAATGTGTGTGGATTACAGAGATCTGAATAAAGCAAGTCCGAAAGATGATTTCCCGCTTCCTCATATTGATGTTCTGGTTGACAACACCGCTCAGCATAATGTTTTCTCCTTCATGGATTGGTTTCTCCGGTTATAATCAAATCAAAATGGCTCCCGAAGACATGGAGAAGACTACTTTTGTTACAGTGGGGTACTACATTACAAAGTTATGCGTTCGGATGAAGAACGCAGCGCCACTTACCCGTGCCATGGTGGCACTATTTCATGACATGATTCATCACGAGATAGAGGTCTCGTCGACGACATGATAGCTCGATCACAGACAGAGGAAGAGCACCTTGATCATTTGCAGAAATTGTTTGACAGATTGAAGAAGTACAGACTGAGACTTAATCCTAACAAGTGCACTTTTGGAGTCAGATCCGGTAAACTCCTAGGGTTTGTTGTCAGTGGTAAAGGTATTGAAGTTGATCCCGCCAAGGTTAAAGCTATACAAGAGATGCGACTCCCTTTTGAGAAGGAAGTCAGAGGTTTCTTGGGCCGTTTGAACTACATTGCCAGATTCATTGCGCATCTAACTGCTACTTGTGAACCAATCTTCAAGTTGCTAAAGAAAGATCAAGTGGTAGAATGGAATGACGATTGCCAGATCGCTTTTGACAAAATCAAGGAGTACCCTGATCCTCCTATCACGATGCCGCCTACCAAAGGAAGACCTCTTATCATGTACTTGACAGTATTAGAGAACTCAATGGGGTGTGTGTTGGGGCAACATGACGAGTCTGGTCGAAAAGAGCACGCAATATACTACCTTAGCAAAAAGTTTACCGACTGTGAAACAAGATACTCACAGCTCGAGAAAACTTGCAACGCTTTGGCTTGGGCTGCTCGCCGGCTAAGACAGTATATGTTGACTCATACTACCTTGTTGATTTCCAAGATGGATCCGATAAAATACATCTTTGAGAAACCAGCTCTCTCCGGAAGAATAGCAAGATGGCAAATGATCTTGACCGAATATGACATCCAGTACACTTCTCAGAAAGTGATCAAAGGAAGTGTAGTAGCCGATCATTTGGCTCATCAAGCCGTAGATGACTATCAGTCTATGCAATTCGAGTTTCCAGATGAAGATGTTTTACTAGTTCCTGATTGTGAGGAACCAGGCCCGACGAAGGACACGAACAAGGATCCCGATGGACTATGGTCTTTGATGGAGCCTCAAGCCTTGGCAATGGCATTGGCGCCATCATTACATCCCTTGCAGGCGGACATACGCCTTTCACCGCCAGATTATGTTTTAGTTGTACCAACAACATGGCCGAATACGAAGCGTGCATCATGGGTATTAAAGCTGCTATTGACTTAAGAATCAAATTCTTGCAAGTGTATGGAGACTCAGCTTTGGTGATCAGTCAGATTAAGGGCGAGTGGGATACGAAGCATCCGAATCTCATTCCATATCGAGAGCATGTTCTGAGTTTGATCCCCTATTTTGAAGAGATTACTTTTGATCACATTCCGCGAGAAGAGAACCAGTTGGCAGACGCATTAGCTACTATGACATCTATGTTCCAGGTTAGATGGGACAACGAGGCTCCCTTGATCATCATTGAAAAGTTTGACGAACCAGCATATTGCTACGAGCTTGATACAGAAGAGAAACCTTGGTACTACGATGTGAAGAGGTATCTTGAGACTCAGGAATATCCCGCAGGGGCATCTGTCAATGATAAGAAATTCATGAGAAGGTTTGCATCCAAATTCTTCCTCAGCAACGACATCTTATACAAGCGCAATCACGACTTGTGCTTACTACGCTGTGTAGACCAGAAACAGCGGAACGTATCATGGAAGAGTTACACGAAGGCGCGTTTGGTACCCACTCCAGTGGGCATACGATGGCTAAGAAGATTCTGAGAACAGGTTACTATTGGTCCACCATAGAAGGCGATTGTCACCGCTTCATCGATCTTGTCACAAGTGTCGATTCGCAGACAAAGTACATGTACCTCGGTACCTCACGAATGTTCTAACGACTCCTTGGCCTTTTGCAATGTGGGGCATTGACATGATTGGAGAAATCAAGCCCACTTCCAATGGACATCGCTTCATCCTTGTGGCAATTGACTATTTCACCAAGTGGGTAGAGGACCTCGTTCGCATCTTACAAGAATGTTGTGGCTCGATTCATCAAGCATAATCTTATCTGTCGATATGGCACTCCCAAAGGATTATCACAAATAACGGCTCTAATCTCAACAACAAGATGATCACCGAACTCTACAGGTTCAAGATCAAGCATCACAACTCTTCTCCTTATCGGCCTAAGATGAATGGCGCGATGGAAGCCGCCAACAAGAACATTAAGAAGATTATCGAGAAGATGACGGTGACTTACAAAGATTGGCATGAGATGTTACCATTTGCTCTTCATGGTTATCGCTTTTCTGATCGAACATCACAGGCAACCTTCTCTCTTGTATACGGTATGGAAGCCGTCCACCATCGAGGTCGGATACCCTCAACGAGTCCTCCAGGGCCTTGAGTTAAGCGAAGATGATTGGGTCAGACTCGCCTTGACCGGATTAACTTGATTGATGAGAAGCGACTCGCGTCCATCGCCATGGACAGTTATCGAGCGAATGATCGAGCATTTAACAAGAAGGTCAAACATCGAGTTTACCATCGGTGATCTAGTAGTCAGCGCATCATTCTTCCACAAGGTGATCCAGGGCAAGTGGACTCCCACCTGAGGACCATTTGTAGTCAAGGCGGTATTTTCAGGCGGAGCAATGATACTTAGCACCATGGATGGCGACTTCCCACCACCGTGAGCGAGACATAGTCAAAAATACTACGCATAAAGAGACCCGCTAGGTCGACGAACCTAGGCAAAAATAAGGGCATCCTGGCGAACCAAAAGGGTTCGGGCAAAAGTTAAGGATATATACAAAACATGTACACCCGGCAAGTCGAAAAACGAAAAGGCGGCTTGGGCAAAAAGGTATCCTTGGTGAAAACCGAAAGGCGGTCTAGGCAAAATTAGGGATTTAAGCGTACGACTATGTCTCGTCCAGATCACTACCTACAGACTACTACTATCAGCGTTCAAGTTCAAGTGGCGAAGATCAGTTCAATCGCTTTCTACTGACAGCAAGGAGATGAGATAGTTGAAATATATGAGTACTAGCATAGTTGGAACTTAACGAGATTGTTTCCGCATAGCCTTTACCTTTCTCTTGTATAAACTACTCGGCCATCGCCATCTTTCAAATAAATGCAAGTTTCTTTCTCTTTACAATTTTTTACTGTTGTTGTTTGCATAAAGTCCAAACGTATGCTTTGAATGATTATATGCATCTGACAATAAGAACTTGTTCGCAAACATACGAAAAGTGAACGACAAAAGTACTTATTACAGGCTTCGAGGAATTGTGATGACGAAAGTCACCAAAGCATTCCCCACGAACACAATCTCTGAGTTACCACTCACTACAAATTCTCCCGGTAGTCAGAATCCCTTCCGCTAGTCCACGACATCCTAAACTACATTATCGTCGCGGTTTATCTCCAAGAGACATTCATCCCAGCAGGATGCGTCCCAACAATTCTCCTTTCCCCGGCAGCAGCAGTGTCTAGACTTGAAACTTGGTCAGATAGTGCATCGGAGGAAACCTACACCTCGATACCTCAGCGAGAGATTTCGGCGGGCCCTAGATCCTTCTAAACGGTCTTCCGGAGCTACGGTTGCTCGACAAGATTTGCACTCAAATCTCCCAACAGAGCGTCTCCTGAGTTATCCCCGGCAGGGTCTATAAACAAGATCTTTGGCGGCATGTTCCTCGATCTCTCCCATCCACAACAGTATCTAGGCTCGAGACTTGATCAGATAGTGCATCGGAGGAATCAAAGTTATCATCCTTCTCCTTCCCCAAGCAGGGTCTCCACCCACTTCATCATCAAGCAGAACATCCGCATCTTCTTCAAGATGGATATGTTTTGAAATACCACAACATCTATCATTCATACATTACTCATAAATATTCATAATTTGTGCATATATCATTCATACGCATCGTCATGCATCATACTTTGCATAAGATTAACAATATTCTATCAAAATTTCTCTTGTTTTCTCCAAAACAGGTAAAAATCATTTCTGACGCAAGCAGGTCCAAGATTAATACCCGAAACCAGACGGGAAAACTATCTGAACGACCAACCTCGTTGTTCTCCAACAGCGGATCCAGGATTAATACCCGAAGCTAGACGGGAAACCTTATCCGAACGATCACAAGTTATCCACCGATAACAGGAAGTGGATCAACACCCGATGCACAACAGGGAAATATTCACATCTTGTCAACTATTGTCTCCTCAGAGCAGTCAGCACGAAGAACTATTTTGACTATCAACAGCAACTACGAGAGTCTAGCGTACGACTCGGTTGCCTTGGATGGCATCTTAAGCCCATCTCCGACTACTTGTCAACATTTCTCAGCTTTCAGAATGCTGTATATTTGGTTAAAAACCAATACAAACCAATAACTTCATTCAAAAGACGAGCACAAAGTCTAACGTACGACTCCCTCCGGATGGCATCCTAAGCCCATCTCCTTCCAGAAGCATCTACAGAGCCTAGCGTACGGCTCACTCCCCAGCATCGATCTTTCCGGATGACATCTTAAGCCCATCTCCTATACAACAGTCTCGAGTCTAGCATACGACTCATTCCCCAGCGAAATCTCCAAATGGCATCTCTAAGCCCATTCCCGCGTCATCAATCAAACAGCGAGTGCAAATTTTCAGGTGTACTCGAGTGTTCAATCATCTTCCACCTCCAGGTCACGAAGGGCAAAGCATGCCAATCTAAACCTTCCAGTACAAGAAGATTGAACAGGTTCAGTTGTCATACCCCAAAATTTGCCCTCATATCTCTCAAGATATTCCATACATCCATGCTCAAGGATTCCTCAAGAGTTGATCAGATGAACACCCTCCTATACAATCAACCCAAACTAGGGTTTGGCATTTCTCAGATTCAGATGGACCTCTAACACCTCCAATGGTTTTCATGCTTCCTCATATGCTTCAAAGATTCTCCATGGCAAGTTTCAAGCTTCACAAGTCAAGTTTCCTCAGACAATTGCTCAGATGGTTGAAAATCAGTTGTATTGGTCAAAAAGTCAAGCATGGTCAACATCTGATCAAAACTTCGATTTTTGGTCAACATCCTCATTTTGAAGTTACATTCATCATTTGATCAAGGGTTGATCATGATTCATCAAGAAAACTCAAGATTTGCACAAAAGTCAAACTTTCTAAATTAGGGTTTCTAGGTGAAAAGTCAACTGAACTTTGACTGATCATAACTTTCTCATACTTTCTCAAAAATTTTTCTACCACCTCTTGTTTTGAAGGAAATTCAATTCTCTACAACTTCATGTCTCACAAGAATGTCCAAAAAATGCTTCATTTGAGAGGTATAGCTCAAAACATTACAGGTCCTTTTCAAAGTCAACAAAAAGTCAACTTTTTGTTTTGAGGATATATTGAGCATGGTAACTCCAATTGAAGTGAAACCAAAGACATTGTTTAGAAGACTCTTAGAGCTTTCCAAAAAGTCCAAGAGCTCTCAAACATGTGGAAAATTGAGCAAGTTACACCATTCACAAGTTGGGGAATTTTGAAAGAATGCACAAAGAGAGATACTTCTAAAAATCAAATTTTTTGCAAATGGGCCTACTTTTTCTTCATCCAAACTTATTCCTCATGCAATTAGGAATATCCAAGCCCAATGCCACGAATTTTTATTTTATTTTCCTTTTTAATTTGGAATTTATTCATTTAAATACAAATTAAATTGAAAAATAAAGTATAAAATCCAAATTAATTGCAAAATTGATTTTTATTTCTTCTTTGTGATCCAATCAACTCATTAAAAGCCAGCAAATTCGAAATTGGATCAAAAAGGCAAGATTGGATTGGAATTGATCAAGTTTTGAAAATTTGATTTTATACAAAAATCAAATTTTGATTATCATTGAATGGTGATTGATTCTTACCAATAATGATCCAAAATCCATCCAGTACTTATACCTGATGCATACCACATGAAAGAGAACAGAAAAATTGCTCTAAGAAACCCTAACCTAAACTCAAAAAACCGTGACATTCAAGCTATTGGTAACCCTAGCTCTAGCCGTTCTCAGTCAATTTTGAGGATTCCATTGCATTCCTTGAGGTCCTTAGAGTCGATCCAGACTCTTATATCACTCAAAACCATCAAGAATCCAGCAAATACGATTTCGGTTTGTTCATCCTTTTCCAAATTCGATTTTCAATTTTCATGCATTATTAACACTTTTTGATTGTGTATTCATGACCAGCATCAAGTTTGCAAACTATCTGGGTAGCCCAATTGCGTTTTAGTGACCTGGAACGAAAATCACCATGGCTAGGTTTTCTGGTGTCGAATTAGGGTTTCTTCAAACAGGAAAATTGGACCTCAAGACCCATATCAATGAACTCGGGACAATGTCCTGAATCGAACCATGCCTTTAGTATTCATTTATATTATGTATGCTGCATTTTTGATTTTGCCAGGAACCTTAGTGACGAACAATGGCCGACGCTAACTTTCAAATATTTGAAATGAAGAAGACGATGGTTGGCGCGAGTTCGTGGCGAAGGAGAAGGCAACGCGTGTATTCCACTCAGTCCGTTTCCAAACAGTTGACACACTTGGCTCAGTTGGTCAGCGCGTTGGTTTTCAAGGATTGAAGCCAGGGTCACGAGTTCGAATCCTCCCAGGGCCAGTTTTTGCTTTTTTCTCCAAACTTGCATATTTTCTATATTTTTCATATTTTAATATTTGGCATCTATTTTAATTTCTTTTCACAATTTTATTTCTGCATTAAAAAATTATCAAAAAATATTTTTCTTTTTACAGTATTTTCATAAAATGCTTATTTAATTTATAAAATTAAAAAATATAATTTTGCATGCATATTTATTTTTATTCATAATTTTGCATTTAATTCATTTTTAATTGCATTTTAATTATTAAATCTTTTCCAAAAAATCTCAAAAATTTATTTTAGCATATTTATATTATTTCCAACATGTATTAATTTTCTCATATAAAAATTTGCATTTTTACTAATACTTTTCTCTTATTCGATTCATCTCGTATTTTCCGATTTTCTCATTCTTGTACAGGTTACTCCGATCCAGGCGATTTTCTTTTATCATTTTATTTTTTCCAATAATATAACTGCTTATGGGATGTAATACTTTTAAATTAGGCTTTTATTTTCCGCATCTTTAAATTATGTATCTGCCCCAAAGCCATGTAATAGCGTAGGACATTTACCTTTCCGCATCTTTTACTTTCCGCAATTTAATTTCCGCACTCTATAAATTGCCAGTAACTAGGCGTGTATGGCAAGATAAAATTAATATAGCTCACTCTAATTTCCAAGATAAAATATCTGAAATCAACACACTCTTTCACACATGCACCCCTTAGGGTAATTCTCTCTCGTTGCCTTACGAATTCAAATGGTCAAGTCCCTCGAACGTAGAGGTATTCTAGCACCGTTGCCTTCAAAACAAATCATCATAGTCCCTTCGATACAAAGATCATAAGACCCACGATGTCGCCTCCGAATACATGATCTTGACCCTTGATTGTCGCCTACGAAAAATGATGATAGTCCCTTCGAATGTGCTAGGATACTTCCTACAAGTTGCTTTCTATGACCATCCGATGTCCCTTCGATTGTCCCGCTTACATCCAATGAATGGAGTTACCTATCAACTAATGGTATGGATAACCCTATTCTAAAGGAAAGTAAAAAACACGAAAACGACCAATTCTGAGTAGGTAATAAGACTTTTAGTTGCTTGCTCAAAACAAATACTTTTTCACACCTCACACTTTTTTCAAAGTTCAAACTCTTTTCAAAAACATTTCCGAACACTTTGTATACATTCCTACATGAATCATTACAAAGTCAAAGCGAAATGCCTTTCAAAACATCTTTCAAACACACAGAAAGCACAAGTTTTTTCAAAGTGATCTATAAAGCAACTAAGAGCCCGTAGATAAACTACGGATGGAAAGGGGTGCTAATACCTTCCCTTTTCATAACCTTCTCCCTTACTCAGAATCTAACGAAGGTCTTTTTCTGTACTTTTACCTTCCCTTAATTGGATAAAAATAAAAGTCGGTGGCGACTCTTGCTATCCGCACATTTGCGATACAAAAATCCAAAAAGTCAGTTCACCGTATTACAAAGTCTAATTTATTTTAATTATATTTTTTTTTAAGAAAATATTAATTAAAAAATAAGAGAAAAAATTAGTGAGAGTTACCTAATTAATCCTAATTATTTAACCTAATTACTAATTAAATTGATTAATTATTAAATGGGCAAAATAATAAAAATATGGAACATAAAAAAAAGATGTAGAAGCACTTCTGGAAGAAGTCATCCCAAAAGTTGGAGCTTCTGGGCAATTTCTTGCTGGAGGCACCCAGAAGTTGGAACTTCTGGGGTTTCCACGCTGGAGGCGCCCAGAAGTTGGAACTTTTGGGGTTTCCACGCTGGAGGCGCCCAGAGCATTTATGGGGCTTTTCTGGCCTGGAGGTGCCCCGAAATTGGAATTTTTGGGGCTTTCTGCTGGAGACGGATCCAGAAGTGAGCACTTCTGGGCGTGGCGTCTTGTGATGGGGTCCAGAAGCTGGAGCTTCTAGACGTATCTGCCTCTGAGCGGACCAGAAGTAGGCACTTCTGGTGAGTGTAGCTTCTGGAACCTGAAATACAAAAAATGTTAAGAATTCTGGGAAAAGACAGGGTTCGAACCCGTGTCTTCTTGGATGAACGCGCGCTGCTTCTGCCATCTGAGCCAGCCTGTTCTAGTGTTTAACATATGAAATAGAAAGAATACAAAGGAAATTGGTTTTTGGGAATCAATCAATCAAAAAACGCGCGCAAGAGGTCTTCTTCCTCATTTGAATTTCAGACCTATAGCCACGGTTTTTTACCCACAGAACGCTTATGTAGCTAAATCCCTGCAAGTTTCTGAAATTCAACATAAGCAATATAAATTTAATATAAGATTATGGTTCGATCCGGTTTAACCTCCTGAACATGAATATGTCCCTAGTTTTGGCCAATTTATCCTAAATTAGAAAACCCTAATCTAAGGTTTTAAACCCTAGCCATGGTGAATCCTTCCTTTTGTACCTAAGCTTCAATTAGACTATGCAGACATGATCGAAACTTTATCACAAACATAAAAACATGGTTAAATTCAATTGATTATGCATAAAGGTATGAAAACGATTTTGAGTTCAAAGCCAACAAACCGTGATCGTGTTCTGGTGATTCTGGGTGTTTTGCTTGCTTGTGAATATCTGGATCGACTCAGGGGACCTCAAGGAATCGATTGTAAGGCTTGGAATGGTCTGAATTGAAGCAAAACTAAGGCTGCTAGTAGCTTGCAAGGCAAGGTTTTTTTGAAGCTTGTTACGGTTCTTTTAGGTCAAAATTTCGTCCTCTTGTCATGTAGGATAATTGTATATTTATATTGTAATGAATTAGGTCAAGAATTGTAAGAAAATAACATGCCAATCAATGAAAAAATATTTGATTTGGAATTGAAATTCCTGGCAGCAGATACTTGATGTCACAGAGAATGTTATGACACAGTATCTGACACTCTATTAACAATACACAAACTAAATTCAAACAACAGTAAAGAACACAATAAATTGTTTACCCAGTTCAGTGTCTAACTACACCTACATCTGGGGGCTACCAAGCCAGGGAGGAAATTCACTATTAGTAGAATTAATTCAGGAATAAACCAACCAGTTTATCTCCTTCACTTAAAACCTACCCAATGCAACTTCAACCTAAGTCCTACTTAGATCGAGTTCTACCACTCCCCTCAATCACGTGAGTGATATCAACCTATTGAATAATTGAATTGTGAAGACACACTTCAATAAACTATCTTGATCTTGCTTCAAAGCTTCAATCAAGAGACAAACACTCGTGCTTCAAAGCTTTGAGTGATAAACTACCCTTACAAACAAATCCTAGTCCAAGGCACTTATCAATTGATAATTGCTTGGCTCACAAAGTAACTAAATTACACAAAATACAAGCTATTAAATCTCCTAACTTGATACAAAAGGCACAGCAATATAAAGGTTGAATTCCTTTTATAGAAGCAGATCCGAAACTTAGGTTTTGAGCTTCCAAAGATAGCTAGGGTTTACTTAATTTAATCCTAAAAACATGGTCTTTTCAACAACCAATTTAGGTTTAACTAAGATTAACCTAGCAGCCACGTGAGCATGCATTCTAGTAACGGAAAACATAATAGCGACTCAACAAACTTCGAAAAGACTGGGAAAAAGCAGTTACGAGCAGAATGTCACAACATCTGTTATGACATCGAACTATTTTGCGAAATTCCATGCCTGACTTTTATCTTCCGATTAGAGTGTCTTTAAACATCCTTGTCAAGTAGGATTTATCTTCAATCTGAATGTCATGACATTTATCAAGACATTACCATAGCCTAGTTTTACCAAAATTAATGCCAACTTAAACACTAACAAACTCCCCTTTGGCACATTTTTGGCTAAAACTACTTAAGTATCAGTACCTATCGTGAAGACAAACTAGTTCTAAGCTATCCTAAGCTTAAAGAAACTAGAACCTAGAGATAAGATAAATTCTACCCATATAGAAATCCCACAATTGCCCACATACAAATTTAAAATTGCCATCTGATTTCCCAAAATTCCGACAACATCACCACGAGTTTGCCATCTGATTCCCAAATTCGATATTTGTTACCGTAGTTCTTCTCCCCTTTTAGCCAAAGGGCCAAGGAAACAATACAAGTACTCTTTGTTAATATATAATGAAGTACCGGCATTTAAATGTTTACAATTACGTAATAAACATTACAATCATCCAAACTCAAAAAAAAAAAAGGGAAAATACAAGAACAAGAACAAGAAACAGACAGAACAAAAACAAGAACCATCACGACCTTGATTAGTTGCTCTCCTTTCTGAAGAAGCAACATGAGCATTATCCTTGTGATCAACACGGTGACAACATTACGGCTACTTCGGCAGAATCTTGAAACCAGAATCTTGATCAAGCTCTGAAGGTTCAGGAGCCTTTCTCTTCTTGGCAATTGGCGTCCTCTTAGGTCTCAAGTTACCACCAACAGATTTAACTCTATACTTCTTTGAAGAAGTTCCAGCTTTGGTCATCTTCTCAGCTTGAGAACTAGAGATACCAACCTTTGCTTTGACAATGGAATCGGCAGGAGTAGCAATTTCAGGTGCCACAGGAGTTTCCTTGACATGATCATCAGATGTCATGACATTCTCTGAGACATCTGGATCAACTGCTAAGCTAGGGCTAGCAGGCTTTTGGTTAAGGGGAACATAGATTCCAGGTACAGAGAGATTTTCGGTAGTAGGATCTGACTATCCTATCAATGGTTTCTTGCACATATATTTCCTCTATTTGCTATCTCGGAGGGAGCGAGATGAGGATGATCCGAGATCTTACGAGAGGGGCAGGCGATGACTGTGAGTATTCCATGCATCTTGATTACGGGACTTCTTAGAGTGGTTGCCATGGAGCCAGGAGGAGAACTTCACAGGTTTAACATTCAAGGCTACAGCCGCCTAATCATCCATGGTAGGAGATGGACAATCGAGTCTTGGGATGAAGAGGATGAAAGACATATTTCTGAGATATGTTGAGAGGCGAAACCAAGAATGACGAGAGAGTTTGAGAGTATCTATTGGATGAAGAGGATATAATACTTTCAAATGAAGAGGCTATTATATGGAGGTCTCTTCATATTCTTGAAACTTTTAAAATAAGAGGAAAATAATTAAATGACCCTTATAATTAAATGAAATAGAAAGTCTCTTCCTCTCCTTGTAAGCAATCTTAATTGCTACAATTCCTCATATTGACAAATACCAGTTTGCTCCTTAAATTTTTAAATTGACTAGCATCGAGCTTTAGTAAAAATGTCGTAATTGAAGTTCGGTGACTACATGGTCCAATTTAATCACTTTTCCTCCACAAGGTCTTTGATGAAGTGATGTCTAATGTCAATGTGCTTAGTCTATTGTGTTGTAGGATTCTTTGAAATATTAATAGCTTTCAGTTGTCACGATGCGATGTCATGACATCACATGTGACATTGTACTCGAACGACATACCTTCATCCGACCATTTGAGAACAAGCGCTACCAGGTGCTATGTATTCACTTGATGGACAAGGACACAGTTTTGCTTCTTTGAACCAAGAAACAAGATTGTTTCCCAAGAAGCATCCTCGAAGTACTTTTACGTCATCCTTTCTGGCCAATTGACATCCAATAACCGAGACAAATTGGTTCACATCCATGGAATACGAGGATACCATAATTGCAAGTTCCATTCTGTACTTGGAATTCTTTTCACACTGATTAATGTGACTTACTTTAGGTTGACTTGGTATCTTGCACATACCCCAACAACAAATGCAATGTCGGTCTCTGGTTTTATTAGGTACAACAAGCTTCCTATCATGCTTTTATAAACTTTGATCAACCTTTTCACCACTTGTGTCCTTGGACAACTTCAAATGTGTGGGAGCAGGGAGTTCTTTAATGGTGGCATTCTCCATTCAAACTTCTTGACAATATTCCTTGCATACTTGCTTTGTGAAAGGAATGTTAGTCTTCCATCTGTGTGTCTTGCGGTCCAAGAAAGTAAGTCAACTCTCCCAAGGCTCATTTCAAACTCGGCTTGCATTTGATTGGCAAAATGTTTCACCATTGTTATCGACATTCCTCCAAATACTATGTCATCAACATAAATTTGAGCCACCATTATCTTTCCTCCTTCATTCTTGACAAAGAGAGTTTTATCCAAGGCTCCTTCCGTATCCTTTGTGAAGACTTAGATAATACTTTCATACGAGCCCTAGGGCTTGCTTTAGTCCATATAGGGCTTTTCTTAACTTAGACATGATCGGAAGCTTGGATCCACAAATCCTTTAGGGTATTCTACATATACTTCCTCATTCAAGTAGCCATTTAGGAATGCTTTTCATCCAT
>CM038796.1:135063066-135126246 GCA_021764765.1 Vicia sativa
GTAGATGCTGGAAGAGATGGGCTTAGGATGCCATCGAGGAGGTACGTCGTTGACTTTGTGCTCAAATCTTTTGAATGAAGTTATTGGTTTGTATTGGTTTTAACCAAATATCAACGATTCGAAAAGTCGAAATGTTGACAAGTAGTCGGAGATGGGCTTAAGATGCCATCGAACCGAGGTCGTCACAATGACTCTCGTAATTCTTTGTTGATAGTCAAAATAGTTCTTACGTCTTGGCGCTACGAGGAGACAATAGTTGACAAGATGTGAATATTTCCCTGTTGTGCATCGGGTGTTGATCCACTTCCTATTATCGGTGGATAACTTGTGATCGTTCGGATAAGGTTTCCGTCTAGCGGTAATCACGGATCATTGTTGGAGAACAACGAGGTTGGTCGTTCAGATAGTTTTCCCGTCTGGTTTCGGGTATTAATCTTGGACCTGCTTGCGTCAGAAATGATTTTTACCTGTTTTGGAGAAAACAAGAGAAATTTTGATAGAATATTGTTAATCTTATGCAAAGTATGATGCATGACGATGCGTATGAATGATATATGCACAAATTATGAATATTTATGAGTAATGTATGAATGATAGATGTTGTGGTATTTCAAAACATATCCATCTTGAAGAAGATGCGGATGTTCTGCTTGATGATGAAGTGGGTGGAGACCCTGCTTGGGGAAGGAGAAGGATGATAACTTTGATTCCTCCGATGCACTATCTGATCAAGTCTCGAGCCTGAATCTTGTTGTGGATGGGAGAGATCGAGGAACATGCCGCCAAAGATCTTGTTTATAGACCCTGCCGGGGATAACTCAGGAGACGCTCTGTTGGGAGATTTGAGTGCAAATCTTGTCGGAGCAACCGGTAGCTGCTGGAAGACCGGTTTAGAAGGATCTAGGGCCCGTCGAAATCTCTGCTTGAGGTATCAGAGGTGTAGGTTTCCTCCGATGCACTATCGACCAGTTTCAAGTCTGAACCTTTCTGCTGGGGAAAGGAGAATTGTTGGGACGCATCCTGCTGGGGATGAATGTCTCTGCTGGAGATAAAACTGCTGACGATAATGTAGTTTAGGATGTCAGGACTAGCGGAAGGGGATTCGCACTCCGCTGGGGAGAATTTGTAGTGAGTGGTAACTCTGTAGAGATTGTGTTCTGTGGGGGAATGCTTTGGTGACTTTCGTCGTCATCACAATTCACAGAAGCACGTAATAAGTACTCTTGTACGTTCACTTTTCGTATGTTTGCGAACAAGTTCTTATTGTCAGATGCATATAATCATTCAAAGCATACGTTTGGACTTTATGCAAACAACAACGATCAAAATTGTAAAGAAACTTGCATTTATTTGAAAGATGGCGTGTAGCGTAGTTTATACAAGAGAAAGGTAAAGGCTATCGCGGAACAATCTCGTTAAGTTCCAACTATGCTAGTACTCTATATTTCAACTATCTCATCTCCTTCTGTCGTAGAAAGCGATTGAGCGATCTTCGCCACTTGAACTTGAACGATGGTAGTAGTGCGTAGGTAGTGATCTGGACGAGACATAGTCGTGCGCTTAAATCCCTAATTTTTGCCTGACCGCCCTTCGGGTTTTCAGTCTAGGGATACCCTTTTTGCCCAAGCCGCCTTTTCGTGTTTTCGACTGCAGGGTGTACATGTTTTGTATATATCCTTAACTTTTGCCCGAACCCTTTTGGTTCGCAGGATGCCCTTATTTTTGCCTAGGTTCGTCGACCTAGCGGGTCTCTTTATGCGTAGTATTTTTGACTATGTGCGTTCAGCGGGTGTGGGAAGTCTTCGCCATCCATGGTGCTAAGTATCATTGCTCCCGCTGAAAATCTGTCTTGACTACAAATGGTCCCTCATGGGTGGGAGTCCAGCCCAGGATCACCTTGTGGAAGAATGATGCGCTTGACTACTAGATCACCGACATGGTAAACTCGATGTTTGACCTTCTTGTTAAATGCTCGATCATTCGCCGATAAATCATCCATGGCGAGATGGACGCAGTCGTTTCTCATCAATCAAGTTAATCCGGTGATGCGGACCCAATCATCTTCGCCTAACTCTCTGCGTCTGGAGGACTCGGTTGAGGTATACGGACCTCGATGGGTAGGGCGGCTTCCATACCGTACCACAGAGAGGGGTTGCCCTGGTGATGTTCGTCTTGTAGTGCGATAACCATGAAGAGCAAATGGTAACATCTCATGCCAATCTTTGTAAGTCCTTGTCATCTTACGTATAATCTTCTTAATGTTCTTGTTGGCGGCTTCCATTCATTCATCTTAGGCCGATAAGGAGAAGAGTTGTGATGCTTGATCTTGAACTGCGTGTAGAGTTCGGTGATCATCTTGTTGTTGAGATTAGAGCCGTTATTTGTGATAATCCTTTTGGGAGTGCCATATCGACAGATAAGATTATGCTTGATGAATCGAGCCACAACATTCTTAGTAACGAATCGACGAGGTGCCTCTACCCACTTGGTGAAATAGTCAATTGCCACAAGGATGAGCGATGTCCATTGGAAGCTGTGGGCGATTTCTCCAATCATGTCAATGCCCCACATTGCAAAAGGCCAAGGGCTGTTAGAACATTCGATCTTGGAGGTACATGTACTTTGTCTGCGTAAATCGACACTTGTGACAAGATCGTGGCGGTGACAATCGACTTCTATGGTGGACCAATAGTAACCTTTCTCGGAATCTTCTTAGCCATCGTATGCCCATTTGGAGTGGGTACCAAGCGCCTTCGTAACTCTTCCATGATACGTTCATTGCTTTACGGTCTACCGTAGTAAGCACAAGTCGTGATTAGCGCTTATAAATATGATTCTTGAGGAAGAATTTGGATGCAAACCTTCTCATGAATTTCTTATCATTGAGGATGCCCTGAGATATTCACGAGTCTCAAGATACCTCTTCACATCGTAGTACCAAGGTTTCTCTTACGTATCAAGCTCGTAGCAATATCTTCGTCAAACTTTTCAATGATGATCAAGGGAGCCTCGTTGTCCCATCTAACTGGAACATAGATGTCATAGTAGCTAATGCGTCTGCCAACTGGTTCTCTTCTCGCGGAATGTGATCAAAAGTAATCTCTTCAAAATAGGGGATCAAACTCAGAACATGCTCTCGATATGGAATGAGATTCGGATGCTCGTATCCCTGCATATGTCGTGATCACCAAAGTGAGTCTCCATACACTTGCAAGAATTTGATTCTTAAGTCAATAGCGACTTTAATACCATGATGCACGCCATATTCGGCCATGTTGTTGGTACAACTAAAACATAATCTGGCGGTGAAAGGCGTATGTCCGCCTGCGAGGGGATGTAATGATGGCGCCAATGCCATTGCCAAGTCGTTTGAGGCTCCATCAAAGACCATAGTCCATCGGGATCCTTGTTCGGTCCTTAAATGCGGGCTGGTTCCTCCTGTCGGTAACTAGTAAAACATCTTCATCGGAAACTCGAATTGCATAGTGATAGTCATCTACGCGATGAGCCAAATGATCGGCTACTACACTTCCTTTGATCACTTTCGAGAAGTGTCTTGGATGTCATATTCGGTCAAGATCATTTGCCATCTTGCTATTCTTCGGAGAGAGCTGGTTTCTCAAAGATGTATTTTATCGGATCCATCTTGAAATCAACAAGGTAGTATGAGTCAACATATCTTGTCTTAGCCGGCGCACCCAAGCCAAAGCGTTGCAAGTTTTCTCGATTGTGAGTATCTTGTTTCCGATCGGTAAACTTTTGCTAAGGTAGTATATTCGTGCTCTTTTCGACCAGACTCGTCATGTTGCCCCAACACACCCCCATTGAGTTCTCTAATCTTATCAAGTACATGATAAGAGGTCTTCCTTTGGTAGGCGGCATCGGGATAGGAGGATTACGTAGGTACTCCTTGATTTTGTCAAAAGCGATCGGCAATCGTCATTCCATTCTACCACTTGATCTTTCTTTAGCAACTTGAAGATTGGTTCCTGAGCGATTAGATCGCATGATGATACGGCAATGTTCAGTGACCCCGAAACCTCGACTTCCTTCTCGGTGCGGGGTGGCATCTCTTGTATAGCTTTAACCTTGGCGGGATCAACTTCAATACCTTTACGACAACAAACCCTAGGAGTTTCTGGATCGACTCCAAAGTGCACTTGTTAGGATTAAGTCTCGATCGTTCTTCAATCATCAAACAATTTACGCAAATGATCAAGGTGCTCTTCCTCCATGCGTGATCGAGCTATCATGTCGTCGGCGTAGACCTCTATCTCGTGATGAATCATGTCATGAAATAGTGCCACCATGGCACGTTGGTAGAGTGGCGCTGCGTTCTTGATCGAGCGGCATAACTTTGTAACGAAAGTACCCACCGTGTAACAAAGTAGTCTTCTCCATGTCTTGAGCCATTTTGATTTGATTATAACAGAAACCAATCCATGAAGGAGAAAACATTATCTTGGCGGTGTTGTCAACGAACATCAATATGAGGAAGCGGAAATCATCTTTCGGACTTGCTTTATTCGGATCTACGTAATCCACACATTGTACTTTTCCATCCTTCTTAGGTAGGAACCACATTTGCAACCCTGCGGATAAAAGCGGCTAGAAAACCGGCGTTGAACTGCTTCATAACCGGCTTTGATTTTCTCGACATCTCGGTAGCATCTGACGAACTTTCATTTCAACGGGAAAACCTTCTTTTGTTGGCAATCGGTGAACCACAATATCAATGTCTAAACCGGGCATGTCTTCGTATGACCAAGAAAAACCTCAATGTAGTCTCATAGCATCGTAACCTTTCTTTAACAACTTCTCAAGACCCGCTCCTATCTTGATCTCTTTTACATCTTCGTCGGTACCCAAATTCACAACCTCAACTTGCTCTTCATGTGGTTTGTATAACTCGATCTTCTTCTTTGTAGCAATCGACAAGTTCTCTGGCACTTCACAATCTTCCTCACTTTCATCTTGACTTGGTAGATCGGATTATCGAAGTCATATTTAGCACTAGCATAGCTGTTACTAACGAGATTCGGATTGATTGCGTTGTATCACGTGGGTGTGTAAGAAACACATAGCCTTTTGAAGGGGTGATAAAGTAAAAGAAGAAAAACACAATTGAATGCAAAAGTCCAAATTTATTGAATGAAAATACATAAGCGACAAATAATAACCCCATAAAGCGAGCCGATGCCCCAGGCAAGGCACTAGGCTTTCAGAGTTTATTGTTCAAAACATAGAAAATACGAAAAGCAAACAAAACAAGAATAATTACTCCTGACTAAAGGAGATTGGTATAACGTCTTCGGTCTTCCAATTGCTGAGCCCACGATCCGGAGTTGGAAAGATCCAATTGCTGATGTCGAAGTCGTTGTCGTCGTCCTCTATAGCATGGATCCCACTCTGGCTAATGCGGAAGGGAAGTTGACCAAACGCGTTCGCGTATCATCTTGACCCTTGATAGTGAAGCCTAAACGGTCTTGTCAAACTTGAAAGGAAGATCGGGGGCGACCCCAAATAGCACTACCACCTTCTTCAACTGCAGCTTGAGCATCTTTCAGGGAGGTCATCCTAGGAGGAGCTTGTGTAACTTCTGGAGTAACAGGAGAGTCAACAGGCATGACTCTGGGGACTGTTTCAAAAGCTTGGGGGTCTCAAAGAATTCACCTTCCACCTCGAGATAACGGAAGGCAGATGGTGACCATATACTCTTCTTCTCCACATCTTGTAACAACCTTCCCTTTCACCGGGTACTTGACCCGATGCGGGGTAGAGTCCCTTTGCCCATGTATCAGGCGTCCAAGTAGGCAGTAAGGCGGACGGATGTCCATGACAAAGAATGTAGAGTCAAAAGTGCGGGAACCGACTTTGATAGGCGAATAGAGCTCTCAAGTCTTGTCAGCTTAGAACCATCAAAGCTCGCATGAATGATGTCACCGGGTCTCGGGACCAACCCTTCAACATCAAGTCGATCGAAAGCGGTCTTGGTAGGATGTTCGGAAGCGAGCGGTATCCACCAGCGTGAGATAATGTAGTGCCCTTGCATTCCACAGAGATGTGCAAGGCCTTGTTGTGTTTCCTTCCGGCAGGGGTCAAATCAGCATCAGAGAAGCCTAAGCCGTTGTTGGCAGTCAGGCTAGCAATACAAACTTCAAATTGGTCGGTAGTAGTGTCTTGCGGTACATGAGCATTCTTCAGAAACTTCACCAAGGCATTAGCATGAGCCTCGGAGCACAAGAGCAGAGCAAGCATGGAGATCTTGGACGGAGTCTGTCCCAACTGTTCCACAACATTGTAGTCACTCTTCTTGATAATCTTGAATTTCCTCCATTTCTCGTTTGGAGGTGTCTTGACTTCCTTTGGTACTACGGTTGAGCGGGATGAGTTCTTGGTTCTTTCCACTAGGTGGGAAATTGGTTGAGTATTTGGAATGCTGTTTGGAGTCGCGGTGTCTTTTGGAGGAGAGATATCTAGAGAATACCCTTCGGTTACGGTCACCTTACTTGATCCGGTGATGTTGTCAATGTCGGGAATGGCGGCTTCAGCGGTAAGGTCTTCAATGGTCGGAGGGTCTTGCTTGGCGCCATGATAGTAAACCTCGGATCCATAATTCCAAGGGATAGCTTTGTCGAGGAATATGGGCTGGTCTTGGAAGTGATAATGAGAGGTGCCACTGGCGCAGGATCCAGAGGAAATCCTTATGGTGTTAACATCGGCATAGTCTTACGGGAAATCGTCACCCCATCCGGTTGCTTTAACATCTTCAATAGGAATCTTGTAGCTCTCAGGAGCAGGGTATTTCACCATGTAGTCATACTTTCCACTTGGCTGCCCCAAGGTATCCCATAGAGATGGTTCAGTTTCGCTTGCATTGTCGATCTTCAGCTTAGACATTTCTTCACCACGACTTACGCGGGTGGTTTCGAAATAGTATCTCACGGTTGTCCATCATACCTGAGGCGTCTTCTCAACCAAGCACAACCATCGGTGCGGATGGGCACCAATGACAATTCTCAGGCATCTGGATTGACAGGCTTCGACAAATCCTTCTTGATAGTCATCAGAGGAATGGTCAAGTCATCTATGTTGAAAACATAAGTATCGTCACCGACAGCATTGGAACTTTTGTCATGGTTAGGCATAGGAGCGTTGATCACATTCGGAGTCTCAACAGGAGGATCAAACTCAATCTGCTTAGTGGAATACACGCGTTGCCTTCTCCTTCGCCACGAACTCGCGCCAACCATCGTCTTCTTCATTTCAAATATTTGAAAGTTAGCGTCGGCCATTGTTCGTCACTAAGGTTCCTGGCAAAATCAAAAACGCAGCATACATAATATAAATGAATACTAAAGGCATGGTTCGATTCAGGACATTGTCCCGAGTTTATTGATATGGGTCTTGAGGTCCAATTTTTCCTGTTTGAAGAAACCCTAATTAGACACCAGAAAACCTAGCCATGGTGATTTTCGTTCCAGGTCACTAAAACGCAATTGGGCTACCCAGATAGTTTGCAAACTTGATCTTGGTCATGAATACACAATCAAAAAGTGTTAATAACGCATGAAAATTGAAAATCGAATTTGGAAAGGATGAACAAACCGAAATCGTATTTTTGGATTCTTGATGGTTTTGAGTGATATAAGAGTGGATCGACTCTAAGGACCTCAAGGAATGCAATGGAATCCTCAAAATTGAGAAGCGGCTAGAGCTAGGGTTACCAATAGCTTGAATGTCAGGGTTTTTTGAGTTTAGGTTAGGGTTTCTTAGAGCAATTTTTCTGTTCTCTTTCATGTGGTATGCATCAGGTATAAGTACTGGATGGATTTTGGATCATTATTGGTAAGAATCAATCACCATTCAATGATAATCAAAATTTGATTTTTGTATAAAATCAAATTTTCAAAACTTGATCAATTCCAATCCAATCTTGCCTTTTTGATCCAATTTCGAATTTGCTGGCTTTTAATGAGTTGATTGGATCACAAAGAAGAAATAAAAATCAATTTTGCAATTAATTTGGATTTTATACTTTATTTTTCAATTTAATTTGTATTTAAATGAATAAATTCCAAATTAAATAGGAAAATAAAATAAAAATTCGTGGCATTGGGCTTGGATATTCCTAATTGCATGAGGAATAAGTTTGGATGAAGAAAAAGTAGGCCCATTTGCAAAAAATTTGATTTTTAGAAGTATCTCTCTTTGTGCATTCTTTCAAAATTCCCCAACTTGTGAATGGTGTAACTTGCTCAATTTTCCACATTTTTGAGAGTTCTTGGACTTTTTGGAAAGCTATAAGAGTCTTCTAAACAATGTCTTTGGTTTCACTTCAATTGGAGTTATCATGCTCAATATATCCGCAAAACAAAAAGTTGACTTTTTGTTGACTTTGAAAAGGACCTGTAATGTTTTGAGCTATACCTCTCAAATGAAGCATTTTTTGGACATTCTTGTGACACATGAAGTTGTAGAGAATTGAATTTCCTTCAAAACAAGAGGTGGTGGAAAAATTTCTGAGAAAGTATGAGAAAGTTATGATCAGTCAAAGTTCAGTTGACTTTTCACCTAGAAACCCTAATTTAGAAAGTTTGACTTTTGTGCAAATCTTGAGTTTTCTTGATGAATCATGATCAACCCTTGATCAAATGATGAATGTAACTTCAAAATGAGGATGTTGACCAAAAATCAGAAGTTTTGACTGTATGTTGACCACAGTTGACTTTTGACCAATCTACGATTTTCACCATCGAGCAATTGTGCGAAACTTGCCTTGTGAAGCTTGAAACTTGCCATGGAGAATATTTGAAGCATATGAGGAAGCATGAAAACCATTGGAGGTGTTAGAGGTCCATCTGAATCTAAGAAATGCCAAACCCTAGTTTGGGTTGATTGTATAGGAGGGTGTTCATCTGATCAACTCTTGAGGAATCCTTGAGCATGGATGTATGGAATATCTTGAGAGATATGAGGGCAAATTTTGGGGTATGACAGACTTAGGATTATTTCTCACATTTCAAAAATCCAAAAAAATATTAGGATTAGTTTTACATTACATTCTTTAATTTCTCGCATTTTTTCCCGATATTATGTAACTGCTCATGGGACCTAATAGTTTTAATTAGGTTTTACTTTCTGCACTCCTATATTATGTAACTGCCCCAAAGCCATGTAATAGCGTAGGATTTACTTTCCGCACATTTACTTTCCAAAATTTACTTTCGCACCTATAAATTGCTAGTAATTAGGTGTGTATGGTAAGATAAAATCAACGTAGCTAACTCTAATTTCAAGATAAGTTATCTGAATTTAACACTCTCTCTTCACACATGCACCCCCTAGGTTATTCTCTCTCGTTGCCTTACAAATGGTCAAGTCCCTCGAACGTAGAGGTATCCTAGCATTGTTGCCTACGAAACATATCAGCATAGTCCCTTCGATACAAAGATCATAGTCCCTCGATGTTGCCTACGAATACATGATCTCGTCCCTCAATTGTTGCCTACAAAAAGTGATGATCGTCCCTATGAATGTGCTAGGATACTCCTATAAGTTGCCTTCTATGACCATAACGAATGTCCCTTCGAATGTCCCTCTACATCCAACGAATAGGGTTACCTACCATCTATGGTATGGATAGTGCTATTCTAAAGGAAAGTAAAATAACACGGAAACGACCGTTCTGAGTAGGTAATAGACTCCTAACTACTTGCTCTATCAAAACGTCTTTTTACACCTCACACTTTTACAAAGTTAAAACACTTTTCCAAAACGAAACATTTCCGAACACTTCGTATACATTCCAGCGTGAATCATTACGAAGTCAAAGTGAAATGCCTTTTCAAAAACATTTTCAAGCACACACACAAAAAGTAGATTTAAAAATGAGCTAAAGAAATTAAGAGCCCGTAGATAACTACGGATGGAAAGGGTGCTAATACCTTCCCTTTTCATAACCTTCTCCTGTACTCATAATCTAACGAAGGTCTTTTCCTGTTCTTTTCACCTTCCCTTAATTGGATAAAAGAAAAGTCAGTGGCGACTCTTGCTATCCGCAACATTTGAGATCAAACGCAAAACAAACCAAAGTCAGTTCTCCCACCGTATTACAATCACATTTCATGAAGAATTATATTCACTTTAAATATCATCATATTTTATTACGACTGATGTTCACTTCGTATTTCTTCCGACTTTCTTAATATTTGTATTCACTTCAAATATCATCAGGTTTTCTTCAAATTTCATCACATTTTATAGAGACTTATATTCTTTTCAAATTTCATCACATTTTCTTATGACTTATATTCACTTCAAATATCATCGTATTTTCTTAAGATTTAGGTTCAGTTCGTATGTCTTGAGAATTTCTTAAGATTTATATTCACTTCAAATTTCTTTAGAACTATGTTTACTTCAGATTCCATTATATTGTCTTAATATTTATGTTCATTTCAAGTTCCATCGGGTTTTCCTCAAATTTTCTAGAGACTTGTATTCATTTCAAATTTCATCACATTTTCTGAAGACTTATATTCACTTCAAATATCATCATATTTTCTTAAGATTTATGTTCACTTCGTATTTCTTAAGATTTTCTTAAAATTTATATTCACTTCAAATTTCTACATATTTATGTTCACTTCACATTCCACCAAATTTTCTTAAGATTTATTTTCACTCGAAGTTTCATCATATTTTCTAGAGATTATATTCATTTCAAATTTCATCTCATTTTCTTCGGACTTATATTCACTTCAAATATGATCAGATTTTCTTAAGATTTAGGTTCACTTCGTATGTCTTGAGAATTTCTTAATATTTACATTCACTTCGAATTTCTTTAGAACTATGTTCACTTCAGATTCCATTTATATTTTCTTAATATTTATGATCATTTCAAGTTTCATCAGATTTTCCTCAAATTTTCTAAAGACTTGTAGTCATTTCAAATTTCATCACATTTTCTGAAGGCTTATATTCACTTCAAATATCATCATATTTTCTTAAGATTTATGTTCACTTATTTTCTTGATTTTCTTAAAATTTATATTCACTTCAAATTTCTACATAGCTATGTTCATTTCAGATTCCATCAGATTTTCTTCAGATTTATTTTCACTTTAAATATCATCAGGTTTCCCTCAAATTTCATCATATTTTATAGAGACTTATATTCATCTCAATTTTCATCACATTTTTTGGAGACTGATATTCACTTCAAATATCATCATATTTTATTTAGATTTATGTTCACTTCATATTTCTTCAGAATTACTTAAGATTTATATTCACTTCAAATTTCTACATATTTGTGTCCACTTCATATTCCACCAGATTTTCTTAAGATTTATTTTCACTTCTAGTTTCATCAATTTTTTTAGAGACTTATATTCATTTCAAATTTCATCACATTTTCTTAAGACTTATATTCACTTCAAATATCATAAGATTTTCTTAAGATTTAGGTTCACTTCATATGTCTCTAGAATTTCTTAAGATTTATATTCACTTCAAATTTTTTTAGAACTATGTTCACTTCATATTCCATTAAAATTTCTTAATATTTATGTTCATTTCAAGTTTCATCAAGTTTTCCTCAAATTTTCTAGAGACTTGTATTCATTTCAAATTTCATCACAGATTCTGAAGACTTATATTCACTTCAAATATCATCATATTTTCTTTAGATTTATATTCACTTCCTATTTCTTAAGATTTATATTCAATTCAAATTTCTACATATCTATGTTCACTTAAGATTTTATCAGATTTTCGTAAGATTTATGTTCACCTCAAGTTTCATCAGGTTTTCATTAAATTTTTTAGAGACTTATATTCATTTCAAATTTCATCACATTTTCTTAAGAGTTATATTCACTTCAAATATCGTCATATTTTTTTAGGATTTATGATCAGAACCATGGTCGAGTGGCTTGTTTACGCACTCTTTAATCTATTGGCTAACAGCAGGGTCGACACTGGGCTTTTACTGTCGAAAACTCTTGCCTTTGTTGACAGCACTTTGTTTGGCAGCAACGACTTGTCTTTCGGCACCTTCTTTCTCTGGAAACGTCTCCACTGAGTTCGACTCATTGGATTTTTTCCCATATAGTTTTCAGACATGTGGCTCTTTTTCTCGGAACGCACTTCAAGGCGGTAGCTCATTGGAGATTTTCCTTTGGCTTCTCTGATGACGCCAGTAGCATTAGATGGCCCAACAACCATATGAGGTTTGAGCCACGTTTCTTTGGGCATAGCAGCCGATGGAACAAATGTCTTTGGCCTAAACTGGGTGTTTTTCCTTTGTCTTGGATCCCTCTTGTTCCATTGGACTCTTCCTCTTTCCAGTTGCAACTTCTGGAAATTTTCAACAGCAACTTTGTCAGTTAGCGCCTTGCATCAGGCGCCCACTTGTTGTCTTTGCATCGATCTGAAAACTTAGTAGATCTTCATCTCCCCTAGGGTAGACATCATCTAAGTTGACATGAGGGCTTTCGTCAGTGCTTTCCTCCAACGTGGCATTGTCGGGGACTTCAGTAATTTCGACCATGTTAATGGCCACAGGTTCAGCAAATAAGGCCTCCTCTTGCCTTAGTGGGTCAGTGTCGATTTTTTGCTTTCTGGCAGCAAATTTCAGACGTCCCTCCTGGAGAGCTTTCTGCACCAGATCCCTGAAAATGAAACATTGAGAGATTGTATGACCAAGATAATTGTAATATTTACAAAAACCTCTCTTTTGTCTTTGTTCTAATGGCGGCAATTTAGCACTTGGGGGTACTAATATCTGACCATCTTTAACTAGTAAATCAAAAATCTCCTCACATTTGCTAACATCAAAAGTGTATGCTTTTGCAGGAGCTCTAGAACTAGTGTCAATTGCGGCTTTCCTTTGGCATAAAACAACAATTTGCATTCATATCTGTACGACGACTTCGATACATCCATGCGCCTTTGTCGGCAACATGTAGTCGACCTCGTATATGGGATCTATATCGTCGAAGTTGACATAGGCTACTTTCTCTTTTTTATATTTAGCCTTAGTATGTCTAACTTTCTCTATTCTAAGACGTTCAAGGTGTCGAACCCTGTCGGCCAATTGTGACATACTCTTCACAAATGTTGGATCTATTTTCTATCTAATAGAATAGTCCAAACCTCCAGCAGCCATTTGAACAAGTTCATGTTCAGGCATTTGGGTAAAACACCTTGCTTTTAGGGATCTAAACCTATTCAAATAGTCATCTATTATCTCAACAAATTTTCTCTTGATGCTTGACAATTCGACCAGACTAATCTTTGAATGCCCCTCATAAAACTGTTCATGAAACAGCTTCTCTAGCTTCGACCGTGTGTCAATCGAATCAGGGGGCAAAATAGTAAACCATGTGAAGGCTGCTTTAGTAATAGATGAAGGAAAATGCTTCACCCTTAAGCCTTCATTGTTTGCCATATCTCCCGATTCAGTTAGGTATCTGGCTATATGTTCGACTATCGATTCACCTGTTTCCCCTCCAAACCATGTATACTTAGGTATTTTCCATCCCCTAGGGTTTTCGGTTTGTAAGATATACTCTAACAATGGAGAAGAATATGTTGGCCTTGGCATGGTATTTATACCATTTCTGGCCATAATTCTCTCGACAATGTTGGTTAAATTGTTCTCAACAAGCAATTCATCCTGTCGAACCTGGTCAAGAACTTGGTCTGCCCCTTGGTGTCTTTGCACTAAGACCCTTGGTTAGTTAATAGAAGCGTTCCTTTGAGGTGTTGCGACTTGACCTTGATACCGATATCTTCTTCCGATGTCCCCATGTCTCCTTGGACATATACAGGTTGTCGAATTGGATGGACCTGTCGTCCAACCTCTAGGGGTCTCCTAAGAGTTACATAGGCATGTTAATTGTGATATGACACTGTCGGTTTGTTTCATGATTGCCTATTAGTTTCGACCGATTCTTGCACTATGGGATTAAACACATTTCCCATTTGGTTAGTTAACATATTGACTAACTCATGGTTGTTATCATACATTTGTTGCCTTAAAACTGCCACAGACATTTAAGTGTTGTGCAGGCATTTCCCTATTTGCCCCCACTACAGAACCTTGTAAAGGGGAGTTGGCACTCTGCAAGTTTTTAGACACTATGGCTACGCTAGGGGTCGACTGATATCTCGTCATTAAAGAATACGGCATTCCATAAGGGTTTGCGGTGCCAAATCTAGGAATTGTTGTGTTCGGAATGGCACTCGTGGCCACCACAGGCCCTGGACTCACCGGTGTGGTATGGGGAATGGGAATTGATACTGAGGAAGTTGGCCTAGGGCGGTTGTTGTCTTTGCTTAGAAATGGCGCTACATGCGACACAACTATGTCGGCAATACCTAGTGTTCTAGATGGAATCTCATCCACGTTCAGCGCAGATCGTGGTTTGTCATCTCAATGTCGTTTCTTAGTGGGTAGTGGTTTCTTATTTCTGAATTTCCACTCCTAAGTTTCATACACTTCTAAGACAAATTCTAATAAAATTCTAACACTTAGCTGGTCCCACGGTGTGCCAATTGTTCTTGTGGAAAATGGTAAACAACCGTTGGTCCTCCTAAGTCCTAAAACTAAGGGTTACTAACGAGATCGAGGTTGATCTCAAGACACGTGCTAAGATTTTGGTAAATTACACTACTTACGAAGTGAAATTATCCTTGCACGAAGCGGTTTCGAGCCTAGGTAAATAGTGCAATGGCTTTCCACACAAAGAGTTCGACTATTGGTGACTCGTGACCAACAATTCACGTTAAGAATGTTTTGGTAACTAAGGCAAGTGGTGACTCGTGACCAACAAGCAAACACAGTGAAATAAAAAGCAATAAAGCGAATTAAATATAGAAAGATTGTATTGAAATAAAGTTTCTGATTCACGTACATCAAAGATTGCGTACTCTTTCTTCCTTTAGCGGAATTGAGCGAGTTTTGCAAGTAATTTGGTAGTACAAATGAACACCCTTAATTCTAAACATCCTAACTTATTTATAGTAATTTACAGAAATAACCGCTAAAGCTATCAACGGATGAGATTTGATCCTTGGAAGTAACTTCTGCCCATGTTTCATCCTTCATTAGGAACTCACATCCACGAACTTGAGGCAACTACCCACGATCTCTTATTTGACTTTATCCCGCTTCGTGTCTTCAAAAGAAATTGCCTTCAGAGTTTGTCTACTTCCTTGAAACACAACAAAATTCCCTAAGTCCACAGCGAACTACTTCGACAGTGACATCATCTCGACTAGTTTCCTCTTTTTGGCTCAAAATCTCTGTCGATTCAACTATTATGTAATGTGTCGACATAGTCTTATTTTCTTAACGTTGTTTTGCTCCTAGCCGACGTAGTTTGGCCTTCTAAGCCAAATTTCTAACAAACAAACATTCATACGGAACTTCGACTTAGCGTTGTTAAACATCTCCGAAACTACCTCTATCAAAGATTGGCCTTTAAAGCTGCAGGGACCTTTAACTCTGAATCATGCCCTTAATTTGTTTACAAAATTTTAACTAACACTTATATTCTTTTCAAATTTCATCACATTTTATGAAGACTTATATTCACTTCAAATATCATCATATTTTATTAAGATTTATGTTCACTTTGTATTTCTTCGGACTTTCTTAAGATTTGTATTCACATCAAATTTAGACATATCTATGTTCACTTCAGATTCCATCAGATTTTCTTAAGATATATGTTCACTTCAAATATCAACAGGTTTTCTTCAAATTTCATCACATTTTATGGAGACTTATATTTATTTCAAATTTCATCACATTTTGGAGAATTATATTCACTTGAATATCATCATATTTTGTTTAGATTTATGTCCACATCGTATTTCTTCAGAATTTATTAAGATTGATATTCACTTCAAATTTCTACATATCTATGTTGACTTTAGATTCCACTAGATTTTGTTAGGATTTATTTTCACTTCAAGTTTCATCAAATTTTCTAGAGATTTATATGCATTTCAAATTTCATCACATTTTCTTATGACTTATATTCACTTCAAATATCATCATATTTTCTTAAGATTTCGGTTCAATTCATGTCTTGAGAATTTCTTAAGATTTATATTCACTTCAAATTTCTTTAGAGCTATGTTTACTTGATTCCATTATATTGTCTTAATATTTAAGTTCATTTCAAGTTCCATAAGGTTTTCCTCAAATTTTCTAGAGACTTGATTCATTTCAAATTTCTTCACATTTCACGAAGACTTATATTCACTTCAAATATCATCGTATTTTCTTAAGATTTATGTTCACTTATTTCTTAAGATTTTCTTAAAATTTATATTCACTTAAATTTCTACATATTTATGTTCACTTCAAATTCCACAAGATTTTCTTAAGATTTATTTTAAATTCAAGTTTCATCAAATTTTCTAGAGATTATATTCATTTCAAATTTCATCACATTTTCTTAGACTTATATTCACTTCAAATATCATCGCTTTTCTTATGATTTAATTTCGATTCGTATGTCTTGAGAATTTCTTAAGATTTACATTCACTTCAAATTTCTTTAGAACTATGCTCACTTGATTCCATTATATTTTCTAAATATTTATGATCATTTCAAGTTTCATCGGGTTTTCCTCAAATTTTCTAGAGACTTGTATTCATTTCAAATATCATCGTATTTTCTTAAGATTTATGTTCACTTCGTATTTTTCAGATTTTCTAAAATTTACATTCACTTCAATTTTCTACATATCTATGTTCACTTCAGATTCCATCAAATTTTCTTAGGATTTATGTTCACGTCAAATTTCAACAGGTTTTCCTCAAATTTAATCAAATTTTCTAGAGACTTATATTCTTTTCAAATTTCATCATATTTTTTGAAGACTTATATTCACTTCAAATATCATCATATTTTATTAAGATTTAGGTTCATTTCGTATGTCTTGAGTATTTCTTAAGATTTATATTCACTTCAAATTTCTTTAGAACTATGTTTACTTCAGATTCCATTATATTTTCTTAATATTTATGTTTATTTCAAGTTTCATCAGGTTTTCCTCAAATTTTCTAGAGAAATGTATTCATTTCAAATTTCATCACATTTAGAAGACTTATATTCACTTCAAATATCATCATATTTTGTTAAGATTTATGTTCACTTATTTCTTAAGAATTTCTTAAAGTTTATATTCACTTCAAATTTCTACATATTTATGTTCACTTCAGATTCCACCAAATTTTCTTAAGATTTATTTTCACTTCAAGTTTCATCAAATTTTCTTGAGATTATATTCATTTCAAATTTCATCACATTTTCTTCGGACTTATATTCACTTCAAATATCATCAAATTTTCTTAAGATTTAGATTCACTTAGTATGCCTTGAGAATTTCTTAAGATTTACATTCATTTCAAATTTCTTTAGAACTATGTTCACTTGATTCCATTATATTTTCTTAATATTTATGATCATTTCAAGTTTCATTAGGTTATCCTCAAATTTTCTAGAGACTAGTATTCATTTCAAATTTCATCACATTTTCTTGAGACTTATATTCACTTCAAATATCATCATATTTTCTACAGACTTATATAATTTTAAATTTCTTCACGTTTTCTGAAAACTCATATTCACTTCAAATATTATTAGATTTTCTTAAGATTTATGTTCACTTCGTATTTCTTCAAAATTTGTTAAGGTTTATATTTACTTCAAATTTCTACATAACTATGTTCACTTCAAATTCCTTAAGATTTTCTTAAGATTTATGTTCACCTCATATTTGATCAGGTTTTCCTCAAATTTCATCACATTTCTAGAGACTTATATTCTTTTCAAATTTCATCACATTCTTTTAATGCTTATATTCGCTTCAAATATGACCTGATTTTCTTAAGATTTATGTTCACTTCGTATTTCTTCAGAATTTCTTAAGATTTATATTCACTTCAAATTTCTTCAAATCTTTGCTCACTTCAGATTCCATCAGATTTTCTTAAGATTGATGTTCACTTCAAGTTTCATCAGGTTTTCCTCAAATTTTCTAGAGACTTTTATTCATTTCAAATTTTATCACAATTTCTTAAGACTTATATTCACTTCAAATATGATCATATTTTCTTAAGATTTATGTTCACTTCATATTTCTCCAGAAATTCTTAAGATTTATATTTACTTAAAATTTCTGCATATCTATGTTCACTTCAAATTCCTTAAGATTTTCTTAAGATTTATGTTCACTTCAAGTTTCATCAAGTTTTCCTCAAATTTTCTACAGAATTATATTCGTTTCAAATTTAATCACAATTTCTTAAGACTTATATTCACTTCAAATATGATCAGAATTACTTAAGATTTATATTTACTTCATATTTCTTCATAATTTCTTAAGATTCAATTTACTTCAAATTTCTACATATCTATGTTTACTTCAGATTCCTTAAGATTTTATTAAGGTTTACGTTCTCTTTAAGTTTTATCATGTTTTCCTCAAATTGCGTCACATTTATAGAGACTTATTGTTATACCCCAAAATTTGCCCTCCTACTTCTCAAGACAACTCACATCTCCATATTTAAGGATTTCACAAGGGTGGACCAGACAAACCCTCTTCTAAGCAATCAATCCAAACTAGGGTTTTTATCCTCTCAAGTCAAAATGTATTTCCAATGCTTCAAGTGGTTATCATACCTCATCATATGCCTCAAGGGATCACCATGTCAAGTTTCAAGTCTTACAAGTTCAAATTTCTCATCTAATTGCTTAGATAGCTAAAAATCAACAATGTTGGACAAAAAGTCAACTGTGGTCAACATATAGTCAAACTTCATAGTTTTTGGTCAACATCAATATTTTGAAGTGATATTCATCATTTGAACAAAAGTCAAGATTTGATCAAAAGTCAAAGTTTCCAAATTAGGGTTTTTGAACAAAAAGTCAGCAGAACTTTGACCAGGCATAACTTTCACATACTTCATCAGAAATTTCTCCACCACAGCTCATTTTGAAGAGAATTCAATTCTCTACAACTTCATGTCTCACAAGGTTGGGCAGAAAATGCTTCATTTGGAAGCTATGGATCAAGACATTATAGGTCCTTCTAGAAAACTCAACAAAAGTCATCTTTTTGCAAAGAGGTGTCCATGAGCATGGAAACTCCAATGAGGATGAAACTAAAAAGGCTGTTTAGAAGACATCTTGAGCTTTCTAAAAAGTTTAAGAACAACCAAAAATGTTGAAAATTGAGCAATATACAAACTGTGCAAGTTGAGCGTTTTTGAGGAGGTGCATGAAGAAAAATACCTTGCAAAAGCCAAAAATTTCCAAATGGGCCTAAGATTTTATGATTTTAACTTGATCATGAGATTATCCATGAGCACTATGCAGCATGCCACGCCCTCTATCTCTTTATTTATTTATTTTTGAATTAAAATAACTTAAATTCAAATTTAATTAAATAAAATGCAAAATTAAAAGATAAGGCAAGATTGGTTGGATATTTGCATGGCTTAGGGTCCAAGATAGTTACAAGCTGTCAATTTCGTGCAAGAAGATTGAGGAAAGATTGATCAAGATTGGAAAGATATTTTGTAATTTTTCAAATCAAATATTCTCCATTTAAGGAGAATATTTTCTCTTAATGCCTTGACCTAATTCCACTCATCTATAAATATCTAGCTTTCTTACAAGATCAAGACCTCCTTTAGACAACCCTTACACGTGCAGCCAGCTTCTCACAAACCCTAGAAATTTCTCAAATTTCTTCAAAAGTTAACAAAATCGTGTTCTATTTTCCACCACTTTCAGTCACTTTTAAGCATTCCATTGTGATCTGAGGTAAGTCGAGTAAGTATGCATCATCATACATGATCATAACACGTTGAAACATGTCATATGAATTGCTCCGATTTGCATTTTTTCTTGAATTCGTGTTTAACATTTGAGTGTGTTTTAATTGCAACTAATGCTTTTAATGTGTTCATAGCATGATATAGAACAGGTCTGGGCAGGCGTTTGAAGTTTTCCATGGTTCAATCACTAGATGCCATTGTTAGGGAAGCAATTGGAAGAGCTTCATATCTGTAGTTCTAGGTTGATTCATAACTATTTAACACCACCAATCGATTTGTAGCCCTTGACTTAGGGGGATAAGGTACCCTTGTTGCATTCATATTGCTTATTTTGCAGGTTGGTGATTGAACCCGATCGGAGAAGATGACCGGAGCTTTGCTCCGGTCCTTCTGACTCAGAGGCTTGTAACCCTTACATATTTATGGGTTCGGAAGGATGAATGGATGTATTATAGCATACTTTTAATTAATATTATATTATATTAATATTTTGAATTACCGATCGATATTTATTTTTAGAATATTTATATTAATCAATAGACATGATAATATATTTGGCGACGTTTCGTTCGGTCCAGTTTTTATTCCGTTCGGTTCGGTAAAATATTATTCGGATCCGATATTTAATTCCCTGGAATTATTTTAATTAAATGAGTAAATAATATTATTAGGTATTATTAAGGTATTATTTAATAAAGATAAGTTAGGGGTGTGGGGAGTAATTGACGAGAATTGGATTTGCACCCTTAAGCTTGCTAGTAGAAAAACAACTTATAAAATCAATTTTCCCTCATTCTTTCCATTCTTACAAACCATAGCCAAATAGAAACTTGGAGGAAAATGAGGGTTTTGGGAAGAAGAAGAAGAAGAAGAAGAAGAGGAGCAAGAGAAGAGCAAGGTTGGGTCGTAGGATCATCATGAATCATGCAAGCTTGTGAGGTAAGGGGTTTGATTCTCCATCTCATATTGTTAGGTTTTGATGTTTATGTTTTGGATTTGGGGGAAAAATTAATAGTTGGTTTATAGGGTTTTGGTTGTTTGATTGTTGAAATAGTTTGGAGAAGATGGATTAGGAGTAGGAATTATGGGTGTGATTCATTGCTAGTAGTAGAAATGGAAATTAGAAAATAGATATGAAGAAAAAACTGTGAAACTGTAAAACCTGGAACTGTCTGTATGTTAGCCATGAAGGAGGAAGATGACGAAATACCATGGACCAAGGGGAGGCGCCCACCCCACAAGGGATGGAGACTGCCCCTTCCCTAAAGGCGTCCACCCTTGCCTTCAAACCCATGGGACGGACGTCCCTTAGCCATGGAGGAGGAATCTGATTTTGTAATTTTGTTTTTCGGTTCTTTGTATCGTATTACGCATAATCTGTTTCTTTTCCTGCATAATTCAAATTGCTTCTGTTTCTCTTCATTTTTCCAATTCCACATACCACTAGTTGGTACTTATAAAATATAATTAGGACTTAAGTTAGCCGATTAAATTTGGAACCTATTATGTTTTGATTTTACGATTAGGTAAATTGACGGCAGACAAGTTGCTCCAAATTCAAAAATTGACGTGCTAGCTATGTTCGACGTGTAGAGCGTAGTGGTGAGGTTAGTTTTAGAAATTACGAGTTTTACAAGATGACCGAAATAGGCCAATTTACGGTTAAATTGAATCGGATTGCATTTAGTAGATTTAAGGCACGTATGGACAATCGATTTCGATGTTGACAATTATGATTAATGCGGTTATTAAGAATGACTTTTGCGGCGATTATTGATGTTTTGACTATTTTCCGTTTTGGAATTTGGTGAATTAATTGATAATGATGCGGTGTGAATAAACATAATGTTTGCGAAGGTGTATTTATTAATGAATACTTGTGATATGCGATGCGATGATATATGTCTTTATACATGATTATGTGATGATTACATTGATGTTGTTAATAAATGCTTCCGATTTATGAATGCATGACTTTTGACGATGATGAATTGTTTGGTTATGTTTTGCATAATGCAACTATGATGCGATGATATGTTTATTTAATGTGAATAAATATGGCGACGTGGACTTTAAGTCAATTTTGATGAGCGATGATGATGTGTTGTTGTGTTGTCTTTATTATTGAGTCACATAAATTGCATTGGCGACGAGGGCTTTTATGCCATGCGACGAGGCTTTTATGCCAAGCGACGAGGCTTTTATGCCAAGTGTTCCTAATTATGGACAAAGCGATGGGTACCACATGCATACTATAGTCGTGTCTCATGGAGTCGGTTATGTTTATGTTTGAGTTTTTTGGCGTTGGGTTTTAATTGATGGATGATGTTGAATTACGATGATATATGATGCCTTGTTTGGTGATGATCTTTATGATGAACGTGAAATGAATATAACTTGATAGTTTCATGATAACTAGGCGATGAATATAAATGACGAGTTTTGTGATGATTTAACTTTGATGAAATACTTAATGCAAATATGATGTGATGATGTTTGTGACGATGGGCTTTTATGCCAAAAAGCGATGATGGGCTTTAGCCATTTGGTGATGATTTTATTTATGTTGCTTATGTTATTAGCATTGTTTGATGTTGTTGTTTGATGTTGTTGTTAATGATCACCGTGTTGATTAGTGACGCATTAACTTGTGATGATTTATGCCGATGAGGTTATGACGATAAAGTGTAGATTATACACATTAGAATGACGGTAAGAGTAAGTGAGTTTTGGGTATGTGTTGGAATTACACTTATTAATCTATACCCTTTATAATTCGAAACTATATATATATATATATATATATATATATATATACTATCATGCCTTTAATTATATGTTTTGGAGTATCTCACCTTTACTTGATTAGTTACCTTTATATTGGTAGCGTCACGAGTTATGAAGACGGAGTTTATAGTGCTATTAGTCGAGTCGATGTCGCTCGATCGTAGCACTCGGGAATAATTATGTTGTCTTGTTGTTGTTCTTTTGTTGTTTTCCTTTTGTAAATAAGAATCATACTTTATGAAAATATGATTTGTTAAGGAAGTTTAATAAAGAAGATATTTTGATTTTTAAGAATCAATTTATGTTTTCCGGCGATGCTATGTATCCAAGATTAATACTTTAAAGCAAACTGTTTAAAGTGATTTGATTTTGAAGGTGTGATGCCTCAGTATTGAATTTATGTAATTTTAATTTACTCTGATTTTTGCATAATAAACCTTAGTGGTATCAAAGCGGTCGATCATCGGCGGTTATTAATGTGTTTAACCCTGTTGTATGTGATACGTGTGTGAAACACTATCGGTACTTGCTTGTTTCTTTTGTTGTTTGTAGAGATGAGTTTGAAACAAGTGGGGGAGAAGTTTTACTTCTTGGTGGTGCTTGTGGCTTAGAGTTGGAGCCTCAAGCAGGGTTACGCTTTGGTAACTTGAAGTGTAAGTTTGAAGACGCTGTTGTAGTTCGGTAAAGATGGTTTATGTCACCATCATGACTGTCGACTGCCTATTGAAAAATTGAGGAACTGATCACCCTTAATCTCTTGTTGATAGTAGTCGGGATTTGTGTTGGTTGGGATGGACTTGTCTTGCCAGCTTAATAGTGTATGAAGCTGATGTGTTTGCACAAGGAGGTGCGTGGTTACTTGAGTCGTGGGAGGATTTGGATTGTGGCAAGCGAGCTTCTGGTTGTGATTCTTCCGAAGCATATTGTGATGATGTGAGTGAATTACCGCCGTAGTGCGAGGTGAAGTTTTGATGGATTTAGTTTCTGGAACTAGTTGTGATTCGAAGTATCCTTGGGGGATGTCTGCTTTTGAGTTAGAATTGAAGAGTCATCTTGAGGATTGGTTTGAGCAGAGTTTGTTTATTCGAGCGGATCACCGTGGAGTACTACCGTTATGTTGTTCGAGAAGAGCAAAGATTGCCCGAGTTGGTGTGTCGTTTGTAGTCAAGAAACGAAGTGGATGTTGAGGACAAGTATCTACTTCCAAGGACTGATGTTGGATAAATCAGTCATTTGGATTTTATGTGTTTGGTGAGATCGTTGTGATGTCTGGCTGTCTACGGGTTAGTGTGAGAGCTGAAGATGTTTAGACAATGCTTTTCAAGATAGTGTATGGTTCTGGCGAGTTCTTTTTGATGTCGTTAGTGTGACTAATGCGTCAGGTATGATTTTGGAATGTTCAGACAGTACTCTCATGAGTAGCTGCAAGCGTTATTTCGTGTTCATGGATATTATTTGGTTCACATCAAGTTAAGGAATTGTAGCAAGCATCTGAGCTTTGCGTTATCAATAGTGAAGTTAGGCCAGTGCGTGTCGAGTGTTCTAAAGATAGAGTTTTGAACTGTTGGACGTGAGTGCCTTAAGTAAGCGACTTAGACGGTGATATTTTGGATAGTTCCGCGATGATTTATTTTGTATCTTGTAGAAGACTTCAAGGAGTTATTTCAGAGCTTAGAAGTTCCTTTGTTTTGGATGGTTAGCTTTGTGAGTTTGATGGAAGATCTTTCTATAAGTTGGTATTGATCGTGGGTACTTTGACTTGAGATGGTTGAGTCATTTTTGGATTCGCAATGGGAAGCGAATTTGTTTGAGCCAGTGGAAAGTTCAGCGAATGCTTCGATTTTGGTTTTGTTCTGTACTAAAGAACCTTGTGTGGTGTATTATGATATTTTATTTTGGACTTGAGATGTATTTCGATGAAGATTTGGAAAAGTGTATTACTACCTTGGAACGATTTGAATTTTATAAGGAAAAATTGTCGGACGCGTGAGTTAGATTTTGATGCAGTTGTGCTCATTTAAATCTTAAAGGTGCAGATGTTAGCGACGAGGAGATTGGAATTGCTAAAGACAATTCAAGTTTGAGTGCGATCTATAAAGAGACTTAAATGGTCTTGAGTTTAGTATGTTAATATCGCGGATAACCCAAGAATATCTGATTTGGAATTTATTATTTTGAAGAATGTCGCATGTTTGTTTTAGGACACTTGTTGAGATTAAGCTCAGAAGGTTATTAAGGATTTGTTCACTACTAACATATGGATTTCGTCGGATACTAATGGTCGCGGTGGATTATTAGATTACGACTAAGATAAGTCTTAATGATGAGGAATTTTGTGTTGGTTTGGTAGCCATAGGTACCTTAAGATGATTGATGTTTTGTAATTACAGTAGTATGAGACGACGTTGATGGGTAGAGTTCTTGAGAGAGTGTTTTGGTTTGAATTACCACTTTGGAAGATTGAAAGTTATGAAAGGTGTTTTGAATAAGAAGCCTGTGTATTGATCATTGCGACGGTGCGAGGATGGTGATTACTTAATACAAAGTTTGGGAATTGAATTGTTATAGAAGAAGACTTCGTTGAAGTCAAGTGTATCGTCAAGTTTCACAAGTGAATATTTGGACAATATTTGAAAAAGTCAAACTATGTCGCGTATTTTAGAGGATCAATGGACGTTGATCAATCAAGAATGAAAGAGTGATTTACAAGTTGATGAGGCCGATGTTACGAGGTATCCTAATGGGTTATGCGCTTTGAGCGTATCCTTTACGTGTAATTGTGAAGTTGAGGACTAACCAAGTTGTTTCTGATTGGCATCTTCGCACCAAAGTGACATGGTTTAGATATCGAGCATTGAATTGTTAGCAAGTATGTGAGATTGTTGGATTTGGACTAGTGAGTTATAGTTGCAAGTCATCGATATAAGCCCTAGAATGAGTGGTGTATCGCGATTCATTATGTTTGAGTAGCTTGTTATTGTTCAAGGGTTATCGTTGGTAATCTACAAGGACGATGTGACCTTGTGATTTTACGGAATGAAGCGATAACGCAAGTGAAATTCTTGAGTTCGTACTTATGCGTGAATGAAGGCATCTTTTCGTGTTTGCGTACAGCGTGGTTCTATCTATTACGATTGTTTCGATTTTGGTTTGTATAACCATTTTGTTGTTTCGTTTTAGCGATGGAGTCGATGTTGTGTCGTAGGACTTTATGTTCCTATCTTTGGTGACTCGTTTCCGGTGTCGGTTCGAGTGTGCGACTAATTCTATGGTTGAGGCGTTAGGATAATATCGATCTTGTTTGTTTGGTTCTCAAGTGAGTGGTGTGCGACTTGTTTAGTTGTTGGGTGTTAGTTGGTTGTCGAGTGCATTATACGGGCTTTGCATCTCGGCATGGTTGTTCTTGTTTGGAAATTGTAGTTAGGGAGGTGCCCTTGTGTTTGGTGTATTTTGTATGTTTTTAATTGGCGAGGATTTAGTGGACGAATGTGTAGGCATGTCCCAATTTGTTCATTTGGTCAAAATTTCGAGACGAAAAGTTTATAAGTGGGGGAGAGTTGTAACCTTTAATTAATATTATATTATATTAATATTTTCGAATTATCGATCGATATTTATTTTGCGACGAGAATATTTATATTAATCGATATACATGATAATATATTTGGCGACGTTTCGTTCGATCCGGTTTTTATTCTGTTCGATTCGGTAAAATATTATTCGGATCCGATATTTAATTCCCAGGAATTAATTTAATTAATTGAGTAAATAATATTATTATGTATTATTAAGGTACTATTTAATAAAGATAAGTTAGGGGTGTGGGGAGTAATTGATGAGAATTGGGTTTGCACCCTTAAGCTTGCTAGTAGAAAAACAACTTATAAAATCAATTTTCCCTCATTCTTTCCATTCTTACAAACCATAGCCAAATAGAAACTTGGAGGAAAATGAGGGTTTTGGAAGAAGAAGAAGAAGAGTAGCAAGAGAAGAGCAAGGTTGGGTTTAGGATCATCATGAATCATCAAGCTTGTGAGGTAAGGGTTGATTCTCCATCTCATATTGTAAGTTTTGATGTTCATGTTTTGGATTTGGGGGAAAAATTGATAGTTGGTTTATAGGGTTTTGGTTGGTTGATTGTTGAAATAGTTTGGAGAAGATGGATTAGGAGTAGGGATTATGGGTGTGATTCATTGCTAGTAGTAGAAATGGAAATTAGAAAATAGAAATGAAGAAAAAACTGTGAAACTGTAAAACTTGGAACTGTCTGTATGTTAGCCATGAAAGAGGAAGATGGCGAAATGCCATGGACCAAGGGGAGGCGCCCACCCCACAAGGGATGGAGACCGCCCCCTGCCCTTAAGGCGTCCGCCCCTTTCCTTCAAACCCCATGGGACGCACGTCCCGTAGCCATGGAGGAGGAATACATATTTTGCAATTTTGTTTTCGGTTCTTTGTATCGTATTACATAATCATTTTCCTGCATAATTCAAATTGCTTCTGTTTCTTTGCATTTTTCCAATTCCACATACCACTAGTTGGTACTAATAAAATATAATTAGGACTTAAGTTAGCCGATTAAATTTGGAACCCGAATATGTTCCGATTTTCCGATTTCGGTAAATTCGACGACGGAGCAAGTTGCTCTGAATTCAACGAAAATTGACGTGCTAGTTAAGTTCGACGTGTAGAACGTAGTGGTGAGGTTAGTTTTAGAAATTACGAGTTTCTGAGATGACCGAAATAGGCCAATTCTACGGTTAAATTGAATCGGATTGCATTTTAGTAGATTTAAGGCACGTATGGACAATCCGATTTCTATGTTGACGATTATGATTAATGCCGATTATTAAGAATGACTTTTACGCGATTATTGATGTTTTGACCATTTTCCGTTTTTGGAATTTGGTGAATTAATTGATAATGATGCGGTGTGAATAAACATAATGTTTGCGACGGTGTATTTATTAATCAATACTTGTGATATGCAATGCGATGATATATGTCTTTGTACATGATGATGTGATGATTATATTGATGTTGTTAATAAATGCTTCCGATTTATGAATGCATGACTTTTGACGATGATGAATTGTTTGGTTATGTTTTGCATAATGCAAATATGATGCGATGATATGTTTATTTGATGTGAATAAATATGGCGACGTGGACTTTAAGTCAATTTTGATGAGCGATGTGGATGTGTTGTTGTGTTGTCTTTATTATTGAGTCACATACATTGCATTGGCGACGAGGGATTTTATGCCAAGCGACGAGGCTTTTATGCCAAGTGTTCCTAATTATGGACAAAGGGACGGGTACCACATGCATAACATAGTCGTGTCTCATGGTGTCGGTTATGTTTATGTTTGATTTGTTTGGCGTTGGGTTTTAATTGATGGATGATGTTGAATTGTGATGATATATGATGTCTTGTTTGGTGATGATCTTTATGATGAACGTGAAATGAATATAACTTGATAGTTTCATGATAACTAGGCGATGAATATAAATGACGAGTTTTGTGATGATTTAACTTTGATGAAATACTTAATGCAAATATGATGTGATGATGTTTGTGACGATGGGATTTTATGCCAAAAAGCGACGATGGGCTTTAGCCATTTGGTGATGATTTTATTTATGTTGCTTATGTTATTAGCATTGTTTGATGTTGTTGTTTGATGTTGTTGTTAATGATCACCGTGTTGATTAGCGACACATTAAATTGTGATGATTTATGTCGATGAGGTTATGGCGATAAAGTGTAGATTATACACATTAGAATGACGGTAAAGCAAGTGAGTTTTGGGTATGTGTTAGAATTACACTTATTAATCTATACCCTTTATAATTACGAAACTATATATATACTTTATCATGCCTTTAATTATATGTTTTGGAGTATCTCACCCTTTACTTGTTTAGCGTTACCTTTATATCGGTAATGTGCGGGTTATGAAGCGGAGTTTATAGGCTGCTATTAGTCGAGTCGGTGCTCGATCGTAGCACTCGGGGAATAATTATGTTGTCTTGTTGTTGTTCTTTTGTTGTTTTCCTTTTGTAAATAAGAATCATACTTTATGAAAATATGATTTGTTAAGGAAGTTTAATAAAAGAAGATATTTTGATTTTTAAGAATCAATTTATGTTTTCCGATGCTATGTATCAAGATTTATACTTTAAAGCAAACTGTTTAAAGTGATTTAATTTTGTAGGTGTGATGCCTCAGTATTGAATTGATGAAATTTTAATTTACTCTAATTTTTGCATAATAAACCTTGGGTAATATTGGGGTGTTACATGTATCACCGCCCCAGCTGTTCACCTTGCGCGCACTATGTCATTCTCTCTATCAGGTCGTGGGCTCAAACCCCACCTTTTGCAATTTTTTTTCTATTTTTGCCTTGCGGTTTCAGATTGCGGAGATTCGCCCGAGCTCGGCTTACGGATCCTTTCCGACCAGTGCCAACCTGGGAATCCTGACACCAAAAGCTCCGACCTCTGGGCCTTATCGGCATCGAGGTGCCAACCACGAGTCTTCGACACAAAATTCCTCAAAGTTCCAACTTCTAGATGGCCCCACGTGAAGCCCCAGGCTCCGACACGGGCGCCCCAGTTCGAGTCTCCGAGCTCCGGCTTGGACCCTCCACCCAAACCCCGAGCTCCGACACGGGCCTCAACACCGAAACCCAGTGCCAACACGGGTGCCTCCGGCAAAGGAACTCCCAGAAGCTCCGACACGGGATGGCTCTGTCGAGAAGCTCTCCAACGTTTTTTTTATATTTTCCATTTTTTTTATTTTGCTTATTTAATAATTAATTAATTTAATTAGTAATTAGGTTAATTAATTTAGGATTAATTAGATAACTTTCACTAATATTTTCTTTTATTTAATTTAATTAATTAATTTAGATTAGTATTCACTAATATTTTTTTAAAATTTAATTAAAATCAACTAGATCTAGGTCATTCTCCCATATACTCAAACTTCAAAAATACCCAAAAATATTTGGACTAGTTTTCTTTTCCGTTATTTATTTTCTCTCATTTTAATTCTAGAAAGGTTGTATATGTAAATTTTATCATGTAATAGCGTAGGATTTTACTTTGCACCTCCTATGTATCTACCCCAAAGCCATGTAATAGTGTAGGACCCTTTATATTTCCATGATTTACTTTCCGCACCTATTAAGCTGCTAGTAATTAGGTGTGTATGGCAAGATAAAAATCAATCTAGACCACTAATACAAGATAAAATATCTTGAATACAACACTCATCTCACACATGCACCCCTTAGGGTATTCTCTCGTTGCCTTATAAATGGTCAAGTCCCTCGAACATGGGGGTATCTTAGCAGTTGCGTCAAAATATCATCATAGTCCCTTGACCTAAAGATCATAGTCCCTTGACCTAAAAGATCATAGTCCCTTAATGTTGCCTAAAAAGAATACATGATCTAGTCCCTCGATTGTTGCCTACAAAAAGTGATGATCGTCCCTACGAATGTGCTAGGATACTCCTACAAGTTGCCTTCTATGACCATCAGACATCCCTTCAAATGACCCTTTACATCCAACAAATAAAGTTACCTGCCAAACAAAGGTATGGATAGCTTTATTCTAAAGGAAAGAAAAATAACACGGAAACGACTGTTCTGAGTAGGTAATAAGTATCTTTTGCTTGCTCAATTAAAACATCTTTTTACACCTCACACTTTCTAAAAATCTTTTTTCAAAACACTTTGTATACATTCCGGCGTGAATCATTACAAAGTCTATTCCAAAACAAAACATTTCCAAACACTTCGTATACATTCCAGGGTGAATCATTACGAAGTCAAAGCGAAATGCCTTTTCAAAACATTTTCACACAAAAAAAGAAATTTATAAAGTGAGCTAAAGCAATTAAGAGCCCGTAGATAACTACGGATGGAAAGGGTGTTAATACCTTTCCTTTTCATAATTAACTCCCTTACTCAGAATCTAACGAAGGTCATCTCCTGTTCTTTTCGACTTCCCTTAATTGGATAAAAGAAAAGTCGGTGGCAACTCTTGCTATCCACAACATTTACCTTAGGGTCTTTAGATCACTCAAAATTGTTTGACTTGTATGCTTTACTCTTAAGGGTTAATTGGGTATTATACTTGTGGGGGATCCTACACCCGGATCCAGTTTTCCTTATGCAAGTAGCAATAAATCATCACGACCGTTAGGCGTATACTAAAACGGTCAACATGATGGCTACGTTAGTGCGACACTTTGGATGTCCCGATGCTCCTCATGTCTAATTGAGGAAATTATTTGGCGTCCACGTGGTGTCATCAGCGCTAACTCAACTTTTGGAAAATCCTAATTGACCCATCTTGGCCATTAGAAGGTAGTGAGGTGGTCGGCTTCGATGTAGACTGAGGTTGGTTGATACTCGATGCTACGCTCATTAATATTCGACTTTTGGGATGTTTCGGTCGACCACTTGGTAATCGTATTAAAATAAAGCCTACGAGAAAGACCAATGATATGAGATTCCTAGAACCCGGTAACTATTATAGGACAGGATGAACCCACTTAAACTTTGGTAGGGTAGACACCTATACCTCATGCAAGCCTCAAAACTTAAGGCCATTATGTGATTTGTCTGTGCTTGCTATTTATTTAAACATGACATCATGACATCATAACATCGCATCATCATTTCTAACTATTTCTAGGACCTAGGGATTTATCTTTGCTTTGTCTTGTAGGGATCATGGCTTCTAGGAAGACTATCCAAATCAACTTCATGGGTATACCTTCTCAACTCAAAGAATTGGTTTCAAAAATTCCCGATCATGCTCAGTTCATCAAAAGACATGGTTATCTGCTTGACTTGGTTATCTCCGACTTTAAAGAAGATATGATGCATGTCGTATTCCAATTCTTCGATCCGAAACATCATTGTTTTACATTCCCAGATTACTAGTTGGTGCCTACCTTGGAAGAGTTCTCTAAGCCACTTGGGATACCTATCATTGATCAGATACCATTCACCGGTTCAAAAAAAGCTTTGAAATACGAAGACATCGCATCAGCGTTACATATAAAGCGATCAGACATTGAAGCTAATTGGGAAACAAGAAGCGGAGTTAAGGGTTTACTTGCTAAGTTTTTGATAAAGAAAGCCCAGGAGTTCTTTAAGGCTATGAGTTTCCATGCATTCGAAGACATCTTGGCCTTACTAATCTATGGCTTGGTGCTATTTCCTAATCCAGATCAGTTCATAGACGTGAATACCATCAAGATATTCCTCACTCATAACCCTGTGCCTACCTTACTTGGAGACATCTTACATTCTCTCCACACTCGTACTATCAAAAGACAAGGAACTCTCATGTGTTGCATACCGTTACTTTCCAGGTGGTTTATTTCGCACCTTCCTCAATCAGTAATGAAGAACGAGCAAAGATTGAAGTGGTCTCAAAGGCTAATGTCACTCTCTCATTCAAATATTTGTTGGTGTCTTTTCTCTCAAAGGACTTCACTTTCATTGAGTGTTGTGGAGAATTCCCTAATGTACCACTCCTTAGCATAAGAGGAGGTATCACTTACAATCCTTCTCTAGCTCTACGTCAGTTTGGTTATTCTCAAAGAGAAGGTCCTCGTGATATGCTTCTTCAAGACATTGTGTTTGACTACAACAGTGATCTCCAGAACTATCGTCGAAGATTTGTACACGCTTGAGGCATGGTAAATAAGACTGATACCAAGACTTTGGGACACAAAAATTCCATTCCTTGGGAACCTTACCTCAAATGGGTGCGAGCTCGAGCTCAAAACCTTATGATGTCGTTTACACCAGTGCTACCGGTGATCATGGAACTGTTGCTATAGGTGACGAACCCTATACCATTCACCATCCAAACATGCCTACGGATTTTTAAGATTTGAAGAGATCCTGGATTCAGCTCAAAGAAGAAAGGGACACATTCGAAGCTCAGTGCTATGCAAGCGAGAAGAAGGTATTAGAGTTGACCAAGCTACTTCACGAGGAGCGAAACATCAACACCTACTTCAACACAAAGGGGAAGCGCCCATGGGAGACTTAAAAATCTAGGAATATATTTTTGTCCAAACTATCTTTTGTATTAAAAAAGAGAGAAACTAATAAAAATTTTGTACATGCTTGTTTAACAAATTTAAATTCCTAAGGTCCTTGAAAACATTGCATTGCATAAACATCGCATATCATGGCATAACATCTCATAACAGGTACATTGAAGACCGGTTTTCTTATTCTCTCGCTGTTTATTTCAGCAGAAATGGCTCTTGAACAGACTATCAAAGATCTCCAGGCTCAGAATGCTCAATTCTAGGAAATGTTTACCAGCTTGGTCCAAGGCCAGAAAGATCTGAAGAAGCTCATCACCAGAAAGAAGAAGACCATCGGTATTCTCAACATGGGAAGAAATCACAAGGGTCCAACTAAGGTGGTCAGCCGGTTTGAAATCTCAGACAAGAGTGGTGTAACCGAGGGAAGTGTCAAGAACAGCGAAGGAAGCCGTCATGGGTCTGAAAACGAAGATGAAGACTATGTGAGCGAGAAGTACCCTCCTAATGACGACAAAAATAAACAACTCAAAGACCGCCTGAATGCTGTGGAAAATCTGAAAAATGTCCGGGCTGAATTTTGATGATCTGAGTCTTGTCCCTGGCGTGGTAATTCCCCGCAAGTTCAAAGTTCTTACTTTTGCCAAGTATGGTGGCATCTCTTGTCCAAAGCTGCATCTGAAGTCCTATGTTCAGAAGATCCATCCTCACTTGAAGGCAGAAATTGTGGATTCATTTCTTTCAAGAGAGTTTATCGGAACACAGTTGGAGTGGTATTATCACTAGAAAATACCCATATTCATACTTGGAATGACTTAGCGGATGCTTTCTAGCGGTACCAATACAATCTTGAATGGCACCTACCCGCATGCAAGTCTGAGCATGTCTATAGGTCGTGACGAGAAGTTCAAGGAATATGCTCAAAAATGGAGAGATCTAGCAGGCAGAGTTCAACCACCCTTGTCCAATAAGGAGTTGGTTGATATGTTTATGGGAACACTGACAGGCCCATTTTTCAATCATCTAATTGGAAACTCTTCAGCCGGATTCATCGAGCTGATATTGACAGGTGAACATATTGAAGCTGGAATCAAGAGCGGGAAGATTCAGGTAGAATCATCTTCAAGTGTTGCGAAGAGATCTTTTGGTGGTAAGAAAGAAGCTAATGTTGTGTGCGGTAAGAAGAGTCGTGTCAAAGCTGATCGTACTCAATCTACGGGGGCATTAGTGATCTCCAATCCCACACCAGCACAACCTCAACGAGACAACGCACGTAACTAGAATGCGCCACGAAGATAGTTCACGAAGATCAACATGCCATTGTCGCAAGCATTGCAACACATGTTGAAAGTAGAGCTGATTACATTGAGGGATCCTCCTCAGCATGTCAACACTTACTCTCCGAAGTACAATCCTAATGCAAAGTGTGCATACCACTCCAACAGCCCAGGGCACGATACCAACAACTGTTGGGCTCTAAAGAACAAGATCCAAGACATGATTGAAGCGGAGAAATTGAAATCGACCCTCTTGTCGAGACTCCGAATGTGATCAACGCACCAATGCGACCATGGTAAAAGTTCCAATGCTATTGATGAAGACTCCTATGTTTATGATGTGAATAAGCTGACTATTCTTGATGAGTGTCAAGAAAGACCTGTTGCAAGCCGGTGTGTTTCCAGGATGCTCGAATGATTGCCGTTGATGTGCATCGAATCGCGGATGTGCTTGGTTGAGAAGGCGTATTCAGCGCATGATGGAAAATCGAGAAGTACTATTTCTGAAACCTTCATCTATGGAGAATCTGTGTGAAGACATTTCTAAGAATCTGTAGATCGAAGACGTGAGCGAAGCCATACCAGAATTCTGGGATACCTTGGGGCAGCCAAGTGGAAAGTTCGATTTCATGGTGAAATATATCGCCCTGCTACAAGATTCCTATCGAAGATGTCAAGGCAACCGGATGGGGAGACGATTTCCCAGAAGACTATGCTGATGTGAACACAATAAGGATCACCTCTATCGACCCTGCGCCTAGGGTGGCACCCCTCATTATTACTTATCCCATACCAGTTCCATATTCCACTGACAAAGCTATACCTTAGAATTATGGAGCTGAAGTTTACTACCATGGCGTCAAGCAAGACCCGTTGACCATTGAAGACATTATAGTTGAAGCTATCCATCTTGTGATCGACAACATCACCGATTCATGCAAGGTGACCTGATACGGAAGAGTATTTTCTCCAGAGATCTCCCCTCTAAAAGACACTACTACACCAATTCGCATGTCTGCAATCAAGCCAGTTCCCGAAGCTAGAGGGAAAGGACCAGTAACTCATCCTGCTCATACAAAAGTACTAAAGGAAGTTGCTGAAAATACCTCCAAGCAAGAAATGGAGGAAATTCTGAAGATCATCAAGAAGAGCAACTACAATGTTGTGGAACAGTTGGGACAAACTCCGTCCAAGATATCTATGCTAGCTCTGCTACTATGTTCTGAGGCTCATGCTAAAGCCTTGGTAAAGTTTCTGAAGAATGCTCACATATCGTAAGACATTACTGCTGATCAGTTCGAAGGGTGCATTGCTAGCCTAACTATCAATAATGGTTTAAGCTTCTCTGATGTTGATTTGACTCCTGCCGGAAGGAAACACAATAAAGCCTTGCACGTCTCCATTGAATGCAAGGGCACAACAATGTCTCCCGTGTTGGTGGATACTGGTTCTGCTCTGAATATTCTACCAAAGAGCGCTTTCGACCGACTTGATGTTGAAGGAATAGTCTTGAAGCCCAGTGACATAATTGTAAGAGCTTTCGACGGTTCTAAATGAACAGTGCTTGGAGAGCTCATCCTGCCTGTTAAAGTCGGTTCCCAGACTTTTGACTCCACTTTCTTTGTCATGGATATCCGTCCAGTTTACTCTCGCCTACTTGGACGCCCTTGGATACATGGGGCAGGCGCTGTTACCTCTACCCTACATCAAAAGCTGAAGTACCCAGTGAAGGGGAAGATTGTTATAGTATGCGATGAGGAAGAATATATGGTAAGCCATTTGTAGTCATTCCGATATCTCGAAATGGAAGGTGAATTCATCGAAACTCCCTATCAAGCTTTCGAAGAAGTTCCCCGAGTCATGCCTGTTGACTCTCCTGTCGCTCTTGAAGTTACTAAAGTTCCACCAAAAATGGCCTCACTGAAAGACGCTCAAGCTGCAGTTGAAGAAGGAGGTCGTACTATTTGGGGACAGCTCCCTGATCTTCCTTTCAAATTTGACAAGACTGGTTTAGGTTTTACCACCAAAAGTCAGAAGATGATACGCCGCGAACGTGCCGGAAAACTCCCTTTCCACATCAGCAAGAATGGAGTCCATGCTATAGAAGACGACGACAACAACTTCGACATAAGCAATTGGATCTTCCTAACTCCAGACAACGGACTCAACAATTGGAAAACCGAAGACGTCATACCAATCTCCTTTAGACAAGAGTAATTGCTTTTTATTTTCTGTTATGCTTTTCATTTTTACGCTTTGAACAAATAAACTTAAAAGCCTAGTGCCTTGCCCGGGGCATCACGGCTCGTTTATGAGGGTTATCATTTGTCATTTGCATATTTTCATTCAATAAAATCATTGGAATTTTGCATTCAAGTACTTTGCTCTTTCCTTTATTTTACTTTATTACCCCTTCAAAAAGCTATGTGTTCTTACACACACCCACGTGATACACTGCATATTCACTTTGAATCTCGTCGATAACAGCTTTGCTATTGCTAAATATGACTTCGATAATCCGATCTACCAAGCCGAAGACGAAGGTGAGGAAGATTGTGAAGTGCCAGGAGAACTTGTCAAACTACTACAGCAAGAAGATCAGATTATACAGCCACACGAAGAGCCAGTTGAGGTTGTGAATCTAGGTATCGACGAAGACAGAAAAGAAATCAAGATAGGAACAGGTCTTGAGAATAGTGTTAAGGAAAGGTTGGTCCAAATCTTTGGGAGACATCAAGATTTTTGCTTGGTCCTACGAAGACATGCAGTTTAGACATTGACATTATGGTACACCACTAAGCGAAGAAGGTTTTCTCCTGAGCGAGAAGGTCCGTCGTATCGTCTGAGATATACGAGAAAATCAAAGACGAGTTATAAAACAGTTCAATGCGGTTTCCTAGCTGTTACCTCTTATCCACATGGGTTGTGTCATACCCAAAATTTGCCCTCCTACTTCTCAAGACATTTCATACACCCATACTCGAGGATTCCTCGAGGTTGATCGGACAAACCCTCCTGACAATTAACCCAAACTACGGTTTGGCAATTCTCAGATCAAAATGGACTTCCAAAATCTCCAATGTTCACCATGCCTCCTCATATGCTTCAAATATTCTCCATGTCAAGTTTCAAGCTTCACAAGTCAAGTTTCCTCAGACAATTGCTCAGATGGTTGAAAATCAGTTGTATTGGACAAAAAGTCAACTGTGGTCAACATACAGTCAAACTTCATAATTTTTGGTCAACATCCTCATTTTGAAGTTAAATTCATCATTTAATCAAGGGTTGATCATGATTCATCAAGAAAACTAAAGATTTGCTCAAAAGTCAAACTTTCCAAATTAGGGTTTTTTAGTGAAAGGTCAACTGAACTTTGACTGAGCATAACTTCTTCATACTTTCTCAGAAATTTTTCCACCACCTCTTGTTTTAAAGGAAATTCAATTCTATATAACTTCATGTCTCACAAGAATGTTCAAAAAATGCTTCATTTGGAAGGAATGGATCAAAACATTACAGGTCCTTTTCAAAGTCAACAAAACGTCAACTTTTTGTTTTGAAGATTTATTGAGCATGGAAACTCCAATTGAGATGAAACCAAAGAGGGTGGTTAGAGGAATCTTAGGGCTTTCCAAAAAGTCCAAGAACACTCAAAAATGTGGAAAATTGAGCAAAATACACCTTGTGCAAGTTGGGCAATTTTGAAGAAGTGCACAAAGAGAGATACTTGTAAAAATCAAAAATTTTGCAAATGGGCCTAACTTTTCTTCATCCAAACTTGTTCCTTATACAATTTGGAACATCCAAGACCAATGCCACGAATTTTAATTTTATTTTTCTATTTAATTTGGATTTTATTCATTTAAATACAAATTAAATTCAAAAATAAGGTATAAAATCAAAATTAATTGCAAAATTGATTTTTCTCTCATCCTTGAGATCCAAGTAACCCAAGAAAGCTGGCAAATATCGAAATTTGATTTGATTTGGCAAGAAATTGAAGAAATTGGATCAAATAAGGAAGATTTGATTTTGTACAAAATCAAATATTTTTCACATTGATTAACCATTATTTGTTTCTCAAATCAGCTCAATTTCCATCCACTATAAATATACAATGTATATCACACAAGAAAGAACAGAAAAATTACTTGGAGGAACCCTAACCTAATTAAAAAAAACGTGCCTTTCAAGTAACTAGCAGCCCTTGTTCCAGCTTGTTTCAATTGGTTTTGAGGATCCAAACACGTTCCTTGACATCCCTTGAAGCGTTCCAGACCTTTACATTGTCCAAAAACATCAAGAATAGCAAGAACACGATTTCGGTTTGTCACACTTTTCCAAAATCGATTTTCAATTCTCATGCATTATTAACATGTTTTGTTGTTGTTTTTGTGTTTAGAACGAAGCTTGGAAGCTTTCTGGGCAGTTTGATTGAATTTCCATGGCCTAAAACACGAATTACCATTGCTAGGGTTTTCGGTTTCGAATTAGGGTTTCCTTAAAATGGAAAAATTGGACCAAAAGACCACCACCATCGTGTTCAGAACGATGTTTCCAGTCGATCCATGTCCTTGAATGTCATTTGTATTGCTTGTGTTTGATTTTGGAAAATACAGGGACTATAGCGTCGCACTAAGGCGGCTATCTTTTCAAAATTCAAAGCGAAGAAGATGAAGCTTGCGCGTGATTACAGGCAATCGGTGACACTCGTTTATAAGCCATTCGCTCGTTTCCATAACTGCGTGTACCTGGCTCGATTAGCAGAAATTGCGCTTTTCACCAGGACTGAGTTGAATCTGACCATGGCAAAGCATTTTACAAGTTTGCATATTTTTACTATTTTCATATTTTCTTTTAATATTTTTCATACAATTTAATTTATCTTTCATAATTTTTATCATGCATTTAAAAAATAGCAAAAATATTTATGTTTTTGCATACACATCAGAAAAATATTTATTTAATTTATAAAATTAAAAATATTATTTTTGCATGCATATTTAATTTAATTTCTATTTTATCATTTAAATCACTTTTAATTGATTTTTAATTATTAAATTAACTCCAAAAAATCCCAAAAAATTATTTTAGCATATTAATGTTATTTCCAGCATGAAAACTTTTTTTCATTTAAAAATTATTATTTTTACTAACATTTTCCTCTTATTCAATTTCCTCGTATTTCCCAATTTTTCATCTGTTCACAGGTTATGCCGTTTCGGACAGTTTTTTATCGTTTTCTTTTTCATATTATGTAATTGCCTATGGGATGTAATAGTTTAATTAGGACTTTTATTTTCCGCACTTTTCAATTATGTATCTGCCCCAAAGCCTTGTAATAGCGTAGGATTTATCTTTCCGCACTTTATATTTCCGCATTTACTTTCTGCACCTTATAAATTGCTAGTAATTAGGCGTGTATGGCAAGATAAAATTGGACATAGATCATTCATAATGCCAAGATAAAATATCTGAATCAACACACTCTTTTCACACATGCACCCCTTAGGTTAATTCTCTCTCGTTGCCTTTACGAATTCAAATGGTCATGTCCCTTGAACGTAGAGGTATTCTAGTACGTTGCCTTCAAAACAAATCATCATAGTCCCTTCGATACAAAGATCATAAGACCCACGATGTAGCCTCGAATACATGATCTTGACCCTCGATTGTCGCCTACGAAAATGATGATAGTCTCTTGAGCGTGCTAGGATACTTCCACAAGTTGCTTTCTATGACCATCGATGTCCCTTGAGATGTCCGCTTACATCCAGCGAATGGGGTTACCTACCAACTAATGGTATGGATAGCGTTATTCTAAAGGCGTAAAATAACAACGACCAATTACGAGTAGGTAATAAGAGTTTTAGTTGCTTGCTCAAACAAAATACTTTTCACACTCACTTTTGTCAAAGTTCAAAACTCTTTTCAAAAGCGAAACATTTCCGAACACTTTGTATACATTCCTACATGAATCATTACAAAGTCAAAGCGAAATGCCTTTTCAAAACATTTTCAAACACACGAGAAAGCACAATTTTAAAGTGATCTAAGAGCAACTAAGAACCCGTAGATAACTACGGATGGAAAGAGGTGCTAATACCTTCCCTTTCATAACCTTCTCCCCCTCAAAATCTAACGAAGGTCTTTTTGTACTTTTACCTTCCCTTAATTGGATAAAAGAAAAGTCGGTGGCGACTCTTGCTATCCAAATTTGCGATACAAAAATCTCAAAGTCGAGTTCACCGTATTACAGGCTGGCGACTCTGGGGAGACACCACTAAGAGAGATGCCTTAGGGTTTTCTAGATCACATTTATTGCTTTGTTTGACTTGCTTGCTTTATCTTTAAGGGTTGCTTGGGTATTATATTTATGGGGATCCTACACCGGATCGGGTTTCCTTTTAGGTAAGTAGCAATAAATCGTCGCGACCGTTAGGCGTATATCAAAGCGGTCAACATGATGGCTACGTTAGTGTGACACTTTGGATGTCACGATACTCTTCATTCCCAAGTTGAGGATAGTATTTGGCTTGCGTGGTGTCATCGAGCACTAACTAAACTTTTAGAACCTTAATTGACCCATCTTGGCCATTAGAAGGTAGTGAGATGAGCGACTTTGGTGCGGAGACTAAGGTTGGTGATACTCGATGCTACGCTCATTAAGATCGGACTTTTGGGATATTTTCGATCGACCACTTGGTAGTCGTATTGAAATAAATGCCTACGAGAAAGATCAATGATATGAGATTCCTAGAACCGGTTACTATCATAGGACGGGATGAACCAACTCAAACTTTTGGTGGGGTAATCACCTATACCTCTTGCAAGCCTTAAACCTAGGCTCATTGTGTGAATTGTTTGTGTGTGCTAAACATGACATCATTCGCATTGTATATCATTCTAACTATTTCAAGGACCTAGGGATTTATCTTTGCTCTATTTTGTAGGGATTATGGCTTCTAGAAAGACTATCCGAATCAACTTCATGGGTATACCTTCTCGCTCAAAGAATTGGTTTGAAATTCCCGACCATGCTCGGTTCATCAAAAGACATGGTTATTTGCTTGACTTGGTTATCTCGGTTTTGAAGAAGATATGATGCATGTCTATTCGGTTCTTTGATCGAAACACCATTGCTTTACATTCCAGTTATCGATTGGTTCCTACCTTGGAAGAGTTCTCTAAGCTACTTGGGGTACCTATTCTTGACCAAATGCCATTCACGGTCTAGAAAGGTTCCTAGATGCGAAGACATCGCATCAGCCTTACATCTTAAGCGCTCAGACATTGAAGCCAATTGGGAAACTAGAAGTGGAGTTAAGGGTTTACTTGCTAAGTTCCTGGTTAAGAAAGCCCGAGAATTCCTCAAAGTTATGAGTTTCCATGCATTTGAAGACATTGTGGCCTTGTTAATCTATGGTTTGGTTCTATTCCCCAATTCGGATCAATTCATAGACGTCAACGCCATCAAGTTGTTTCTTACCTGCAATCCTGTGCCTACTTTGCTTGGAGATATTCTACATTCTCTCCACACTCGTACCATCAAAAGACAAGGAACTCTCATGTGTTGCATGCCGTTACTTTCCAGGTGGTTTATTTCGCACCTTCCTCCATCAGTCTCGAAGAACGAGCAAAGGTTGAGATGGTCTCAAAGGCTAATGTCACTCTCTCATTCAGATATCCGTTGGAATCTTTTCTCTCAAAAGGACTTCACATTCATTGAGCGTTGTGGAGAATTCCCTAATGTACCACTACTTGGTATAAGGGGAGGTATTACTTACAACCCTTCTTTAGCTCTACGTCAGTTTGGTTTCGCTCGAAGAGATGGTCCTCATGATATGCTTCTCCAAGATATTGTGTTCGACTACAATCACGATCTCCAGAATTACCGACGAAGGTTCATACACGCTTGGGGCATGGTAAAGAAGAATGATACCAAGACTTTGGGGCACCAGAACACCATTCCTTGGGAACCTTACCTCAAATGGGTGCGAGCTCGAGCTCAAAACCTCATGATGCCATTCACGCCTGTTTTACCAGTAATTATGGAACCTGTTGCTATAGGTGACGAATCCTATACTGTTCACCATCCCGACATGCCTACTGATTTTGAAGACTTGAAGAGGTCCTGGATTCAACTTAAAGAAGAAAGGCATACATTTGAAGCTCAGTGCTATGCAAGCGAGAAGAAAGTGCTAGAGTTGACCAAGCTACTTCACGAGGAGCAAAGCATCAATGCCTACCTCGGCACCAAGAGGAAGCGTCCATGGGAGACTTAGAGCTTTAGGATTCTTATGCTTTTCTTTTATTGTTTTGAACTATCTTTTGTACTTAAAAAGAATAATAAAAAGAGAACTAATAAATGTTTGTTCGTGCTTGTTTAACAAATTTAAATCTCTAAGGTCCTTGAAAACATTGCATTGCATTCGCATAAACATTGCATATCATAGCATAACATTGCATCACAGGTACATTGAAGATTGGTTTTCTCATTTGCTCGCTATTTATTTTAGCAGAAATGGCTCTTGAACAGACTCTCAAAGATCTTCAGGCTCAGAATGCTCAGTTCCAACAGATGTTCACCAGCTTGGTCCAAGGCCAAGAAGATCTGAAAAAGCTCATCAATATAAAGAAGAAGGTCGTTGGTGTTCTCAACATGGGCAGACGCTACAAAGGTGGTCCTAAAGTGGTCAGCCGGATAGAGCTCTCAGAAGGAAGTGTTAAGAATGAGAATGAGCGGAGCGTCAAGGGTGATGACGAAGGCAGTCAGCCTGAGCCTGAAAAAAGACTATGATAATGGCCAGTACTCTGATGAAGATGACAAGTACAAGCAACTTGAAGACCGTCTGAATGCTGTGAAAAACCTGAAGATGTCCGGGTTGAACTTTGATGATCTGAGTCTTGTTCCTGGTGTGGTGATTCCTCCCAAATTCAAAGTTCCTACTTTTGCCAAGTATGATGGCATTTCTTGTCCAAAGCTACATTTGAAGTCCTATGTTTAGAAGATCAACCCCCACACTGATGACAGAAAGTTGTGGATGCACTATTTTCAAGAGAGTTTGTCCGGAACTCAGTTGGAATGGTATTATCAGCTAGAAAATTATTGTATTCGTACTTGGAGTGATGTGGCAGATGCTTTCTACAAGAAGTATGAGTACAATGCTGAATTGACACCCACTCGCATGCAACTACAGAGCATGTCTATGGGTCGTGATGAGAAGTTCAAGCAGTATGCTCAAAAATGGAGAGATTTAGCAGGCAGAGTTCAGCCACCCTTGTCCAATAGGGAGTTGGTTGATATATTTATGGGAACACTGACAGGCCCTTTCTTCAATCATCAGATTGGAAACTCTTCAGCCGGATTCACGAGTTGATATTGAGGAGGCGCATTGAAGTGGTATCAAGGTGGGAAGATTCATGTAGAGTCATCTTCAATCTTTGCGAAGAGATCTTTTGGTGGTAAGAAAAAGCCAATGTTGTGTATGGTCGGAAAAGCCGAGTCAAGACGATCGTGCTCAATCGTGAGGCAGTTGTGATCTCGATCCTACATCGGCAACCTCGGCGAGACAGCGCGAAGCCATAGTGCCACGAGGCGGTTCTGAATCAACATGCCATTGTCGCAAGCCTTGCAACACATGTTGAAAGCGGGCTGATTACCTTGAGGATCCTCCTCAAACATCAACACTTCCTCTTGAGATACAATCCTAATGCTAAGTGTGCTTACCACTCCAATAGCCTGGACATAACTGATGATTGTTGGGCCTGAAAATAAGATTCAAGATATAATTGAAGCTAAGCGATTGAGTTTGACCCTCTGTTGAAACTGAATGTGATTAACGCGCCAATGCCTAACCATGACAAGAGTTCCAATCTTTGTTGGGAAGATACTTATGTTTTCAACATAGATGACTTGACCATTCCTCGATGGTATTAAGAAGAATTTGCTGCAAGCGGTGTCAATCAGGGATGCCCGGTATCGTTGGTGCCCATCCACTTTTGATGGTTGTGCTTGGTTGAGAAGGCGTGTCCAGTGCATGATGGATAACCGTGAAATACTATTCCTGAAACCACCTGTGCAGAAGCTGTGTGAAGATAAGTCTAAGTTGAAGATCGAAGATGTGAATGGCACCATCGTGTGGGATACCTTGGGGCAGCGGTGGAAAGTTTGATTACATGGTGAAGTACCTTGTTCACGAGAGCTACAAGATTCCTATTGAAGATGTTAAGGCGACGGATGGGGTGACGATTTCCAAGACCGTGTTGATGTAAATACTATAAGTTTCCTCTGCGATTACGTGCTCGGTGGCACCTCTCATTATTACTTCTCCAGACGGTTTAGTACTCCTCGACAAAGCTATACCTTGGAATTATGGGTGATGTCTACTATCATGGCGTCAAGCAAGACCCTCGACCATTGAAGGTCTTACAGATTGAAGCTACCATTCGACATCGACAACATCACGGATCAAGCAAAGTGACCCGAGCGGAAGGTGTTCTCTCGGATATCTCTCCTCCAAAACCTCTGCGACTCCGGCTCGCATTCCAGCTACTCAATCCATTCCCAAGCTAGAGGAAAGAACGGTGACTCATCACTTCAACTAGAAGTACCAAAGGAAGTTCTTGAAGACACCTCAAACAAGAAATGGAGGAAATTCTGAAGATTATCAAGAGTGACTACAATGTTGTGGAACAGTTGGGACAGACTCCGTCCAAGATATCCATGCTTGCTCTCTTGTGCTCCGAGGCTCATGCTAACGCCTTGGTGAAGTTTCTGAAGAATGCCCACGTGCCGCAAGACACTACTACTGACCAGTTCGAAGTTTGTATTGCTAGCCTGGCTGCCAACAACGGCCTAAGCTTCTCTGATGCTGATTTGACTCCTGTCGGAAAGAAACACAACAAAGCCTTGCACATCTCTGTTGAATGCAAGGGCGTTACATTGTCTCATGTTTTGGTGGATACCGGTTCCGCTTTGAATATCCTACCGAAGACTGCTTTTGATCGACTTGATGTTGAAGGATTGGTTCTGAAACCCAGTGACATTATTGTAAGAGCTTTTGATGGTTCTAAGCGAGCGTACTTGGAGAGCTCATTACGCATCAAAGTCGGTTCCCAGACTTTTGATTCCACTTTCTTTGTCATGGACATCCGTCCAACTTACTCTGCCTACTTGGGCGCCTTGGATACATGGGGGGCCATTACCTCTACCATGCATCGAGCTGAAGTACCGGTGAAAGGAAGGTTGTTACGGTATGTGGTGAAGAAGAGTACATGGTCGGTCATCTGATCATTCCGATACCTCAAGGTAGAGGTGAATTCTTCGAAACTCCTGTCAATCTTTTGAAACAATCCCAGTCATGCTGTTGACTCTCCGTCCTCTGAGGTTACACAAGCTCCGCCTAGGATGGCCTCATTGAAAGATGCTCAAGGCTGCTGTTGAAGAAGGTAGTACTATTTGGGGTCGGCTCCCGATCTTCCTTTCAAATCTAACAAGGCTGGTTTAGGCTTCACCATCAAGGGTCGGCGGATGATCGCGAGCGTGCCGGCCAACTTCCTTTCCGCATCGGCCAGTGGAATCCACGCTATAGAAGGCGATGACAACGACTTGACATCGGCAAGTGGATCTTCCCAACTCGAAGATGGGCTCGGCAATTGGAGGTGAAGGCGTCATACCAATCTCCTTTAGGCAGGAGTAATTGCTCTTGTTTTGTTTTGCTTTTATTATTTTCTATGTTTTGAACAATAAACTCTAAAGCCTAGTGCCTTGCGGGGCATCGTGGCTCGTTGTGAGGTTATTATCATCATTTGCATATTTTCATTCAATAAATATCGTTGGACTTTTGAATTCAATTGTTGTTTTCTTTCTTTATCACCCTTCAAAAGCTATGTGTCTCTTACATACACCCATGATACAACTGCGAATCACTCGAATCTCGTTGATAACACTATGCTATTGTTAAATATGACGATAATCCGATCTACCAAGCCGAAGGCGAAGGTGAGGAAGATTGTGAAGTGCGGAGAACTTGTTACTACTGACAAGAAGAGCGAGTCATCTGACCACACGAAGCGAGTTGAGGTTGTGAATTTGGAGTGCTGATGAAGCAGAAAAGAGATCAAGATAGGAGCGGGTCTTGAGAACAGTGTTAAAGAGAGATTGATTCAAATGCTACGAGACTATATTGAGGTTTTTGCTTGGTCGTACGAAGACATGCCGGGTTTAGACATTGATATTGTGGTGCATCGATTGCCGACAAAAGAAGGTTTTCTCCCAGTGAAACAGAAGGTTCGCCGCATGCGTCCTGAGATGTCAGAGAAAATCAAAGTCGAAGTTATGAAACAGTTCAATGACGGTTTCTTAGTCGTTACTTCCTATCCACGATGGGTTGCAAATATGGTACCCGTACCTAAGAAGGACGGTAAGGTACGAATGTGTGTGGATTACAGAGATCTGAACAAAGCAAGTCCGAAAGACGATTTTCCACTTCCTCATATTGATGTTCTAGTTGACAGCACCGCTCAACACAAGGTTTTCTCCTTCATGGATGGTTTCTCCGGTTACAATAAATCAAAATGGCTCCCGAAGACATGGAGAAGACTACTTTTGTTACAGGTGGGGCACTACGCTACAAGGTTATCTTGTTCGGATGAAGAACAGGCGCCTTATCGGTGTGCTATGGTGGCGTTATTTCATGACATGATTCATCACGAGATAGAAGTCTCGTCGGCGACATGATAGCTCGATCCACGGTGAAGAGGAACATCTTGATCATCTATGGAAATTGTTTGACGGGTTGAAGAAATGGTGAGACTTAATCCTAACAAGTGCACTTTGGTCGGATCCGGAAAACTCCTAGGGTTTGTTGTTAGTGCTAAAGGTATTGAGGTTGACCACCAAGTTAAACCTATTCAAGAAATGCCGACTCCCCAGGAAAGGAGGAGGTTTCTTGGGCCGATTGAACTACATTGCGATTCATTGCACACTAGCGCTACTTGTGAGCCAATTTTCAAATTCTTGAAGAAAGATCAAGTGGTAGAATGGAGCGATGATTGCCGGATCGCTTTTGACAAAATCAAGGAATACCTCTGAATCCTCCTATCTGATGCATGCCGAAGGAAGACCTCTTATCATGTACTTGGCGGTGTTAGAGAACTCAATAGGGTGTGTGTTGGGGCAACATGGCGAGTGCAGTCGAAAGAGTATGCAATATACTACCTTAGCAAAAGTTTACCGTGAAACAAGATACTCACTTCGAGAAAACTTGCAACGCTTTAACTTGGGCTGCTTTCCGACTAAGGCAGTATATGTTGACTCACACTACTTTGTTGATTTCTAAGATGGATCCGATAAAATACATATTTGAGAAACCAACTCTCTCGGGAAGAATAGCAAGATGGCAAATGATCGACCGAATCGACATCGATATACTTCTCGAGCGATCAAAGGAAGTGTAGTAGCCGATCATTTGGCTCATCAAGCCGTAGAGGACTATCAGTCTATGCAGTTCGAGTTTCCCGATGAAGATGTTTTACTAGTTACTGATTGTGAAGAACCAGGCTCAGACGAAGGACCTGAACAAGGATCCCGATGGACCATGGTATTTGATGGAGCCTCAAACGCACTTGGCAATGGCATTGGCGCCATCATTACATCCCTACGAGCGGACATCGCCTTTCACCGGACTATGTTTCAGTTGCACTAATAACATGGCCGAATACGAAGCGTGCATTATGGGTATTAAAGTTGCTATTGACTTAAGAATCAAGTTCTTGCAAGTATATGGATACTCAGCTTTGGTGATCAGCCAGATCAAAGGCGAGTGGGATACGAAGCATCCAAATCTCATTCCGTATCGAGAGCATGTTCTGAGTTTGATTCCCTGCTTTGAAGAGATTACTTTCAACCACATTCCACGAGAAGAGAATCAATTGGCAGACGCATTGGCTACTATGTCATCTATGTTCAAGGTCAAATGGGACAACGAGGCTCCCCAGATCATCATTGAGAGGTTTGACGAACCAGCGTATTGTTATGAGCTTGATACAGAAGAGAAACCTTGGTACTATGACGTGAAGAGGTATCTTGAGACTCAGGAATATCCAGGGAGCATCATCAACGATAAGAAGTTCTTGAGAAGATTTGCATCAAATTCTTCCTCGACAGCGACATCTTATACAAGCGCAATCACGACTTGTGCTTACTCGGCGTGAACTAGCAGTGGAACATATCATGGAAGAGTTACATGAAGGCGCATTTGGTACCCTCCGGTGGTCATACGATGGCTAAGAAGATTTTGAGAATAGGTTACTATTGGTCCACCATGGGCGATTGTCACGTATGCTCGATCTTGTCACAAATGCCAGATATATGCCGACAAAGTGCACGTACCTCCGGTACCCTTGAATGTTCTAACAGCTCCTTGGCCTTTTGCAATGTGGGGCATTGACATGATCGGGGAAATCAAGCCCACAACTTCCAACGGACATCGTTTCATCCTTGTGGCAATTGATTATTTCACCAAGTGGGTAGAAGCAGCCTCGTTCGCATCTGTTACCAAGAATGTAGTGGCTCGATTCATCAAGCATAATCTTATCTGTCGATATGGCACTCCTGAAAGGATTATCACAGATAATGGCTCTAATCTCAACAACAAGATGATCACCGAACTCTGCACGCAGTTCAAGATCAAACATCACAACTCTTCTCCTTATCGGCCTAAGATGAATGACACAGTGGAAGCCGCCAACAAGAACATTAAGAAGATTATACAGAAGATGACAGTGACCTACAAAGATTGGCATGAGATGTTACCATTTTCTCTTCATGGTTATCGCTTTTCTGATGAACATCAACAGACCCCTTCTCTCTTGTATCACGGTATGGAGCGGTCCTACCGATCGAGGTTCGGATACCCTCGACGAGTCCTCAGGGCGAGTTGCGACGATTGGATCGAACTCGCCTTGACCAGATTAATTTGATTGATGAGAAACGACTCGCATCCATACGCCATGGACAGATCTATCGAGCGAATGATCAGAGCCTTTAACAAGAAGGTCAAGCACCAAGTCTACCAAGTTGGTGATCTAGTAGTCAGCGCATCATTCTTCCATAAGGTGATCCAGGAAAATGGACTCCCACCTCGAGGGACCGTTTGTAGTCAAGAGCAGTATTTTCCGGTGGAGCTATGATACTTAGCACCATGGATGGTGAAGACTTCCCACACCGAGCAGAGACATAGTCAAAAATACTACGCATAAGCGAGACCCGCTAGGTCGGTGACCTAGGCAAAAATAAGGGCATCTGGTGAACCAAAGGGTTCGGGCAAAAGTTAAGGATATATACAAAACATGTACACCGGCAGTCGAAAACACGAAAAGCGGCTTGGGCAAAAAGGTATCTCGGTGGTGAAAACCTAAAAGGCGGTCTAGGCAAAGTTAGGGATTTAAGCGTCGACTATGTCTCGTCAGATCACTCTCAGACAGACTACTATCGACATTCAAGATTCAAATGGCGAAAATCGGTCCACTCACTTTCCTGCGAGGAGATGAGATAGTTGAAATATATGAGTACTAGCATAGTTGGAACTTGAGATTGTTTGTATAGCTTCTTATCTTTCTTGTGTATAAACTACTTGGCCATCACATTTCAAATAAATACGAGTTCTTTCTCTTTACAATTTACATTGTTGTTGTTTGCATAAAGTCAACGTTTGCTTTAAATGATTATATGCATTTGACAATAAAAATATATTCACAAGCATGCAAAAGTGAACATACAAAGTAATTACTACGGGCTCGAGGAATTGAGATATGGCGAAAGTCACCAAAATCTTTCTCCCAAAACCACGGTCAGAGGTGTCACTCACAAACAAACCTTCCTGCGGAGTATCGTCGATCCGGCGGTGATTCCACTCAACTAAATCATGTTACATCGGTCTCAAGCGATATGATTCATCTCCATGAAGCATCCCGACAAAATATTTCTCAAATAATCATCACCTCCCGGCGGCGGATATCGGACTTGAAACTTGGTCGAGATAGTGCGGAGAAACCTCGTCTTTTATTCCCACCGAGAGAGTTCAAGACGGGATCCTTCTAACCGGTCTCCCAACAACTATCGGTGCTCTCAACAAGATTTATATGTAAGATCCCGGTGAAGTACCCCCAGTTTTCCCCCGGGGTCTATGTACAAGATCCTCAACAGCATCTCTTGATCTCCATTATCATCAATAATATCGGACTCTAGACTTGGTTAGATAGTGCCGGAGGAATCAAGGTTATCTTCGTCTGGGTTTCCATCCTTAGTCCCAGAAGTCAAAAGTCCCAAGCAGAACATCGCATCTTCTTCAAGATGGATATGTTTTGAAATACCACAACATCTATCATCCATACATTTCATAATTTGTGCATGTCATTCATACACATTGTCATGCATCATACTTGCATAAGACTAACAATATTCTATCAAAGTTTCTCTTGTTTTCTCCAAAGGTGAAAATCGCGACACAAAGGTCCGGGATTAATACCGAGATCAGGACGGAGAACTATCGAAGCCCCTAGTTGTCCTCCGACAAGCGGTCCGAGATTAACGAATCGAGACGGGAGAACTATCTGAAGCCCTAGTTGTCCTCGACAAGCTGGTCCGGATGTCTCAAATCCGGACGGGAAACCCTATCCGAGCGACCACCCTTGTTGTCCTCGACCAGAGATCCGAGATGTAAAGCTAGGCGGAAAACTATACGAGCGATCACAAGTTATCCTCCGATAACATGCATTGGATCAACACGAGCTGACGGGAAGATATCCACATTTTGCCAACTATTATCCCTCGGAGCAATCAGCCGAAGATTTGTTCGACTCTCTCTTATTATCAATAGCGCTACAGTCTAGCGTGCGACTGGTTGCCTCGGATGGCATCTTAAGCCGTCTCCGATTACTTGTCAACATTTCTCCACTTTCGAATCTGCATATTTGGTTAAAAACCAATACAAACCAATAAATTCATTCAAAGATGAGCACGAAGTCTAACGTCGACTCCTCGGATGGCATCTTAAGCCCGTCTCCATGCTCTCATTTCGAAAAAGCGTCTGAGCTAGCGTACGGCTCGCTCCCAGCATCGATCTTTCAGGATGGCATCGAAGCCCATCACCGTCGGTTCTCCTATCCAGTCAACAATCTCGAGTCTAGCGTACGACTCATTCCCGATGAAGTCTCCAACTTCTCCAAATGGCATATAAGCCCATTCCATCATCGATAGCACGAGTGCAAACTTTCGGGCGTGCTCGGTGTTCAATCATCTTCTACCTCCAGTCACGAAGCAAACACGTCAATCTAACCCTTCATTGAGAAGATTGAGCAGGGGCAGTCACCCAAAATTTCCCCTCCTACTTCTCAAGACATTTCATACACCCATACTCGAGGATTCCTCAAGGGTTGATCGAGACAAACCCTCTCTGACAATCGAAACTAGGGTTTGGCAATTCTCGATTCAAAATGGACTTCCAACATCTCGATGTTCACCATGCCTCCTCATATGCTTCAAATATTCTCCATGTCAAGTTTTAAGCTTCCATGATCAAGTTTCCTCAAACAATTGCTCGGATGGTTGAAAATCGGTTGTATTGGACAAAAGTCAAGCTGTGGTCAACATACGTCAAACTTCATAATTTTGGTCAACACCCTCATTTTGAAGTTACATTCATCATTTCATCAAGGGTTGATCATGATTCATCAAGAAAACTCAAGATTTGCTCAAAAGTCGAAACTTTCCAAATTAGGGTTTTAGTAAAAGTCATTGAACATAACTTCTTCATACTTTCTCGAAATTTTTCCACCACCTCTTGTTTTAAAGGAAATTCAATTCTCTACAACTTCATGTCTCACAAGAATGTTCAAAAAATGCTTCATTTGGAAGGAATGGATCAAAATATTACAGGTCCTTTTCAAAGTCAACAAAAAGTCAACTTTTTGTTTTGAAGATTTATTGAGCATGGAAACTCAATTGAGATGAAACCAAGAGGTGGTTAGAGGACTCTTAGAGCTTTCCAAAAAGTCCAAGAACAATCAAAAATGTGGAAAATTGAGCAAAATACACCTTGTGCAAGTTGGGGAATTTTGAAGAAGTGCACAAAGAGAGATACTTGTAAAAATCAAAATTTTTGTAAATGGGCCTTTTTCTTCATCCAAACTTGTTCTTATACAATTTGGAACATCCAAGCCAATGCCACAATTTTAATTTTATTTTAATATTTAATTTGGATTTTATTCATTTAAATACAAATTAAATTCAAAAAAATAAGTATAATCAAAATTAATTGTAAAATTGATTTTCTCTCATCCTTGAGATCCAAGTAACCCAAGCTGCAAATTTCGAAATTTGATTTGATTTGGAAATTGAAGAAATTGGATCAAATAAGGAAGATTTGATTTTGTACAAAATCAAATATTTTTCGATGATTAACCATTATTTGTTCCTCGCTCAATTTCCATCCACTATAAATATACAATGTATATCACACAGAAGAACAGAAAAATTGCTTGGAGGAACCTAACCTAATTCAAAAAACCGTGCCTTTCAAGTAACTAGCAGCCTTGTTCGACTTGTTTCAATTGGTTTTGAGGATCGAAACACGTTCCTTGACATCCCTGAGGCGTTCAGACCTTTACATTGTCCAAAACATCAAGAATCGCAAGAACACGATTTCGGTTTGTCACACTTTTCAAAATCGATTTTCAATTCTCATGCATTATTAACATGTTGTTGTTTTTTGTTTTTAGAAGCTTGGAAGCTTTAGGCGTTTGATTGAATTTCCATGGCCTAAAACACAATTACCATTGCTAGGGTTTCGATTTGAATTAGGGTTTCCTTAAAAGCGAAAAATTGGACCAACGGACCACCACCATCGTGTTCGAGCGATGTTTCGGTCGATCCATGTCCTTGAATGTCATTTATATTGCTTGTGTTTGATTTTGGAAAATCACGGGGACTATAGCGTCGAGGCCGACATATCTTTTCAAAATTCAAAGCGAAGAAGATGAAGCTTGGCGTGATTACGGGCAATCGGGGACACTCGTTTATAAGCCATTAAGCTCGTTACCATAACTGCGTGTACCACAGCTCGATTAGCAAAATTGCGCTTTTCACCAGGGGACACGAGTTCGAATCCACCATGGCAAAGCATTTTTACAAGTTTGCATATTTTTATTTTTCATATTTTCTTTTAATATTTTTCATACAATTTAATTTATCTTTCATAATTTTATCATGCATTTAAAAATACCAAAAATATTTATTTTTTGCATACACATCGAGAAAAATGTTTATTTAATTTATAAAATTAAAAATATTATTTTGCATGCATATTTAATTTAATTTCTATTTTATCATTTAAATCACTTTTAATTGATTTTTAATTATTAAATTAACTCAAAAAATCCCAAAAATTATTTTAACATATTAATGTTATTTCCAGCATGAAAACTTTTCTCATTCAAAATTATTATTTTACTAACATTTTCCTCTTATTCAATTTCCTCGTATTCCAGATTTTTCATTTGTTCACGAGTTATCCGTTTGAGACGGTTTTTATCGTTTTCTTTTTCATATTATGTAATTTCCTATGGGATGTAATAGTTTAATTAGGACTTTTATTTTGCACTTTTCAATGATGTATACGCCCAAAGCCTTGTAATAGCGTAGGATTTATCTTTCATTTACTTTACGCACCTTATAAATTGCTAGTAATTAGGCGTGTATGGCAAGATAAAATTGGACATAGATCATTCATAATGCCAAGATAAAATATCTGAATTAACACACTCTTTTCACATGCACCTTAGGGTAATTCTCTCGTTGCCTTCACAATTCAAATGGTCATGTCCCTCGAGCGTAGAGGTATTCTATGCCGTTGCCTTCAAAACAAATCATCATAGTCCCTTGACACAAGATCATAAGACCCACGATGTAGCCTCTACGAATACATGATCTTGACCCTCGATTGTCGCCTCGAAAATGATGATAGTCTCTTGAATGTGCTGGGATACTTCCTAGTTGCTATCTATGACCGTCGATGTCCCGCCATGATGTCCATCCAGCAGATGGGGTTACCTACCAACTAATGGTATGGATAGCTATTCTAAAGGAGCGTAAAATAACACAACGACCAATTACGGTAGGTAATAAGACTTTTAGTTGCTTGCTCTATCAAAATACTTTTCACACCTCACACTTTTGTCAAAGTTCAAACTCTTTTCAAAAGCGAAACATTTCCGAACACTTTGTATACATTCCTACATGAATCATTACAAAGTCAAAGCGAAATGCCTTTTCAAAACATTTTCAAACACAGAAAGCACAATTTAAAGTGATCTAAGAGCAACTAAGAGCCCGTAGATAACTACGGATGGAAAGGTGCTAATACCTTCCCTTTTCATAACCTTCTCCCTTACTCGAGATCTAACGAAGGTCTTTTACGTACTTTTTACCTTCCCTTAATTGGATAAAAGAAAAGTCGGTGGCGACTCTTGCTATCCGCACATTTGCGATACAAAAATCTCAAAGTCGGTTCACGTATTACGAATTGGCGACTCGGGGAGACACCACAAAGAGAGAATGCCTTAGGGATTTCTAGATCACATTTATTGCTTTTGTTTGACTTGCTTGCTTTATCTTTAAGGTTTGCTTGGGTATTATATTTGTGGGGATCCTACACGGATCCGGGTTTCCTTTAGGTAAGTAGCAATAAATCGTCGCGACAGTTAGGCGTATATCAAAGCGGTCAACATGATGGCTACGTTAGTGTGACACTTTGGATGTCGATACTCTTCATTCCCAAGTTGAGGATAGTATTTGGCTTCGGTGGTGTCATCAAGCACTAACTAAACTTTTAGAACCTTAATTGACCCATCTTGGCCATTAGAAGGTAGTGAGATGGCGGCTTTGGTCTGGACTAAGGTTGGGCGATACTCGATGCTACGCTCATTAAGATCGGACTTTTGGGATATTTTGATCGACCACTTGGTAGTCGTATTGAAATAAGCGCCTCGAGAAGATCAATGATATGAGATTCCTAGAACCGGTTACTATCATAGGGCCGGGATGAACCAACTCAAACTTTTGGTGGGGTAATCACCTATACCTCTTGCACCTTAAACCTAGGCTCATTGTTGTGAATTGTTTGTGTGTGCTAAACATGACATCATGACATCATTAGCATTGCATATCATTCCTAACTATTTCAAAGGCCCTAGGATTTATCTTTGCTCTGTTTTGTAGGGTTATGGCTAGAAAGACTATCCAGAATCAACTTCATGGGTATACCTTCTCGACTCAAAAATTGGTTTGAAATTCCCGACCATGCTCGATTCATCAAAAGACATGGTTATTTTCTTGACTTGGTTATCTCGGTTTTGAAGAAGATATGATGCATGTCTATTCCGGTTCTTTGATCCGAAACACCATTGCTTTACATTCCAGTTATCAGTTGGTTCCTACCTTGGAAGAGTTCTCTAAGCTACTTGGGGTACCTATTCTTGACCAAATGCCATTCATCGGTCTAGAAGGTTCCTAGAATGCGAACATCGCATCGCCCATCTTAAGCTCGGACATTGAAGCCAATGGGAAACTAGAAGTGGAGTTAAGGGTTTACTTGCTAAGTTCTGGTTAAGAAATCCGAGAATTCCTCAAAGTTATGAGTTTCCATGCATTTGAAGACATTGTGGCCTTGTTAATCTATGGTTTGGTTCTATTCCCAATCGGATCAATTCATAGATGTCAAAGCCATCAAGTTGTTTCTTACCGCAATCATGCCTACTTTGCTTGGAGATATTCTACATTCTCTCCACCTCGTACTACATCAGACAAGGAACTCTCATGTGTTGCTGCGTTACTTTCCGGTGGTTTATTTGCACCTTCCTCCATCGGTCTCGAAGACAGTAAAGGTTGAGATGGTCTCAAGGCTAATGTCCTCTCTCATTCGGATATCGTTGGAATCTTTTCTCTCGAAAGGACTTCACATTCATTGGCGTTGTGGAGAATTCCTAATGTACCACTACTTGGTATAAGGGGTATTACTTGACCCTTCTTTAGCTCTACGTCGGTTTTTTTGCTCGAAGAGATGGTCCTCATGATATGCTTCTCCAAGATATTGTGTTCGACTACAATCACGATCTCCGAATTATAAAGGTTCATACGCTTGGGGCATGGTAAAGAAGGCGATACCAAGACTTTGGGGCACAGGAACACCATTCCTTGGGAACCTTACCTCAAATGGGTGCGACTCGAGCTCAAAACCTCATGATGCCATTCACGCTGTTTTACCGTAATTATGGAACTGTTGCTATAGGTGTGAATCTATCTTGTTCACCATCCCGACATGCCTCTGATTTTGAAGACTTGAAGAGATCTGGATTCAACAAGAAGAAGGGATACATTTGAAGCTCGGTGCTATGCAAGCGAGAAAGTGCTAGAGTTGACCAAGCTACTTCACGAGGCGAACATCAGCCTACCTCGGCACCAAGAGGCGTCCATGGGAGACTTAGAGCTTTAGGATTCTTATGCTTTTCTTTTATTGTTTGAACTATCTTTTGTACTTAAAGAATAATAAAAGAGAACTAATAAATGTTTGTTAGTGCTTGTTTAACAAATTTAAATCTCTAAGGTCCTTGAAAACATTGCATTGCATTCATAAACATTGCATATCATAACATAACATTGCATCACAGGACATTGAAGATTGGTTTTCTCATTTGCTCGCTATTTATTTTAGCGAAATGGCTCTGAGCAGACTTTCAAAGATATTCGAGCTCGAATGCTCGGTTCAGATGTTCACCAGCTTGGTCCAGGCCAGAAGATCGAAAAAGCTCATCAACGAAGAAGAAGGTCGTTGGTGTTCTCAACATGGTGGCCTTTACAAAGGTGGTCCTAAAGTGGTCGTAGGATGAGCTCTCAAAAGGAAGTGTTAGAATGAGATGAGCGGGCGTCGAGGGTGATAACCCAGCGGTCTGGAGAAAAAAGACTATGATAATGGCCAGTACTCTGATGAAGATGACAAGTACAAGCAACTTGAAGACCGTCTGAATGTTGTGGAAAACCTGAAGATGTACGGGTTGAACTTTGATGATCTGAGTCTTGTTCCTGGTGTGGTGATTCCTCCCAAATTCAAAGTTCCTACTTTTGCCAAGTATGATGGCATTTCTTGTCCAAAGCTACATTTGAAGTCCTATGTTCAGAAGATCAACCCCCACACTGATGACAGAAAGTTGTGGATACACTATTTTCAAGAGAGTATGTCCGGAACTCAGTTGGAATGGTATTATCAGCTAGAGAATGACCGTATCCGTGCTTGGTGATTTGCGAAGATGCTTTCTACAAGCATTATGAGTACAATCTTGAATTGACACTTCGTGCGACTACGAGCATGTCTATGGATCGTGATGGAAGTTCAAGGGTATGCTCGGAAATGGAGAGATTGTGAGGTTCGACCACCCTTGTCCAATAGGGAGTTGGTTGATATGTTTATGGGAACAACGAGGCCCTTTCTTGATCATCGATTGGAAACTCTTTGGCCGGATTCACGAGGTTGATATTGCGGGAGGCGCATTGGTGGTATCAAAGTGGGAAGATTCATGTAAGTCATCTTCAAATCTTGTGAAGATCTTTTGGTGGTAAGAAAGAAGAATCTTTGTATGGTGGAGAAATAGGTCAAGACCGATCGTGCTCAATCGGCAGGGGGTTGTGAGCTCGATCCTACATCGGCCTGACCTCGGTGAGACAACGCGCGAGCAGCCACGAACACGGTTCTGAAGATCAAGATGCCATTGTCGCAAGCCTTGCAACACATGTTGAAAGCGGGTGATTACCTTGAGGGATCCTCTCGAAACATCAACACTTCCTCTTGAGATACAATCCTAATGCTAAGTGTGCTTACCCTCCAAAAGTACAGTACGGGACCTCTCTCTTGGCGCCATCGGGATGTCCGCATCGAGCTAGCGGGTGAATTCAATTAGAAGGTTTGCTCGAGAAAAGAAGTTTGTTAGACAGTGTGTCACAGTGGGGAGCTCTGTATTGTTGGTAAGAAGAAGATAGTAGCATGAGACTTTGTGTTGATTATCGTCCGGTGAATCGGGTAACTATCAAGAATAATATCCACTTCCTAGGATTGATGATTTGATGGACAGGTTGGTTGGTGCTCGCATGTTTAGTAAGATTGATTTGAGATCGGGTTACCATCAAATAAGGGTGAAAGAGAAGATGTTGAGAAAACTACTTTCGGGACGAGGTATGGACATTACGAATATTGGTGATGCCTTTCGATGTCACTAATGCAGGAGTATTCATGAGATACATGAACCGTATTTTCCATCCTTACTTGGATAGTTTAGTGGTTGTTTTTTTTATTGATATTACGGTTTATTCTAAATCGGAGGAAGGCATCACGAACATTTGCGCATTGTGTTGGAAGTTACGAAGGAGAAGAAGCTTTATGCTAAGTTGTCAAAGTCGAGAGTTTGGCTAGGTGAAGTGAGCTTTTTGGGGCATGTCATTTCGGTGATGGCATTTCGGTTGATCCTTCTAAAGTTGATCTTTGTGTTAAGATGGGAAACTCCTAAATCATTACAAGATTAGAAGTTTCTTGGGTTTGTTGAGTTACTATAGGAGGTTCATTGAAGGTTTTCTAAGTTGGCACTTCCTTTGACAAAGCTAACTTGTAAGGGGCTTGCTTTTGTGTGGGATGTCAAGTGTGAAGAAAGTTTTGTTGAATTGAAGAGAAGAGGTTGACACGGCACCGATCTTGATTCTACCGAATCACGAAGAACGTTTGTTGTTTATTATGATGCTTCTATGATGGGTTTGGGTGGTGTGCTTATGCAAGGTGGCAAGGTGGTTGCTTATGCTTCGAGGGCAATTTAAGATTCATAGAAGAACTATCCTACCAATTTGGAACTTCGTGTTGTTTTTGTGCTTAAGATTTGGAGCATTATCTTTATGGTTCTAGATTTGAAGTATTTAGTGACCATAAAAGCTTGAAGTATTTGTTTGATCAAAAGGAGCTTAATATGAGGCAAGAAGGTTGCTTGAATTGTTGAAAGATTATGATTTGGATTGAATTACCATCTGGTAAAAGCAAATGTGGTGGCCGATGCTTTAAGTGAAAGACTTTGCATATGTCACTTTTAATGGAAGGAGTTGGAAATGATTGAACAATTTGAGATATGAGTCTTGTGATAGAGTGACGTTGAAGGTGTTATTTTGGGAATGTTGAAGATCAATACTTGATTTCCTTGATAGCATTAGAGCTCAAAAGCTTGATGTGAAACTTGTGAATTTGTTGGTTAGTATTGGACAATGAAAGTGAAGATTTCAAGTTGGATGCTCGAGTGTTTGAGATTCCAGGTAGGATTGTATTCCGATGATGTTGATTTAAAGAGGATGATTTTGGAAGAAAGTCATAGAAGTAGTTTGAGTATTCATCCGACGACCAAAATGTATCAAGATTTGAGGAAACTATTTTGGTGGTCGGGCATGAAAAGAGAGTGGTGGTTGTTTATGCTTGTTTGACTTGTCGAAGTCTAAAGTGGAGCATCGAAACTGCAGGTTGATGCAACCGTTAAGATTCAGAATGGAAATGGGATAGCATTTCTATGGATTTTATGTGAGGTTGCTTAAGATACACAAGAGGGACTGATGCGATTGGTGATTGTTGATAGGCTTACAAAGTCGACTCACTTTATTCTATTAACATCACTTATCCCGTGTCGAAGTTAGCGGAGGGTATACACATGTGATTGTTAGATTACATGGTATTATTTGTGTATTGTTTAGGATAGAGATCCGGGTTACATGAATTTTGGAAAAGCTTGCAAGAGGCTTTGGGTTCTAAGTTGAGGTTGAGTTCGGCATCATCCTCAGGTGATGGTCAGACGGAAAGGACGATTCAATCGTTGGAAGACTTGATCTGACTTGTATTCTTGAGCATGGTGGTTCATGGGAAACATATCTTCCTTTGATTGAGTTTACTTATAATAATAGTTTTCATGCTAGTATTGGAATGGCAGTTTGAGGTTGTGTATGGAGGTGTAGAACTCCTTTGTGTTGGCAGAGTCGGGTGAAAGTGTGGTGCTTGGACCCGGTTGGTTAGGGAAACTCTGAGGCGTGAAAATGATTAGAAAAGATGAGAATTTCTCAAAGTCGTCAAAAGAGTTATCATGATAAAGAAGAAAGATTTGGAATTTCAAGAAGGTGATCATGTGTTCTTAAGGTTACTCCTACAACGGTGTGGGACGAGCATTGAAGTCGAAGAAGCTAACTCCTCTCTTTATTGGTCCTTATCGAATTACTAGTAAAGTGGGAAAAGTGGCTTATTGGTGGCGTTACCGCCAAATCTTTCAAACTTACGATGTTTTCATGTGTCCGACTTGAGTATGTCCGGATCCTTCATGTGATTGAGATGGGCGACATTCAAGTTCGGAAAAATCTTACGGTGGAAGCGATGCCTTTGAGGATTGAGGATCGTGAGGTGAAGTCCCTTTGTGGCAAAGAGATTTCATTGGTCAAGGTTGTTTGGATTGGGCGGCGGTGAAAGTGCGACATGGGTCGAGGAGTAAGATAGGGATTCATATCCAGAACTTTTCAGTCGGTAATTCGAGGGCGAAACCTTTTTAGTGGGGAGAGTTGTAACATTGTTTTATTTAATATTAAATTATATTATTATTTTTGAATTATCGTTTGGCGATTGTTTGACAACGAAAATAATTATAATGTCGGTATATATTAATATATTTAAGCGGCGTTTGTTTGGTTCGGTAAAATATTTTTTGACCGATATTTAATTTCCGAATTAAATTAACAAATTAAGTTAGTAATATAATTAGATGTTATGTTTAGTGTGTTAAGAATAGATGAGGGCTTGTGAGAAATTTATCAAAGTTGGCTAGTAAGACATGTCATATAAAACCATTTCCTCCACCATTTCAAACATAACATCAAAAACACAAAAGTTGAGAGTTTGGAGAAAGCTAGGGCTTGAGAAGAAGAAGAAGGAGATCAAGAAGAGAGCAAGACTTGGTTGGAGAATCATCAAGAACCAAGCTTTCTAGGTAAGGGTTTGATTTCCATTTCATTTAGTTGAGGGTTTGATGGATTTAGTTTGATTTGGGAAAAAATTGATAGATAGTATAGAGTTGTGTTGGGTGATTGTTGGAGGGTTTAGAAGATTTGAGTTTGGTGTGAATTATATGAGTGTTGTTGTTTGTGTAGGATGTTGTAGAATGAAAATAGAAATAGAATGAAGTTAGAAATAGAAACTACACCGCAAAATATGAAAAAATAATAGGAGCGTAAAACTCCAGCGAGGTGGAAAATAGCAATGGGAGGATTAGAGGGTGGCGCCTATCTGTGTGGGGCAGTCGCCCGTCAGTGGGCAACCTCCTCCTTGACAAGTGAGGAGGACGTTCATCCCTTTTGTGTAGAAATGGATTTTCTATGATTTGCCATTTTACGTAACTTGAAATATTGTTGTTTTATTGTCAAACAATGAAACGCATAATTCTTTGAAAATACATTACTGTTTGTTTCAAATCCTTAATTCCACCCAGTAGCATTTGGCAACCATAAAAATATAATTAGGGATAAGATAGCCGATTAAATTTAGAACCGATTATGTTCCGATTTTGATTCGGTAAATTGACGAACAAGTAGCTCGAATTCATAGAAATTGCGTGCTAGCTAAGTTTGAGTGTAGAGCGTAGTGGTGAGATAGTTTGTCGAAATTGGGAGTTTCAGAGCGACCGAAATAGGCTAATGATACATTGACCCAAATTGAGTTTTAGTCATTTAAGGCGTATATGAACTATCCGATTTTGAAGTTGATGTTTATAAATTATGCGATAAATAAGAATGGCTTTAGCATGATTATTGATATGTTTACTATTTTTCGTTTTGGAAATTGATGGATTAATTAGCGGTGATGTTTGCGACGGTGTATATAATTATGAATACTTGTTGTTTATGCGATGCGATGATATGTTTATGCGATCACGAATAAATATCGAAGTAGACTTTATATCAATTGTGATGGTGATGAGGATATGTTGTTGTGCGGTCTTTATTTATTGAGTTACATTACATTTCATAGCGAAGAGGCTTTTATATAAGCGATGATGGCTTTTATGCGGCGAAGTTGGGCTTTATGAAAGTGTCCTAATTACGGACAAAGCGATGGGTACCACATGCATAACAGTGTGTCTCATGAGTCCATTATGTTTATTTTGGAGTCAGTTATGTTTATGTTTGAGTTGTTTATCATTGAGTCCTTAATTGATTAATGATAATTGAATTACGGTGCATGGTGTTTTTGTGTTGATGGGAATATAATGATTATGTGATGAAGTTAATGTGTTAATTTGTACACTAAATGTTAATTTAAAGTATGCAAGTTTATATATGTTGACATACTTTACTTAACTTATATCAATTATAATTCAACTATCTATATATTTCATCATTACTTCTAATTATATGTTTTGGAATTATCTCACTTTTCTTGTTTTAGGCCGTTACCTATATATTGGTAACATGCGGTGATCCCGGGATGAGGTGGATTAGCTAAGTCACTTTATTTTAAAAATCGTTCTGCAAATTCGTGGTAACGCACTAGGTTTGGGCGTCATTATTCGATAGGATAGTTTGTATATACTATTTTATTATGTTATAACCTTTTATTGTTGATGACATGATGTGTATATGTTTGGTTAACATATTCATTTGTCATGAATATTCATATGTCATTATGATGAATTATGTATGATTATTATATTCGATTTTTCATGTGCATTATAATGCTAATTGTTGGAAATCTGAAGATGTGATGCCTCAATTTTGTTAAATGGATTTTGAAACTACGATTTTACTATATAATTCGCGGGGTAGAATTGGGGTGTTACATTAGTGGTATCGGAGGCGATGATGCAATTAGAAGTTATTGAGTTTATTGTTATCTAACAATCAAGTATTGTTATTGTTGATTCTAAACCCTTGTTTTGTTGTGGTAGAAATTGTTATGGTGGCGTCTTTGGTAGGAATCTTTGGTAGGAGCGTTGGTAGGAGCGATGATGTTATTCTTTGCTTTTATCGGGGCTAGCTTTCGGAG
>CM038796.1:135126346-135161711 GCA_021764765.1 Vicia sativa
CACCTCGCCCCGACCCTCCTGGCCTCAAGAGTTCGATGTCCTTCAAACCAACAACTGTGTTGGTTTCATCGTAGCCTCTGGTGGTTGCTGGACGTCGTTAGTGGCTTGATTATTGACTTCGACCAGCACCCAACTCTCAGTCTCAGTGTTATCTTCTTCCAATGTCTTGACCCCTTGGTCAGCTTCCACCATATTTATTTCCCCCATGCCTGAAGGCTCGGAGTAAAGTTGGTCTCCGTAACGCCCTGAGGATCTTCATCTACCTTCATCTTTGGTTTGTCACAGAACTTTAGTCTCGCCTTCTTGATTGCATTCTCAATCAAACTCGAAAAGAAAAACACTGTGAGGTTTTGTGGCCTAAGAAGCTATGATATTTACAGAATCCTCTTTTCTTTCTTTGATCTAAAGGAGGTATTTTGACATTTGATGGCACAATCAGTTGGCCATCTTTGACAAGCAAATCAAAAATCTCATCGCATTTTGTCACATCGAAGGTATATACCTTCTTTGGGAATTTATCACTTTTTTCGTTTTCGATGATTTCTTTACCTTGTGGGAACTAGTTTACAAGAGTAGGCCCTGCTTTTAATTTCGCCAGATCCACTTCGACCTGGTCGAAGTCGGGATACTCTTCGAACTCCTCGGTCTCGACATAGGAAATCCTTTCTTTCTTGTTACTTTTGGAGGCCCTGGCCTTTTCAGCCTTTAGTCTTTCGACTTGTCGAACCCTATCTGCTAACTGAGCCATATCTCTCAAGTATTGTGTATCTAATTTTTTCCGAATCGAATAGTCTAAGCCACCAGCGGCCATTTCGACTAATTCATGTTCAGGGACTACTGTGAAACATCTGGATTTCAATAGTCTGAACCTATTCAAGTATTCGTCTATGGGCTCGTAAACTTCCTCTAACACCGGCTAGTTCCTTCAGCACTTATCTTCGATTGTCCCATATAGAATTGTTCATGGAACAATCTTTCTAAGAGGGCCCAGGTATCTATGGATCCCGGTGGCAACGTGGTGAACCAGGTGAAGGCATTTTTTGTGAGGGAACTAGGGAAGTATTTAATTCTAAGGTTCTCACTATTGGCTATGTCTCCTGCCTCAGTTAAATACCTAGCTATGTGTTCGACTGTTGATTCATTAGTATCTCCAGCGAACTTGGTAAACTTAGGGATCTTATGTCCCCTTGGCAAATCAGTACGCATCACATAGTCTGCTATAGGAGAAGCGTAATTTGGTCTCCTAATCCCTGTATTGATACCGTTTTGGGCCATTATCCTCTCTATCATGGTGGTTAAGTTATTTTCTGCCAAGATATTATCATTTCGAATTCTATGGACAACTGCATCAGCATCTTGGTTTCTACCTACCATAATCACCCCTCTAGGTTGCTCCTCTCGAAATGCTGGGGCCTCTTGCCTTTCGAGCCTTGCCCCTGGTTCCACAACTTCTCTCTGTGGTTCCTCTCAAATCATTGGAGCATCATATCTTTCGATCCTCTCCAGTGGTTCTGCAAACCTCCTGAGTGGTTCTTCTCGAATCACTGGGGCATTTTCTTGTAACCCCTGCCTCGGTTAAACTCTTCTAATTGGCCCATGTTGCGGGATCAATGACCTGCTCGACACATAGGTGTCGCTCGAACCATTGTCTGGTTTTGCTCATTTCTCTGGTGAGCGAAGAAATCAGCTATTCGACTCATATTATCTGCATTTTCTCTATTCGTCACAGTCATGTTCTGAACTATTGGGGCGAAGATTTCTTGCATCGTTTGTGCTAATACTCCTATCATGTTGTGGTTACTATCATCCATCAATTGCCTAAAAGCCATTTGGTTTTCTGTGGTTAAGGTGGGTAAGGCACTATATCCCCCTAGCCCTTGGTTATTCGTGAGAAATTGATTCACCCCAGATCCAGATCCCAATTGGGGTGATGCATTTGACGTTGAAGTCTGCAAGCCTGCCATAAAAGATGTTGGCATCCCATAAGAAGGGTTTCTGGGTCTGTTACCCTCGAAACCAGTGTCTAGTTTTGTAGGGGTAAAGAAATGAGTTTGTGTCCCTAATGGTGGGACGGATCCTGTGGTAACCACTGCTCCAAGATGGCCTAAAATTGAATTATTTGTTGACATGCCACTTGTTCCATTCGTGGCTATATTACTAGTCGAAGATGCACCTGACTGCATATTCGAAGGGATCGCGTTGGACGTTCCCGTCGAAACAGACGCATTAGTGCCTGTTCCATGTGGGGCATTTTGTTCCCCTTGTTGATTGTTTGTATTAGACATTCTATTTCTTCGATTTCTTCTGGGTAAAGGTTGGGTACTATTAGTTATCCTACCACTCCTAAGGTTCATATACCAATGAACTTTGTTCACTCAGAAAGAAATTTCGTAGCTTTTTAACTTACAACGGCAAACTTTGTCCCACCAGGTGTGCCATTTTGTTCACAGTGATTTCTGGTGAAACAACCGCTAGTCTTCCAAACTATTGAATAAGCGTGATGACTGTTGTGTTATTCAATCCCTCTGGTAACTCGCAGGATCGACTAGATTGATCCTAGGGGGTGTTGGCCGTTTTATGCGAACTTACGATAATTGATCATGTTAGGAACTTGTCTTTAGAATGTCTTATATGTATTTAATTGCGTTTCGATTATGGTTTTCGAGTATCTCAATGATAAGACCCAATAAACAAAGTAAGATTACTTCGAACAAGTAAGAACATCAATAGAGTAAATTGCAAGAAAGTGTATAGACGCAAGAAAGTTTAAAAGAAATCAAGTATGTAAAGATTTTAAAGTAACTGAAACATAAAAGACAAGAACACGAACGAATGTATAAAGATTTACTGAAAATAACAACTCTTAATGTAAAAGCTTGAAAAGCAAAGAACTTCAACAATGGTGAAAAGATATTTAAATGCAGAGAAAGTTAAATGACTTTGAATGTAAAGAGATTGAAAGACATTGATGAAAAGCGAAGTTAAATTGGAAATGTAAAGATACATTGCTGAATAATAAAGCTTTGGTGCAAATCATACGTACATCATTCGTGCATCCGTTTCCCTAGCCATGTGGTAATTTGAATGTTACCGAATTTTAGTACAAAATAGATGACACACGAAATCCTAACATTAAGACTCCTATTTATACTATTTCGACCATAACGGTCTAACTTATGAGATTTTGCCACGTTTAGAACATGCAGAACACCATGCTTTTCTTGCTTCCACGTCTTCGAACTGTTTTCCAGCGCGCGCTCTAACTCCCCATTATCCCGCTCGCGTTTTGAATTTCAAATGTACTACTTACTTGATTTCAACTCACTCCTTCGTATAATTCACCACCAGATCGAAGCTTTGTTTTACTCATGTCATCATTATTTTCATTCAAAATTTCGCTCTCGTCCATTCAAGAGCTAAACCATTTATTCCAAACGTGTGACCCTCATTGTGCCTTCCTGTGGAACACTTTATCACCATCTCATTTCGAGCTCCATGGCTTTACTTCAATCGTAGGTATCAAAATCTTCAACTAACACCCCTATGTACATCCATCTTCTCTCTGACATAAAACAACTCGCTCGCGTATTACATATTCATTTCCTTGTATACAGCTCAAACTTGTAAATAATCAAGTTACGCTCGTTTTAAACGTTCGTTTACAGACACTTGTTTATATTTCCTTCATAAACTTCCTAGAATAACATCATGCATTTTTATATTTCCTTCATAAACTCCTCGTGGATAACTTCATACATACTTGTTTATACAACCTGCCTAAACATAACTATTAGACTAATCAATAGGTTCCTACAAGTATAGCTCTCGCTTGGGTTTATACAAGATAACTCATCCCCAATTGAGTTTAGCCTTCTCTTGGGCTTTGTAAAGGAACTCTCCTCACAGAGTTAGCCTCCGCTTAGGCTTCATATAAGGCAACACTCCTGCCGAGTCATCCTCCTCAGCTTCGCTCAAAAGAACCTCATTGAGTTTAGCCTTCTCTGGGCATCATACAATGAAAGAGATAGGAAATCTCTTTAACACCTCCTATTGGGCTTCCAATACAAAGAATCACCCGCTAAGATAGAACCTCGAAAGGATGGTTTCCCTTTGAAATCACTTTCAAAATCCTCAGAGAGTAAAATTTCTCGGTGAAATTGTTTTAATTCCAAAAGGATGGTTTCTCAAATCCATTTTAACACAAAGCCAGCCATATCCCTAGCTTCCTCTGAGCTTCATACAAGGATCCTCAATGACCTCTAATGCCTCCTCGCTAACAATATATGACCCACGGCTTTTAAATCATCCCTTTAATCCAATCAATTTCTCCTTGAGATTTAGACATCTATCATCTCTATGGAAGAAGTATCTCATCTATTACATTCATACCAAAACTTTTCAAAAACTTTTCAAACTTTTTCAAACAAAACATCTCTTAATTGTAAGTGGTAACGCTTGTATACTCGAAGCAAAACACCCAATACTTATAGTTAAAAGATTCAATCATCTTTTTCAAACATCTTTCTTAAACATGTAAGTGGTAACGCTTGTATACTCAAGCAAAACACCTTATTTATGAAAGATTTCAATCAGTCAAACTTTTCAAAATGTATGTGATGAAATAGGTTAGATACATTTTCATTAAGATGACATTTGTCTGTCTCTTACTAACATCCCGCTGCTTTCCACTAGCATAAGTGGAACTACGATTGCTCCCGACTTTCTCAACATCCCTTTGAGAATACGTAGGCACAAGGTCTCATCCTGCCGAGCAAATTTCTTTCTCTCTCGCACCAAACAAACCATAGAACCCCTAGATCCGAGCTACAAATGCTCGATTCCATTGGGATATGTATGCGAAGATCCACGATTCATGAGCACAATAATAATAAACCTAGAATCCCACATAATCTACCATTCTTAAAATCCAAAGGAGAAACTTTCCCAATCATAGAAATAGCAATTTAAAACACACAAACATATCAAATATATTCATATATAAAGTCAGATAACTACATATATTTAGGGTGCTCCATCTATTCCCTTTATATAACAATCCCCTTACCCGGAATCCCCAATGCTATGCCTAGTTTGCGCTTAGTCATTACGCATATCAATATCAATTGAGGGTATTTCAATTTTCCCTTTTCATAATCATTAAATCATCTTTCTTGTGTTGAAAATAATAAAGCTTGATGCTCGCGGCATCTTTATAAACAAATCAAAAGATTAAATCATTACGAGCCGCAGAATCCAACTCACGTTCAAGATCCTCTAGCGGCCACCTTTAACGCGAACAGAAAATGGTGACTCTGGGAGAAGCCGAAATTTTGATTTTTTTTAAAAAACGTGTTACCTACCGAGAGCACCAAGCTTTTTTGTTTTCAAAAGAAAAGAGGGGATGTTTTTTTGTTTTGTATATATCTTTTTTCTTATTGTGTGTTTTTCGCGATTTCATCTGATGGAAAGAAATCCTAACCCAGATTTAAGAAACATTTTTAAGATCTAGGTGGAGGTATTAATACGTGAGAAGTTCAATGCTTACGAAGTTAATATCTCCCGCTCAGTGGAGGTTGTCTGGGAAATATTGTGTTTAGCGAGTACTTGCAAAGACACTGTATTTTCGAGGGGAACTTAAGAAGCTGAGTGGGCTGTAGAACACATAACCCATCCTGGCCATTAGGATGTAGTGCAGAGATTATTCGGGCGTAAGCCTAGAGTAATTGTCATGCGAGACTACGATCAAAGTAGTTTCTCTTGAAAATATTATTGACACACGAGTAATCCACAACCGATAATATTTCAAAGAGGAGTGTTGAGTCAGATATCAAGAGAACCCGCTTTCACGATGAATAAGCCCTTAGAACTTAACCACGCTTGATTCTTATCATATTTCATGCTCGGACTTCGAACGCTTGACCGTGTGTATAACTACTAACCATGTTTGCCGTATTCATGCATTCATTCATTCAAAACAAAAAAACTTTTCTTCCAATTTCCAAAGAATTTAGAGATTTTTCTTTAAAATATTTTAGGTTGTGAGTGATGGACGCTGAGGAAGATTCACCAAAAGATACGCTTTTAGAATTCTCGATGTAGGAAAGTTGAAGAGTTAGCATCCTTGGTAGAAGATCCTCTGATCGTAAAACGCTATGGAACTTTTTAACTCTTCCCGAACGCTAACGCTTGATGAAGGACTCTCAAAACTTTCGCTCAGCCACGATCCAATCTATCACTGCTTCACTTTCCCTGACTATCAGTTGATGCCTACTTTGGAAGAGTACGCGCATATCCTAGGTATCTCAGTATCGGACAAAGTGCCTTTCAATGGTTTGGAAGCCATTCCTAAGTCACCAGTCATTTCAACGATGACTCGCATAAAGAAATCTGAGATAGACAAAAACCTAACTACTAGAGGAAAACTCTTAGGACTGACTTCAAAGTTCCTAATGGAGAAGGCTCTTAAATTCTCTGAGGCCGGTAGTATGGTAGCCTTTGAAGCTATTTTAGCTTTACTCCTCTATGGATTGGTGTTATGTCCCAACGTCCCAAATTTCGTTGACATCAACGCCATAAGGATCTTTCTGATTGGAAATCCAGCCCCACCCTGCTGTCGACACGCACGCCTCTATTCATCATAGGAATCGTCAAGGAGACGGAACTATCATATGTTGTGTACCTCTGTTTTTCAAATGGATTGTCTCACACTTGCCTAAATCTCCTATCTTCCGTGAAAACAAAAATGAGTGGCATTGGTCTCGAAGACTCATGTCTCTTACAAACGATTTATATCCATTGGTATACCTTAGGCACAATGAGATGGAAATCATCGAGAGTGTGGAGAATTTGCCAACGCACTTCATCGACGAAAGGAGGAATCAACTACAACCCATTTCTAGCAAGACGTACTCGGATACGCAAACTCTAGTAAACCTTTTGGATTTACAAAGGAAAGCTACTTATCAAGGAGAGGATTCCTGTGGACTGGATGATCAAAGCTGGCATCACATCCGAAAGAAAGAAAAAGGTAAAGCAAAGAATTGTGTATCCATGGAAACCTACACTTCTTGGGTAAAGAAAAGAGCGAAGGAATTTCGAATGCCTTATGCTTATGAGGATCCCATGTTCTCAATCGTTTCCAAATCAACAAATTTTCCCGTCGAAGCTGTGGGAGAATACCAAGAAGCCCTGACCAAAATGAGGTTTGAAAAAGAAGCTTTGGAAAACAAATTCCTCAAGGCTAATCTTGAAAACGAGAAGCTCAAGAAGCAAGTCAAAGATCATGAAAAGACGTTTTACTTCCAGGATGAATGGCTCATGGAGAAGGATGAGAAGATTCGCCAGAAGGATGACGCAATCCAGAGATACGTCAAGGAGAGGAAAAGAAAGCTTGAAGAAACGACAACCAACAATCCTACTCCCAACGAGTGGAAGAGAGTCATTAGCAAGCTAAAAGCCGAGAAAGCTGAACTAAAAGCTCGATATGGAAAGGAAATCAAGTTGAAGTCATAGAAGTTTGGATCTTCATCCGACGAAGACGTTTAATTAGTTTAGTCTGTAATTTTTATCATTTATTTTATTTTATCATTTGTGTGAGCAATGCTCCAAAAACAATTGTTGTAATATTCTTTCAATAATCAATAAAATTCGTGTTTTTCCATCCAAATATTTGCCAAGAAATATCTCTTTTAGCGTAAATTCTTTGGAAATTTTTCTTTACAACCATATTCATGCATCATACTTTGCATTTAAGTCAATTGTCTAGAGTCTGACACTTTCCACTTTTCCAGCCTTCACAACAATTCCTTCCGCCTTAATGATAAAAGATCTCGTCGTCGCCTTAGAGTTTCTCGATCGCCCACACCGACTCGAACGCATTTATACTAGATCAAAAGAAGGAAAGTAATGGAAGGATTTGAACAAGAGAACGTTGAGCTTCGTAGTACAGTGACAACGCTACAAGAAGAAGTGGAGAGACTCACATCCTTGGTCAACTCATTGGCCACAGCGCAAAGTCAACAAGCAGCATCGAGCAGTCAAAATCAAGTAGCAATCTCAGATGACATTACTACTCCAGTTTCAGCTGTCGCAGTCAGTAGTTCACCTTTTAGCATGCCAGAAGGCTATCCATGGGGAATGCCTTTCAACTTTGGCATCGGATTTCGCCAATCGACTTCTCAAATGCAGACCATTCCGCTTGAAATACCTACTTTGCAGCAAAACTCTATTCCGCAACGTGGAATAACTCTTCCACAAGTAACAATGCCGGTTTCTCAGCCAATTATGACGAACTCACCAGAGGCACGCCACCATGGATGAAGAAGTTCACCATACCTGTGCTATAACACGAATTCCCGTGGCTCGATGGAGAATCTCCAGGAACAGCTCCACAAAATGCAGCTAGAGATAAAAACGATTCGAGGGAAAGAATTGTTTGGGAAAAACGCCCAGGATCTGTGCTTAGTTCCTCGCGTAAGAATACCTGCAAAATTCAAAGTCCCTGACTTTGAAAAATACAAAGGAAACTCCTGTCCGCAAAGTCATCTCACGATGTATGCCAAGAAAATGTCCACCTACAATGAGGATCATCAATTACTAATCCATTACTTCTAGGACAGTCTCACCGGTGCCGCACTGAAGTGGTACATGGGTTTAGACAGCACGAATATCCAAACATTCAACGATCTAGGTGAAGCCTTCATTCCAAAGAATACAAGTTCAACTTGATATGGCTCCCGATCGGATCAACTCCGCTCCATGTCTCAAAAGGAAAGAGAGACATTTAAGGAATACGCGAACGATGGAGGGAAATTGCTGCCAAGTCAACCCACCGTTGGAAGAAAAGGATATGACTAAGGTATTCTTGAATACTCTAGGGTCATTCTACTATGAGCGAATGATCGCTAGCGCTCCCGGAGATTTCACCGAAATGGTAAGCATGGGAATGCGATTAGAAGAGGGGGTTCGAACCGGACGCCTAACCAAGGAAGTAGGATCTTCTAGTGGAACTAGAAAAGTTGGAACCGGCTTTCCAAGAAAAAAAGAACATGACGTAGGAATGGTATCCCGAGGGAAACCACGTAATAATGTCATTCAACAACGACAGGTAGCTACCATAGCACCCACTGTCAACACAAATCTAAACACAGGAATTGCTCCGCAATTTCAACAAAATCAACAAACTCAACAGCCTCGTCAACAGGCTCAGCAGTTTAACAACCAACACCGTATGCCTCGTGTTACCTTTACGACCCAATTCCAATGACGCATACGTAACTCTACCCCCGCTAATAGGAAAGAACTGACATGATAAGGTCACCACCTCCTGCCTCGAAAATTACCATGGTGGTACAAGGCGATGCATCTTGCCCTTTTCACCAAGGGCACCGTGCCATGACCTTGAACATTGTATAGCATTAAAGGCGTAAGCATGTGGTTAGTAAGGTCTAATCTTCTTTCCTTCAAGAATACAAGCCCAAACGTGCAAGCCAATCCGCTTCCCAGTCACAGCGGACATTCAGTAAGTTTGATACTAAGAAACACAGACAAGTATCTTGTAACGGATGTAAACCTGATCAAGGGAAATTTGGTGCATCTCCATAAAACATACAGTCCAATGAGCACCTTCACTAAGCATGATTATGCAGCCTGCGACATATGCTTCAAAAGTCTTCGAGGATGTCCTACCATAAGAGCAGACATTCAATATTTGTTAGACATCGGCGACCTGCAAATTTACAGAACCAGAGATGACCATGACGTAAATACAGTAGGGCATTTTCCGATGAGCTTTTAGTCTCAGATATCAACTCGGAAAACCCCGAAGTAAACGTTATCATCCCTTGTTTTAACATACCCGAGCATGTGGAGATCGCGTACAATGGTCCCAGCTTTCCAACATCTCCTTTGGTGATTTGCCCACCTGGTCCTGTTCCATACAGTTCTACCAAAGCAATTCCTTACCAATACAATGCAACTATGGTGGAAAATGGGAAGGAGGAACCCATGCCTACTCTGCCAGCTAATGTCAATATAACAGAAATCGGACGAGTAACGCGAAGTGGACGAGTACACGCTCCATTGCCACCAAGACCGCCGGCAGCTCCTGTTGTTAGACAGAACCCAGTTAACACATCTTCTGAGAATCCTGCAACGATTCCCATTGTTAACCCAAGCACAAACGTTGGTCCTCCCAAGGGAACCAACATCAACTCAGACTTTGAAGAGATAATAAAATTAATCAAGAAGAGTGAATACCGAATCGTAGATCAACTGATGCAGACTCCTTCAAAGATTTCAATACTATCTTTGCTCCTCAACTCCGAAGCTCATCGAGAAGCTTTGATGAAGGTACTAGACCAAGCCTATGTAGACCATGATGTAACTACAGACCAGTTTGGGGGCATTGTCGCCAACATAACAGCTTGCAATAATCTAAGTTTTAGTGACGAGGAACTTCCGGAAGAAGGGAAAGATCACAACTTGGCCTTGCACATCTCGATGGTTTGCCAATCAGATTCCCTGTCCAATGTATTGGTAGACACTGGTTCATCTCTGAATGTAATGCCGAAAACGACACTCGCTCGTTTGGCTTACAAAGGAACACCAATGAAGTTCAACGATATAGTAGTAAGAGCTTTCGATGGATCAAGAAAGTCAGTTATTGGGGAAGTTGATCTCCCGATGACAATTGGCCCGCACACTTTCCAAATTACATTCTAGGTCATGGACGACTCAGCCGCTACGCTTGTCTACTAGGAAGACCTTGGATCCACGAGGTAGGCGAATTTCTACTCTCCACCGTGGTTAAAATTCACAAGAAACGGAAAATTGGTGACTATCACGTGAACAAGCTTGTAAACCATTTATCCGCTTTCTTTCATCACACTAATGACATTGAGGGACGATCTCCTAAAATCCATTAGAAGATGAATCTACCATCAAAATGATCATCTATCTCTTCATATAAAGAAGTCGCACAAATGGTGAAAGATGGCAATACTAAAGGATGGGACAAGTTATCAAACCCGTCAAGAACGAAACAAAGCTTGACTCGGGTTCACACCCGCATTCTCCAAAGACAAGCAAAAGGATGAAACACTCTGTCCAATCAAAGAAGTTTTCAGCAGTGGGGTTCCTAAACTCGCTCTCCAAGAGGTTACTAACCATTGAAGAAGATGAAGACGATCCATCCGAATCAAGAGTGGAGCACTTATTTGAATAGCCCCAATATGTGTCTCAAGAGGAAACATATGCGCCGACTAATCAATTCAAAAACATGTCCTCGCAAAGGCATAAAATCCACCATCCCTCACTGAAATTGGGATACCGAGAGCCAAGTGGAAAATTCGACTACATGGTGAAATACACCGCCAAAAGCTCAAGATCCGGATCAAGATATCCAGCCAACAGATGGGGTGATGACTTTGAATACCCTAGTCAAATGTAAGTATACTGCCTTCTCGCCTAATCAATGATCGAGATCCCAAACGAAGATCTCGCTTCAACACATCTGTGGAATTCACCGAGCCGATCCCCGGTTATCACTATGTCAACATGATCATCAAGATCAAGAGTACGACTCGATACGATCTAGAAAGTGTCCGACAACCAGTCTCTTCACCAAGACTGAAGGTACATCCCCTAATCCAACAAAGGTCAACAGGAAGTACCCATGTTGTATCCTATACTTCCGATCCGTTAATCAAGAGGATCGCCAAAGACAAAAGGCAAGGGCCATCGCCCGTAGTCTTCAAAACCTCGCCGACTGACCAAAGTCTACTCGAGGATTAAACCAAGGGAAATTACCAGACACTCGATATCCAAGGAGTTCGCCATGGAAATCCGCAAGTTAAAACTAATGTTCATAGCTCTAAGTAGTTTATTTTGCTTTTTGTTTTGAACTCTCACTCGCCAAAGTGAAGAGATGTTTTATAGGGTTTAGCTTTTAAATAATTTCTCTTTGTCTTGCCCAAGACAAATGAGTTTGTATTTTAGGCCCTGCTCATATTGTGAATCATAAATAAAACGCGTTGTTTTGTTTCTACACTGTTTATTTTCATTTTACCCTTTCTCGAAATGATAATCCTAAAAACACAACAAAAAATAAAAAAATCAATCAAAAATTAATCAGCATACACTTTCACATTAACTTTCTTCAGAAAAAAATTTTTTTTTTAATCAAACATAAATCAAAAATGCAGATTAAACAAATGGATAAATCCATTGAAAGCAATAACTCTACGCTCTTTCTCAACTCGAAACTCGTGAATTTACCGAAAAGAAGTGAAGAAGAGATCCCGGATGAAATTTCTCGACTACTTAAGCACGAGGAAAGGATCATTCAGCCTCACAAAGAACCTCTAGAAGCAGTCAATTTGGGTTCTGAGGAAGATAAAAAAGAAGTAAATATCGGAGCTTCACTCAACAGCAGTGTCAAGAGCAAACTAATAATTCTTCTCAAAGAATATGTTGATGTGTTCGCTTGGTCCTACCAGGACATGCCAGGTTTGGATACCAGCATCGTGGAGCATCATCTGCCGTTAAAACCAGAATGTCCGCCAGCTACAAACCGAGGAGAGTTCACCCTGAAATGGCTGAGAAAATCAAAAAGGAAGTTCAAAAGCAGCTCGACGCTGGTTTCCTTGTCACTTCTGAGTATCCTCAATGGCTAGCCAATATAGTACCTGTCTCCAAAAAAGACGGAAAGGTCAGAATGTGTGTTGACTACCGGGACTTGAACAAAGCTAGCCCAAAAGACGATTTCCCACTACCGCATATCGACATGCTAGTGGATAACACTGCAAAATTCAACGTCTTTTTCTTCATGGATGGTTTCTCTGGTTATAATCAGATCAGGATGGCTCCCGAAGACATGGAGAAGACATCATTCATCACGCCATGGGGCACCTTTTGCTACAAAGTAATGCCGTTTGGATTAAAGAATGCAGGCGCAACTTACCAAAGGGCAATGACTACACTCTTTCATGACATGATGCACAAAGAGATCGAAGTCTACGTAGACGACATGATAGCAAAGTTTGATACTGAAGAGGAGCATATAGACTATCTCTTAAAGTTGTTTCAACGACTAAGGAAGTTTCAGCTCCGCCTGAATCCTAACAAATGCACCTTTGGGGTAAGATCCTGAAAACTCCTAGGTTTCATCGTCAACAAAGAGGTATTGAAGTGACCCGACAAAGTCAAGTCTATTCAGAAATGCCCACGCCACATACGTAAAAGCAAGTAAGAGGATTTCTGACGACGAATTACATCTCCGATTTATCTCTCAAATGACCGCCACCGGGCCGATATTCAAGCTTCTCCGCAAAGATCAAAAGATTGTGTGACACCGATTGCCAAAAATCGCTTGACAAGATCAAGGAATACCGCCGTAACCACCAACACGATCCTCCAATTGAAGGAAGACCTCTAATCATGTACCTTACCGTGACTAGAAGAGTCCATGGCTGCGTGGACAACAAGATGAAACCGGTAAGAGGAGCATGCCATCTACTACCCGAGTAAGAAGTTCACAGATCGAAACTCGTACTCCATGCTCGAAAAACATGTCGTTGGTGTAGGCTTCCAAACGCCTTCGACAAGACATGATCAATCATACAACTTGGTTAATCTCCAAAATGGATCCAATCAAGTATGTCTTTGAAAACCCGCCTTAACAGGAGAATCGCCGATGGCAAATGCGCTATCTGACATCCAAGACTGCCCGTAAAGTGGTCAAAGGAAGCATTCGCCGATCACTGGCTTATCACCGCCAACGAATACCAATCTCAAGTTTGACTTCCCGACGAGGATGTTATGTACTTAAAGATGAAAGATTGTGACGAACCGCTACCCGAGAAGGACCGCATCCGTAATCCGATGGGGTTTAATCTTTGATGGAGAGCTAACGCTTGGCAATGGAATCAGGGTCATCATTACTCCCGAGGGTTCTCATATCTCGCTTTCCGCCAGCTATTTGATTACACCAACAACATAGCGTATGAAGCATGCATCATGGGTATCAAGAAGCTATCGACTTGAGGATCAAGATCCTTGACATATATGGAGATTCATTTCGTGATCAATCAAATCAAAGACAAGTATGAGACTCATCATCTTGGTCTAATTCCTTACAGAGATTATGCAAGACGGTTGTTGACTTTCTTCAACAAAGTAGAGCTGCATCATATCCCTCGAGAGCAAAATCAAATGGCAGACGCCTTGGCTACTCTATCTTCCATGTTCAAAGTCAACGATTGGAATGATATGCCCAGACCGATCGACGCCTTTGAAAGACCTGCATATGTATTTGCAATGTAGGCCTTCGATGATAAACCGTGGTTTCACGACATCAAACGTTTCCTTCAAACACGAGAGTACCCACTCGGGGCATTGTACAAGGATAAGAAAACTCTAAGGAGGCTTTCTAGGAATTTCTTCCTAAACGAGGATGTGCTATACAAAAGAAATTTCGACATGGTTCTCGCCTGATGCGCCGATGCACAAGAAGCGTACACAATCATCCATGAAGTGCATGAAGGGTCCTTGGAACCCATTCAAATGGGCATGCAATGTCCAGAAAATCTTGAGAGCAGGATACTATTGGATAACGATGGAACCGATTGCGCAAACACGCCAAAAGATGTCACAAGTGCCGATCTACGCAGATAAGATCCATGTGCCTCCGACTCTACTCAACGCTCTTCTCTCCGTGGCCTTTCTCCATGGGCATTGACATGATTGGAATGATTGAACCAAAGCGCCCAATGACATCGCTTCATTCTAGTAGCTATTGATTACTTCACCAAATGGGTCGAAGCAAGATCTTACACCAATGTCACAAGACAAGGGTTGTGAGTTTCATCAAGAACAACCTCATTTGCCGATATGGTGTTCCAAGCAAGATCATTACGATAATGGATCTAACTTAAACAACAAAATGATGAAAGAACTGTGAGGAATTCAAGATCGAGCATCATAACTCATCTCCTTACCGCCAAAGATGAACGGCGCTGAAGCCGCCAACAAGAACATCAAAAGATCGCCCGTAAAATGGTCACCTACAAAGACCGGCACGAATGTCGCCATTTGCTCGATGGGTACCGCATTCAAGACGCACTTCAACAGGGCAACTCCTTTTCTCTAGTATACGGCATGGAAGTAGTGCTCCCCGTAGAAGTTGAGATCCCATCAATGAGAGTTCTCATGTAAACCAAGTTATCTGAGGCCGAATGGTGTCAAAGCAGATACGATCAGCTGAACTTAATTGAAGAAAAGCTCGACCGCCTCTGGTCACGGACAACTCTATCAAAGAAGAATGAAGAAAGCTTTCACAAAAAGGTCCGACTGTGAATTCCGAGAAGGTGACCTCGTGCTTAAAAAGATTCGTCTTTTCAACCAGATTCTAGGGCAAATGGACTCCTAATTACGAAGGCCCATACATCACAAGAAGCTTCTCTCAAGGCTATGACTCTCACAACCATGGACGGTGATGAACTCCCGATCCCGTGAATGCCGACGCAACAAGAAATACTTTGTCTAAAAAAAAAAAAAAAATGGTAAGTCAAAACCCAAAAAGGCGGCTTAGGCAAAATGAGCATCTCGGTGGATTGAAAACCTAAAAGGCGATCCAGCAAAAATTAGAGACAATAAACAAAATATCCCGATAGATTGAAAACCCAAAAGGCAATCTAGGCAAAACAAGGATACAAAAATGACAAAGTAACGCAATCGCCTCAGATTTTGTCTATCTCAAGAATCTTCCATCAACGGATCTTCAATCAACTCTTCCAAGCAAACAGCACAATGGGATTCAAGTTGTTATGATGGTAGCGGTTATTTGCTTTGATGTAGCCTTTCCCAATAAATTATCATTTCCAACTTTTGTAAATAGTTCATGGAATCACGATTTGGTCGATTACCATTCTATCAATAAAATTTGAGCCTTGTGCTTTTGTTTGCAATTCCTACTTTATTCGCTTTTGCAAAATAACGCTTTTATTGTGAAAATCAATTTTGAAACTAAAATGTTTTAAATGAATTTTTACTTCAAAATTTTGAAACAAAAGCAAAATTTTCCTTTGAACTATGAACACGGAAAGAACTTCAACAGCTTTCTCCATGAGTGTTTCGACTCGAAGGATAAAGCAACGCTATAGCCTCTCTCCCGACAGAAGTCATCAAAAGACGGTATTCTTATCCAAAAAAGAATCCCCAACGAAGTTGCCCATAAAATGCCTTTCTCCGAAAGTTTAAAGCATGCAACTCAAATTCTTCATCAAGGAACGTCCCACTGCTGTGCAAATTTCACCAAGTATTTGTTCGAACTGTGACGTGGTCCTTTTCCCGAATACCTCTTTAGTGTCTTTGTCAAATCTTGTTAGCATGCATATAACATTCATGACATTCATACATAATAGCATCATTCATTGCATTTTTTGCATCTCTCAAAATGATTGCTTCCAAATCACTGGTGTAAATCATACTTACTCATATGAGTACAAGTCTGTCTCAAAGGAATATCTCCAAGTAAAATACATTTTTTCCCAACGGAGTATTCCTAAACAGAAAATACATTTTTCTTTTTTATTCCCCGGTGGAGTATCCTCAAAACAGAGAAGTATATCTCCTCTCTCATATTCCCCAAGCAGAGAAATACATTTTCTTCTCTCTATCACCTTCCCCAGCTGAGATTATCCCTCATTGGGAACAATGTCTTGATTAACTTCTTTCTTTCCAGTTCATTCTTGGATAGAACACTGTCTGTTATTCACAAAGCTGAATACACAACAACTCATTTCTCAAGATTTACCTTGTTATAGTTATCACTTCGCTGATAATTGGTAATATCTTCAAAACTCATTACCACAAACTATCACAGGGCTGATAATTGGTAATATCATCTTCACTTACCTTAAACATTGTCACAAGGCTGACAGAAGGTAATCCCTTTGTTTCCCAAAACGAAATAGATGTTCACATATTCTGTGAATCATTCTTTCCCAAATAGGACGTATTCACAAATTTCCTCACTGTCATTTCTTTAATATCCTTTGTAAAACTTTTGCAATCATTTTGCATCATCTATTTTGGTATCTTAGGTCCAAATTTACATGATTCTCGATATTTAAGTCTCTTTATACCTATCAAAATGAAGATATTCATCTTCATCTCTCGTGTTAAAGAAACTTAAATAGGAGATATGTCATACCCCAAATTTTGACCTAATATACCATCTTACATCTCGCATCATTGCACAACCAATAGCTTCAAAGATTAATCGTGTATAGCATTCACAGGTCAAATTTAGGGTTTCATCTGATTCATCCGATTCAAGAGGCAATCAATTAGGGTTTGAGTTTTTCTCACCTCATTTGATCTATCTTGATCAAATCATCAACCTCGATCATCGATATTCATTTTTCTCACAGATCAATCAAGGATCGACCAATTAGTGGTTTTGATCGAGCATGAGAATTCTCTCGACTTTTGAACAAAAATGACTTTTTGATAGATATTGGTCATCATATCTTAGATACAACATCTTGACCTAACTGGATTCAAAACATCACGAAACTCACGAATTCATCAATAATTTCGTAATCGTTTGATGAAAATTCATCCGCACGTAAAAGTCAAACTTTGACTTTTGATCAAATTTTTCAAAACAAAACTTTTCAACCATCAAAATACTTCAAATGATCCATCATGATCATAAAAATTCAAGAACTTGAAAAAGTCAACAAAAGTCAAAGTTCTAACACTTAAAAATTTCTAAGTGTTGAAATTTCTTTTTTTTCAAACTTCATGCCATTTTTTCACCTAGTTCCATTTTGAATTTGAAAAACTCAAAACATGAAAGTTGTAGCCAGGAAAAATATTTCCAAAATGTCCAAGAACTCTCAAATCCATGGAGTCTAGCTATGCTTTTGAAATTAAAACATAATGCTTCATGAAACTTGATTTTCAAAATCCAAAACTTCAATTATAGGTCATTTTGAAGTTTCTTCATCTAGAAGCTTTCTAACCCTGCCAAATGGATCGATGAACTGATAAATATCGTTAGAGGTAATAATTGAGAGGATTGGATCAAATTGTAAAATAAGCACATGGTGAAAAAGGAAACTTCCTTTTCCTTTACAAAATGCCTTTCTTACCCCTTAAGTTAACTTTGATTTACCAAAGGCTTGTATTGTTGCCTAACAAATCGAACCTCTTGCCTATAAATAGCTCACCAATTCAAGTTCAATTGACACCAAAACATTGCAAAGTCATGCTTCTCACTTCTTTCTTCAAAATCAAGAAACATAACACATTTTTGAGAAAACTTGCAATTTTCAAAATTCAATGAAAACATGATAAATTTTGGTGTCTAACATGTTTCAGATCAACATGTAACTGGGTTTGTAACTTAGAATCAAACTAAAACAACTCGAAATCGATTTTGAACTTCATGCTTCCAAACTTGTACAAACCGCCTAAGCATTCGAATTTGATTTTGATGGAGCAATTGATGTTTTAATCACTCAAACATCATCACCATACTCCATGGACATGAAGTCACCATTAATCTCGAATCTGAACACTCTTAACCCCTTTCGAGTTTCATTTTGAGCTGACTGTAGGTTGACTTGGTTGGAGAGATTGGAGCAAGCTCGAAGCAAGCATACCATCCACACAGCTTCCATACATGCCGATGAAGGTGTAGCAATCCTTAAACAAGTTCTGGAAACACGTTTTGAGCTTTTTCGATTCTCACTTTTCCAGGTATGCATATGAACTGTGATATCCATATTCCTTGCATTAATTGAAAAAAACTCACGGCCGTTCTCTTTATGCACTAATAACGATCATTAACCCTCAAAAAAATCCAAGAATCATCAAACCTTCATCATTTAATTTGAGTTTTTTAGATTAGGGTTCTTAGTGTTCTTCGAAACCAAAAATATTCTGGGCTTAAAATAAATGAAATTAACAATTGCTATCATGTTCGTTGTGCAAAATCGATCAAGTTTCATTTTTATATCATTCAATTTGGTTGAGAAACGAAGATTCTAGCTGGAATTTGGAAATCTGAGAATCAAAACCATGAAGAACATTACGCGCGTGTTCTTCATCTGTTTTCCAATTTAAATATTTGAATTTTCCAATGTTTTATCAACGCTGTCATTGTCCACTAAACACAACGCGCTTGGTCTAGTGGTTGCTTGCTTGCTCTTAAGTTTTCTTGCCACGTCCCACCTCATGGTCATGGGTTCAATCCTCACAAGACCATTCTTTTTACAAACTTTCCATTTTTCATGTTTTTTTATCAAACTTCCACAATTTTTTTGACCAATCAAAACTTCTCATTTTGAGATGATTTTTTAAACACTTGTCAATAAATACATCTATTTTATGATAGTGCAAAAATTTCCAGAAAAACTTTCATCCGATTAAATTTTAATCGAAAAAACGACGCTCAACACTTTTCAAACCTCCTTTAAAGGTGAATTTTTCAAGTTTTCGACTTTTTTCAAAACTTCTCATAAATAAACCTTACATTTCAAAACATTTTCAAATCATTTTTCAAAACTTTTTCATCAAACTTGCATCTTTTTGCCATGATCGATCCAATTTAAACGATAAAACCGAATTCGTTTTCTCTCGAATTTCTCAATCGATCATGGGCCTCCTTACGTGTAAGTCCCAATCCTTTTATGTACATATTTAATCTTCTTTTGTACATATTCAAAACATCTTTGTTAATATTCAAACATAAACAAACTTCTTGCGTTTGTTTTCATTCGTTTGTTTATACACCAAATCCATTGATTCTGAGAGAAGAATTGTTCCCGACAAAACTTTTTTTCAAATCAATGGGCCTCCTTCACGGTGTAAGTCCCATAACATTCTTTTGTGTACATAATGTTTCTTTGTACATACCAAAATTTTTCCAAATACATACAAATTTCATCTGTACATAATACAGATACTTCTTTTATACTCAAGTACAGACAAACTTCGATCGTTTGTTTTCACTTCACTTGTGTATATTCAAATCAACATTCTTTATGTACATACATATTTTCCTTGTACATATCAAATACTTTTCATAAAAAATACAAAACTTTTATCTGTACATAACATAGATACTTTTTGAAAATATTTTTTATCAGATAAACTTCGATCTTTCAAGCTCGCTTTCATCTCAGATATACAACCAAGTACCATTGGTATTGAAAGGAGCATTATTCCCTGTGAAACTGCTTTCAAACCAATGGGCCTCTCTTACAGTATAAGTCCCAACCCCCCTATGTACATCCATCTTTCTCTGTACATAAACAACTCGCTCCGTACATATTCATTTCTTGTACACGCTCAAACTTGTAAATAATCAAGTTACGCTGCTTTTAAACGCTCGCTTTACGTACACTTGTTTATATTTCCTTCATAAACTTCAGAAATAAACATCATGCATTGTTTATATTTCCTTCATAAACTCCTGTGGATAACTTCATACATACTTGTTTATACAACTGCTAAACATAACTATTAGACTAATCAATAGGTTCCCACAAGATAGCCTCCGCTTGGCTTCATACAAGATAACTCATCCCAATTGAGTTTAGCCTCTGGGCTTTGTACAAAGGAACTCTCCCCAGAGTTAGCCTCCGCTTAGGCTTCATATAAGGCAACACTCCCTGCTGAGTCATCCTCTTGGGCTTTCAAAAGAACTCCTCATTGAGTTTAGCCTTCTCGGCATCATACAATGAAAGAGATAGAAATCTTCAATGCCTCCTATTGGGCTTCCAATACAAAGAATCACCCGCGCTAAGATAGAACCCCGAAGGATGGTTTCGTGAAATCACTTTCAAAATCCCAGAGAGTAAAATTTCTGAAATTGCTCTTAATTCCAAAAGGATGGTTTCTGAAATCCCTTTTAACACAAAGCCACCCATACCCTATAGCTCTCGAGTTTATACAAGGACCCTCGATGACCTCGATGACCCTCGGAATGCCTCCTCGGCTAATAATATAAGGACCCACGCTTTTAAAAGCATCCCTTTAATCCAATCAATTCTCCTTGAGATTTAGACATCTATCATCTCTATGGAAGAAGTATCTCATCTATTACATCACATACAATCAAAACTTTTCAAAAACTTTTCAAACTTTTTCAAACAAAAACATCTCTTAATTGTAAGTGGTAACTTAGTACCGAAAAAACACCCAATACTTACCGCTAAAAGATTCAATCATCTTTTCAAACATCTTCTTAAACATGTAGTGGTAACGCAGTATACTCAAGCAAAACACCTAATACTTATGATGAAAGATTTCAATCACCAAACTTTTCAAATGTATGTGATGAAATAGGTTAGATACATTTTCATTAAGATGACATTTGTCTGCCTCTTACTAACATCCCGCTGCTTTCCACTAGCATAAGTGGGAACTACGATTGCTTCGACTTTCTCAACATCCCTTTGAGAATACGTGAGGCACAAGGTCTCATCCTCACGAAAATTTCTCTCTCACCAAACAAACCATAGAACTCCAGATCCGAGCTACAAATGCTCCGATTCCTATTAGATATGATAAGATCCACAATCTTTAAGCACAATAATAAAAACCTAGAATCCCACATAATCTACCATTCTTAAAATCCAAAGTAGAAACTTTCCCAATCATAGAAATAGCAATTTAAAACACACAAACATATCAAATATATTCATATATAAAGTCAGTAGATAACTACATATTTAGGGTGCTCCATCTATTCCTTTATATAACAATCCCCTTACCGGATCTCCCCACGTTAGGCCTAGTCTATGCTTAGTGTTACGCATATCAATATCAATTGAGGGTATTTCAATTTCCCTTTTCATAATCATTAAATCATCTTTCTTGTGTTGAAAATAATAAAGCTCGATGCTCGCATCTTTATAAACAAATCAAAAGATTAAATCGTTATGAGCTGAGAATCCGAACTCACGTCGCAGATCCTCTAGTCACCTTTAACGCGAACAACCGCTCCTCGAGAGCTACAAGATTCCTAATGATGTTAAGGAGACCCACGGGTGACGATCAAGACCATGTTGATGTAAATACTATAAGGATTTCCTCACGATTCTGCGGCCTGGTGGCACCTCTCATTATTACTTCTCCAAGACCACCAGACCGACAAAGCTATACCTTGAATTATGGAGCGATGTCTACTATCATCATGAAGCAAGACCCTCCGACCATTGAAGGTCTTACTAAGCTACCATTCCCGACATCGACAACGGATCAAGCAAAGTGACCGAACCGAAGGGTGTTCTCTCCAGATATCTCCTCCAAAAGACATCATGACTCTAGATCGCATTCCAACTACTCAATCCATTCCCAAGCTGAGGAAAGAACCAAAGGACTCATCCCGCTCAACCGTAGTACCAAAGGAAGTTGTCAAGACACCTCCAAACAACAAATGGAGGAAATTTCAAGATTATCAAGAAGAGTGACTACAATGTCAGGAATGCCTGGACAGACTCATCCAAGATATCCATGCTTGCTCATTGCTGTTCGAGGCTCATGCTAATGCCTTGGTGAAGTTTTTGAATGCCCACGCGTCGCACAAGACACCATTTACATCGACCTCAAGTTCAGATTGCTATCCCTGCCAACAACGGCCCAGGCTTCTCTCGATGTCGATTCTCCGAAAGAAACACAACAAAGCTTTCACACATCTCGTTGAATGCGGGCTACATTGTCTCATGTTTTGGTGGATACCGCTCGGCTCGAATATCCTACCAAGACCGCTGATCGACTCTCTTGATGTCAAGGGTTGTTCGCTCAATGACATAATTGTGAGAGCTTTTGATGGTTCTAACAAGATTGAGAGCTCACTCCTACCGTCAAAGTCGGTTCCCGCACTTTGATTCCACTTTCTTTGTCATGGACATCGTCCACCTTACTCTTGCCTACTTGACGCCTCGATACATGGGCAAAGGGCCACCTCTACCCCGATCGTAAATCAAGTACCCTGTGAGGGAAGGTTGTTAAGGTGATGTGCAAGAAGAGTACATGGTCGATCATCCATGCCATTCGATACCTCGAGGTAGAGGGTGAATTCTTCAAACTCCCCGCTTTTGAAACATTCCCAGAGTCATGCTCTGACTCTCCCCACACCCCGAGGTTACACAAGCTCCGCTAGGATGGCCTCACCAGATGACTGCCGCTAGTTACAGTATTATCGTCAGCCCCGATCTTCCTTTCAACCGACAAGACTGGTTTAGGCTTCACCATCAAGGGTCGAAGATGATACGCCGCGAACATGCGGCCAACTTCCTTTCCGTATCAGAGTGGAATCCACGCTTATAAGACGATGACAACGACTTCGACATCAAGAGTGATCTTCCCAATTTAAGGGCTCAAGAATTGGAGGATCAAGACGCCATACCATTCTCCTTAGACAGAGTAATTTCTCTTGTTTTGTTTTGCTTTTCAATTTTCTATGTTTTTGACAATAAACTCTAAAGCCCAGTGCCTTGCCCGGCATCATGGCTCGTTGGAGGGTTATTATCCGCATTTGCATATTTTCATTCAATAAAAATCGTTGGACTTTTGCATTCAATTGTTGTTTTCTTTATCACCCTTCAAAACGCTTGTGTCTTACACCCACCCACGTGATACACGCTAATCACTCCGAATCTCGTTGATAACAACTATGCTATTGCTAAATATGACTTCGATAATCCGATCTACCAAGTCAAGACGAAGGTGAGGAAGATTGAAGTGCCAGAGAACTTGTCGATCATGCCAAAGAAGAAGAACGAAATACATGTACCCACACGAAGAGAAGTCGAGGTCAGAATTGGGTAATCGACGAAGATGTAAAAGAGATCAAGATAGAGCGGGTCTGAGATTGTTAAAGAGAGATTGATTCAGATGCTACGAGACTATATCGAGGTTTTGCTTGGTCGCACGAAGACATGCCGGTTTAGACATTGATATTGTGGTGCATCGATTGTCGCATAAAAGAAGGTTTTCCCAAAGGAAATGTAAGGTTCGCCCGTGATGCCCCGAGATGTCGAGAAAATCAAAGTCGGGTTATGTCAACGCCTTGCTTAGCCATTACTTCCTATCCACGATGGGTTGCAATGTGGTACCCGCATTCCAAGAAGGACGTAAGGTACGAATGTGTGGATTACGAGATCCGAACAAAGCAAGTCCGAAAGACGATTTTCCACTTCCTCATATTGATGTTCTTGACAACACCGCCAACATAAGGTTTCTCCTTCATGGATGGTTTCTCCTACATAATCAAATCAAAATGGCTCCTCAAGACATGGAGAAGACTACTTTTGTTACACAAGCACTTCTCGCTAAGGTTGCTGCCTTGATCGAAGAACACGGGCGCCACTTATCAAATATATGTGACGTTATTTCATGACATGATTCATCACGAGATGAAGTCACGCCGACTACATGATAGCTCGAATACGCATCAAGAGGAATATCTTGATCATCTACTAAATTGTTTGACAAAGTTGAAGAAGCATGATCGAGACTTAATCCCAAGTGCACCTTGAGTCGATCCTAAAACTCCTAGGTTTGTTGTCGCTGGTAAAGGTATTGAGGTCGACCAAAGTTAAAGCTATTCAAGAAATGCCTCCCCGCACCGGTAGAAGGAAGTCGAGGTTCCGATCAACCATACTGCTGATTCATTGCACATCTAATCGCTACTGTGAGCCAATTTTCAAGTTCATCAAGAAAGATCAAGTGGTAGAATGGAACGACGATCCGATCGCTTTGACAAAATCAAGGAATACCTACAAAATCCTCCTATCCCGATGCCGCCCACCAAGGAAGACCTCTTATCATGTACTTGATGTGTTAGAGAACTCAATGGGGTGTGTGTCAGCAACATGACGAGTCTGGTCGAAAAGAGTATGCAATATACTACCTTAGCAAAAGTTTACCGACCGTGAAACAAGATACTCACAATGAGAAAACTTGCAACGCTTATTGGGTCTTGCCGACTAAGATAAAAGATATGTTGACTACACTACTTTGTTGATTTCTAAGATGGATCCGATGAAATACATATTTGAGAAACCACTCGTGAATAATAGCAAGATGGCAAATGATCCTGACCGAATACGACATCCAATATACTTCTTTAAAGCGATCAAAGGAAGTGTAGTAGCCGATCATTTGCTCATCGTCCGTAGAGGACTATCGCCTATGCAGCTCGAGTTTCCGACGAAGATGTTTTACTAGTTACCGATCAGAAGAACTGGCCAGTTTAAGGACCGAACAAGGATCCCGATGGACCATGGTCTTGATGGAGCCTCAAACGCACTGGCAATGGCATCACGCCATCATTACATCCCCTACAGCGACATACGCCTTTCACCGCCAGACTATGTTTCCATGCACTAATAACATGGCCGAATACGGTGCATTATGGGTATTAAAGTCGCTATTGACTTAAGAATCAAGTTCTTGCAAGTATATGGAGACTCACTTTGGTGATCATCCGTGATCAAAGGCCGAGGGATAAAGCATCCGAATCTCATTCCGAGAGAGATGTTCGAGTTTGATTCCCGCTTGAAGAGATTACTTTCAACCACATTCCACGAGAAGGGAATCAATCATGCGCACGATTGGCTACTATATCATCTATGTTCAAGTTCAAATGGGACAACGAGGCTCCCTGCATCATCATTGAGAGGTTTGATTTAAACAGATTGTTATGAGCTTGATATGTAAGAGAAACTTGGTACTATGACGTGAAGAGGTATCTTGAGACTCGTGAATATCCCAGTAGGGCATCTGACAATGATAAGAAGTTCTTGAAAAGATTTGCATCCAAATTCTTCCTCAACAACGCATCTTATACACGCAATCACGACTGTGCTTACCTCCGAGACAGAAAATGCTGAACGTATCATGGAAGAGTTACATGAAGGTGCATTTGGTACCCACTCCAAAGGTCATACGATGGCTAAGAAGATTTTGAGAACAGTTACTATTGGTCCACCATGGAAGTCGATTGTCACCGCTTATGCTCGATCTTGTCACAAATGCCGATATATGCGACAAAGTGCACGCATCCAGTGATCTTTGAATGTTCTAATACCGCTCTTTGCAATGTGGGCATTGACATGATCGGGAAATCAAGCCCATGCCTTCCAACTGGACATCGCTTCATCCTTGTGGCAATTGATTATTTCACCAAGTGGGTAGAAGCCTCGTCAGATCGTTACTAAGAATGTATGGCTCGATTCATCAAGCACAATCTTATCCGTCGATATGGAACTCCGAAAGGATTATCACATATAATGGCTCTAATCTCAACAACAAGATGATCATCGAACTCGCACGCAGCTCAAGATCAAACATCACAACTCTTCTCCTTATCGGCCTAAGATGAATGGCGCAGGAAGCCGCCAACAAGAACATTAAGAAGATTATATAGAAGATGATGGACCTACAAAGATTGGCATGAGATGTTACCATTTGCTCTTCATGGTTATCGCACTACAAGACAACATCAACAGGGCAACCCTCTCTTGTATACTAGATGAAGCGTCCCACCGATCGAGGTCTGTGACACTAACCGTAGTCCTCCAGACGCAGAAAGAAGCGAAGACGATCGATCCGCACTTCCTCACCGATTAATTTGATTGATGAGAAACGATCGCATCCATCCGCCATGGACCGATCTATCGGTTTAATGATCGTAGCCTTTAACAAGAAGGTCAAGCACCGAGTCTACCAAGTTGGTGATCTAGTAGTCGCGCATCATTCTTCCACAAGGTGATCCTGTGGGCAAATGGACTCCCACCCACGAGGGACCGTTTGTAGTCAAGACAATATTTTCATGGAGCTATGATACTTAGCACCATGGATGGTGAAGACTTCCCACACCCTATGAACGCAGACATAGTCAAAAATACTACGATAACGAGACCCGCTAGGTCGATCGACCTAGGCAAAAATAGGTATCCTCGGCGAACCAAAAGGGTTCGGCAAAAGTTAAGGATATATACAAACATGTACACCGACAAGTCGAAAACCCGAAAAGGCGGTTGGGCAAAAAGGGTATCCCAGATCAAAACCGAAAGGGAGGTCTAGCAAAAGTTAGATTTAAGCGCACGACTATGTCTCGTCCGTATCACTTACTCTCGCAGACTACTATCAAGATTCAAGATTCAAATGGCGTAAAATCACCACCCACTTTCTACCGACAGCAAGGAGAGATAGTTGAAATATATGAGTATTAGCATAGTGGAACTTAACGAGATTGTTTTCGCATAGCTTCATCTTTCTTGTGTATAAACCACTCGCCATACGCCACATTTCAAATAAATACGAGTTCTTTCTCTTTACATTTTCGTTGTTGTTGTTTGCATAAAGTCCAACGCTTGCTTTGAATGATTATATGCATTTGACAATAAAAATCTATTCACAAGCATGTGAAAAGTGAACATAAGTAATTACTACAGCTCCAGAATTGAGATGACAAATGAAAGTCACCAAAATCTTTCTCCCCATTAAAACATACCCCCGCAGAGGTGTCACTCACAAACAAACCTTCCCTCATGAGTATACGCCGCCCCCGAAAGGATTCCACTCAACTAAATCATGTTACATCACTCCAAGCAAGAACGATTCATCTCCAACAAGCATCCCCAAAGAAATATTTCTCAAATAATCATCACCTCCCCAGAAGCAGTACAGATCCGACTCAAACTTGGTCGATAGTGCACCGGAGGAAACCTACGCCTTTATTCCCCACCAGAGTTCAACTGCCCGATCCTTAACTTGCCTCCAACAACTACATCGTGCTCTCCAAAAGATTTATGTAAGATCCCCAAGAGAGTACCCCCGCATCTCCCGTAAGGGTCTATGTACAAGATCCTCAACAAAGACATCTCTTGATCTCCATTATCATCAACAATATCCGCACTTGACTTGGTCGATAAAGGCACCGAGGAATCAAGGTTATCTTCCTTCCTGGATTTCCATCCACTTCGTCCCCCCAATGTAAGTCAAGAGTCCCCTGCGTAACATCCGCATCTTCTTCAAGATGGATATGTTTTGAAATACCACAACATCTATCATCCATACATTTCATAATTTGTATGTCATTCATACATTGTCATGCATCATACTTGCATAAGACTAACAATATTCTATCAAAGTTTCTCTTGTTTCTCCAAAACAGTGAAAATCGCTCGACGTTATCATACCCCAATTTTTGACCTAATATACCACCTTACATTTGCATCATTGCATCACTAATGCCTGTAATAGATTAATCTGTATAGCATTCATGTGTCAAAATTAGGTTTCATTAAATTTTCATCTCGATTCAAGAGGCAACCAATTAGGGTTTGAGTTTTACTCACCTCATTTGATCTATCTTGATCAAATCATCAACCTCGATCATCGATATCCAATTTTTCTCATTAATCAATCGAGGATCGACCAATTAGTGGTTTTGATCGAGCATGGTATTCTCTCGATTTTTGAGCATTGAATGACTTTTTGATTAGAGATTGGTCATTATATCTTAGATACAACTTCTTGACCTAATTTCTAGATTCAAAACATCACAAAGTTCATGACTTCATCACCAATTTCAAACATCCGATGAAATTTCATCCTGACCGAAAAGTCAAACTTTGACTTTTGGTCAACTTTTCAAGACAAAACCTTTTCCAACATCAAAATACTTCAAATGATCCATCATGATCATAAAAATCAAAGAATTTGAAAAGTCAATAAAAGTCAAAATTTTCAACACTTAGAAAATTTCTAGTGTTAAAATTTTGTACTTTTTCCAAACTTCATGGCATTTTTCACATAGTTCCACTTTGATTTGGAAAAACTCAAAACATGAAAGTTGTAGACTTTGAAACAAGCTTCTCAAAATGTCCAAGAACTCTCAAATCCATGGAGTCTAGCTATACTTTTGAAATTGAAACATAAGGCTCCATAACCATGGTTTTCAAAGTTCAAAACTTCAAATTATAGGTCATTTTTGATTTCTTCATCTAGAAGCAATGCCACCTTGCCAAATTGAGTTTAGAGCTGATAAATATCTAGAGATAATTGTGAAAAGATAAGATCAAATTGAGATTTTCACATATGGTGAAAAAGGAAGTTTCCTTTTCCTTTACTAAAAGACTTTCTTGCCCTTTTAACAACTTTGAATTACCAATGCCATGTACTGTGCTTAACATTTCAGAACTTATGGCCTATAGAGGCATTGTTTTCAAGTTCAAACACACCAAAGTAATGCCAAGACATGCTTTACTTCTTGAAATTCAAGTAACATTGTGAAAATTGAGAAATCTTGCATTTTGAAAATTTGTGAAGAAACATTGAAATATTTGGTGTCTAACATGTTATAGGTATCACATTTAATTGGTTTGAAGCTTAAAATCAATCTAAAACAACTGAAAATCATAATTGCATTTTAAATTTTCAAAACTTGCAAACCGCCTTAGGATTCAATTCATGGCTTGGCTGAGTAACTTGAGTTCTAAGCATCCAAACACCATCCATGAACATCATGTATATGATGCATCCTAAACAAACATCTATAACAACTCTAACCGTAAATCAAGCTCCATTTTAGACTCGTGCAGGTGGACTTGGGTAGCACGATCCGTGTTGATTCAAGGAGAGTGCACCATCCTCACACCTTCCACATAGGCGGATGCTATAGCAATCATAAAACGCTTTGGAAACACTCCAACACCATCTTCGATCTCGCCTTGAACAGTGAGAACTTGAAACTCAATCTCATGATTTCTTGCATTTAAACGAAAAACTCTTGGCCATTTGTTTTCTCGACCTATCACGATCCTTAACCCTCAAACAATTTGAAAATCATCAACCATACATCATTTCAATTAGAATTTTTGCTAGGTTCTTCACGTTTTCGTAAATTCAATTGTTAGACCAAAAATAAATGAAATTAACAACTACCATCGAGTTCCTTGTTAAATTTCTACAACTTTCATGTTTACTTCATCCAATTTCATCAAGAAACAAAGATTCTAGCATGGATCAGGATCAAGGATCGAGAAGAAGAATATGTCACGCTGTTTTGATTTTTTCAAATTCAAATTTTCCAATATAATATTAACACGTGTTTTGTTTCAATACGAATGAACTCTTGTCCCAAAGGTTGCCATTTAAGGCTCTTGCCACGAATTACCCATCGTGTCCCGGTTCAAACCTCCCATGGACCATTTTTTTCAAACTTTTCATATTTTCTTCATGTTTTTCACAAACTTTAACATTTTTAACCAATCAAAACTCCTCATTTTGGTGATTTTTGTACACTTGTCAATAAATGTATCTATTTTATGATAGTGCAAAAAATTTCAAAAAACTTTATCCGATTATGTTTTAATCGGCCGAAAACGACACTTTGGCACTTTTCAAAACACCTTTAAAAGGTGAATTTTTCAAACTTTCACTTCCGATTCTTTTCAACACTTCTCATAAATGAACTTCACATTTCAAAACACTTTTAAACATTTTTAAAAACTTTTCATCAAACCTACATTTTTTCCATGATCGATCCGACAATAAAACCAATTCGATTTCTCTCGAATTTCATCATCGGCCCCTCACTGTGTAAGTCCCAAAAACATTCTTTATGTACATAATTATTTCCTACATATCAAACTCTTCAAGATACATACAATTTTTATCCTATAACATGACATATTTTTATACTCAAGTACCGATAAACTGCTTGTTTTCACTTCACTTGTGTATACTCAAACCACCATTCTTTATGTACATACATATCTTTCCTTGTAGATATCAATTTGTTTTATACAAACTTTTATCCGTACATAACACATACTTTTTTGTAAATACTCAAACACGTATAAACTTCGATCGTTGCCTTCGTTCATCCGTACATATAATACCATTGGTATTGAAAGGAGCATTATTCTGTGAAACGCTTTTAAACCAATGGGCCACCATCATGGTGTAAGTCCCAACCCTCCTATGTACATCCATCCTTCTCTCATACATAAATACTGCGTGTACATATTTACTTCCTTGTACACACAATTCAAACTTGTAAATAATCAAGTTACGCTGCTTTAAACGTCGCTTCATAGACACTTGTTTATTTATATTTCATAAACTTTTGTAAATAAACATCATGCATTGTTTATATTTCCTTCATAAACCTTGTGAATACATATCACACACACACTTGTTTATACAACTGCCTAATTATAACATAACAATTAGTTTAACCAATAGGTTCCCCATAGCTGTAGCCTCCTCTTGGCTTTATACAAGATAAACTCTCCATGAGTTTAGCCTCCTCTTAGGCTTCATATAAGAAAACTCATTCATCTCGAGTTTAGCCTCCGCTTAGGCTTCATATAAGACAACACTGCTGAGTCGCCTCTGGGCTTCGCTCAAAAGAACTCCTCATTGAGTTTAGCCTTCGGCATCATACAATGAAAGAGACCATAAAATTCTTAACAGCCTCCTATTGGGCTTCCAATACAAAGAATCACCTGCTAGATAACCCGAGAGTATAATTTCCTGAAATTGCTCTTAATTCCAAAAGGATGGTTTCCCTGAAATCCCTTTTAAAGCCAAAGCCACCATACCCTATAGCTTCCTCTTGAGCTTCATACAAGGACTCGATGACCCTAATGCCTCCTCGGGCTTACAATACAAGGACCCATGGGCTTTTAAAAGCATCCTTTAATCCAATCAATTTCTCCTCGAGATTTAGACGCTTATCATCTCTATGGAAGAAGTATCTCATCTATTACATCACATACAACAAACTTTTCAAACTTTTCAAACTCTTTTCAAACAAAAACATCTCTTAATCAGAAGTGGTAATGCTTGTACACTCAAGAAAACACCTAATGCTTACAATTAAAAGATTCAATCATCTGCTTTTTCAAAACATCTTTCTTAAACATGTAAGTGGTAACGCTTGACACTCAAGCAAAACACCTATACTTTATGGAAGATTTTAATCACCAAACTTTTTAAAAATGTATGTGATGACATAGATTAGATACATTTTCATTAAGATGACATTTGTCTCTGTCTTACTAACATCCCGCTGCTTTCCACTAGCATAAGTGGGAACTACGATTGCTCGACTTTCTCAACATCCTTTGAGAATACGTAGGCACAAGGTCTCATCCTTGGCAGCAAATTTCTTTCTCCTTAGACCAAACAAACCATAGATCCCCGTAGATCCGAGCTACAAATGCTCCGATTCCCACTAGGGATATGTATGCGTAAGATCCAAAGATCTTTATGAGCACAATAACAAAACACTAGGTTCCCACATAATCTATCCTTCTTGAAATCCCAAAGGAGAAACTTTCCCAATCATAGAAATAGCAATTAAAACACACAAACATATCAAACGTATTCATATATAGCTATGATAACCATATATATTTAGGGCTCCATCTATTCCCTTTAATAACAAACCCCTTACTCAATTCCCCAATGTTACGCCTAGTTTGCGCTAGTCGTTACGCATATCAAAATCAATTGAGGGTATTGCATTTTCCTGCTTTTTCATAATCATTAAATCATCTTTCTTGTGTTGAAAATAATAAAGCTCGATGCTCGCAGACTTTATAAACAAATCAAAGAGTAATCGTCTTCGAGCCGTAATCAATTCACATTTGACTTTCTTAGCACGCCACTTTTTAACGCAAATGACATAAACAGTCCGTGGATTAATACCCGAATCCGGACGGAGAACTATCCTGAAAGACTCTAGTTGTCCTCCGACAACCGTCCAGATTAATACCCGAATCCGCACGGAGAACTATCTGAAGATCACCGTTGTCCTCCGACAATCGGTCCAGATTAATACCCAATCCGACGGAAACCCTATCCGAACGATCACCCTTGTTGTCTCCGACAACAACCAGGATTAATACCAAGCGACGGAAAACTATCTCGAACGATCACAGTTATCTCCGATACGTGCATTGATCAACACCAAGCACAACAGGAAGATATCCACATTTTGCCAACTACTATCCTCGTGAGTAATTCAAGACGTAAGATTTGTTCGACTCTCTTATTATCAACAAAGAATTATGAGTTCAGCGACGATCCGCCTGTCTCTTGATGGCATCTTAAGCCCATCTCCGATTACTTGTCAACATTTCTCCACTTTCGTATCGTCGCATATTTGGTTAAAACCAATACAAACCAATAACTTCATTCAAAGAGATAATCAAGTCTAACGTACGACTCCTCCGGATGGCATCTAAGCCCATCTCCATGCTCCTTTCATTTCCAGAACGTCTACAGAGCCTAGTGACGGCTCACTCCCCAAAGATCGATCTTTCCAGATGGCATCTTAAGCCCATCTCCACGGTTCTCCTATCCAGACAACAATCTCGAGTCTAGTGACGACTCATTCCCAAATAAGTTCCAACTCTCCAAATGGCATCTATAAGCCCATTCCTGATCATCACCAACAACAGTGCAAATTTTCAGTGTATCGAGTGTTCAATCATCTTCACCTCCAGTCACGAAAGGCAAACACGCCAATCTAACCCTTCCAGACAAGAAGATTGAACAAAATGGCCATACCCCAAAATTTGCCCTCCATTTCTCAAGACATTTCATACATCCATACTCAAGGATTCCTCAAGGGTCGATCGACAAACCTCTCCTAGACAATCAACCCAAACTAGGGTTTGGCAATTCTTGATCAAATGGACTTCCAACATCTCCAATGTTCACATGCCTCCTCATATGCTTCAAAGATTCTCCATGTCAAGTTTCAAGCTTCACAAGTCAAGTTTCCTACAATTGCTCGATGGTCGAAAATCACAGATTGGACAAAAGTCAACTGTGGTCAACATACACAAACTTCATAATTTTTGGTCAACACCCTCATTTTGAAGTTACATTCATCATTTGATCAAGGGTTGATCATGATTCATCAAGAAAACTCAAGATTTGCTCAAAAGTCAAACTTTCCAAATTAGGGTTTTTTAGTAAAAAGTCAACTGAACTTTGACTGAGCATAACTTCTTCATACTTTCTCAGAAATTTTTCCACCACCTCTTGTTTTAAAGGAAATTCAATTCTCTACAACTTCATGTCTCACAAGAATGTTCAAAAATGCTTCATTTGGAAGGTATGGATCAAAACATTATGTGTCCTTTTCAAAGTCAACAAAAGTCAACTTTTGTTTTGAAGATTTATTGAGCATGGAAACTCCAATTGAGATGAACCAAAGAGGTTGGTTAGAGGACTCTATTTCCAAAAAGTCCAAGAACACTCAAAATGTGGAAAATTGAGCAAAATACACCTTGTGCAAGTTGGACAATTTTGAAGAAGTGCACAAAGAGAGATACTTGTAAAATCAAAATTTTGCAAATGGGCCTAACTTTTCTTCATCCAAACTTGTTCCTATACAATTTGGAACATCCAAGCCCAATGCCACGAATTTTAATTTTATTTTTCTATTTAATTTGGATTTTATTCATTTAAATACAAATTAAATTAAAAATAAGGTATAAAATCAAAATTAATTGCAAATTGATTTTTCTCTCATCCTTAAGATCCAAGTAACCCAAGAAACTGTAAATTTCGAAATTTGATTTGATTTGGCAAGAAATTGAAGAAATTGATCAATAAGGAAGATTTGATTTTGTACAAAATCAAATATTTTCACATTGATTAACCATTATTTGTTCCTCAAATCATTTCCATCCACTAAATATACAATGTATATAAGAAAGAACAAAAATTGCTTGGAGGAACCCTAACCTAATCAAAAAACGCGTTTTCAAGTAACTAGCAGCCCTTGTTCCAAATTGTTTCAATTGGTTTTGAGGATCCAAACACGCTCCTTGACATCCCTGAAGTCGCTCCACCTTTACATTGTCCAAAAACATCAATAATCGCAAGAACACGATTTCTGGTTTGTCACACTTTTCCAAAATCGACAATTTCATGCATTATTAACATGTTTTGTTGTTGTTTTGTGTTTAGAACTAAGCCAAGTTTCTCGGGCGCTTGATTGAATTTCCATGGCCTAAAAACACCTAATTACCATTGCTAGGGTTTCTGGTTTCTCAATTGTGGCTTAAAACGAAAATTGGACCAAAAGACCACCACCATCGTGTCTTAACGATGTTTCCAAATATCCATGTCCTTGAATGTCATTTATATTGCTTGTGTTTGATTTTGAAAAATGCAGACTATAAAGGTCAGCATCACGGCATCTTTTCAAAATTAAAACGAAGAAGATGAAGCTTTGCCGTGATCAAGGCAATCGTGGGGTGACATCATTTACAAGCCATTCGCCTCCGCTTCCATAACACGGTACACT
>CM038796.1:135161811-135241002 GCA_021764765.1 Vicia sativa
TAACAAAGGAATATAAATGCATAAAGAAAATCGATAACATACTTTGTCATAGTTATGATTCTTTGAAAAAATCGAACACATGGATATCAACATATACCAAGAATAGAAAACCAAGAACAAATGACCTAACACGGTGGCCAAGTTACAAGGTCTCCAAAAAACCTTAAAGATTGATCGAAGTAAGGGGTAGGGTCATGGCGCTGCGGACTAAGCCATCGAACTTAGAAAATATCAAGTTAGGTTATAGTGATAAAGATAAATTTGAGGGTGTTAGCCATAGATACCTTGCTCGGATGTAGATTGGTCAATTATAAGTTATCTAAATGACCCATGCAGTAATAGATAGGAAAACAAAATATAGAGCACTATCATATGTCCTTATGGGAAGCGAATTGTTCAAGAAAACTCAAGCGTATTACTCAAATGCCTAGGAGATAGTGAGAGTATAAGCGTTATCGAAGTTCTACGGGCATGTGGGGCACATCAAGCGAGCCATAAAATGAAGTGGTTGCTATTTCGATATGGTATGTCTACTGGCCTAGTATGCTCAAGATTGCATAGACTTGCTAAAGGATGTGAAGAATGTCGGAAACATGCGAGGTTGAGCATGCTCACTGCAAGTGAGTTGCATTCGATCATCAAACCATGCCCTTTAGAGGATGGGCGTTAGATTTAATAGGAGAAATCAATCCCGCCGTCTAAGATTGAAATACATCTTGGTAGGAATAGATTATTTCACTAAATGGATCGAGCGATACCATTAGTAGTTGCGAGATCAAGGCTATTATTGAATTCATACGTAAAATAATCTATAGATTGATTGCGGAAAGCATAACTTCTGGACCAAGGATACATGTTTCTTTGGTAAGAAAATGCAGAATTTGCTCGGAAATGGGATTTAGACTATTGACATCAGCATATATTATGCTCAAGCAAATGGTCGGTCAGGCGACAACAAAGTAATAATTAGTTTGATCAAAAACATGTTGGTAAAAGCCAAAGAATTGGCACAAACTTTAGACCAAATATTGTGGGCTGTAGAACATCTCTAAAAGAAGCTACCAATACCACACCTTTCAATTAACATTTGGCCATGATGCAGTCTTGCCGTGAAATTCATCTCTACAGTGATTCGAATCCAAACAATAGAACTCCCATCTTCATTATATTGAAATGATGATGAATGAAATTTGGTCGAATTAGGCGAAGTCAGATTACATGCATTGGAAATACTAATAAGGCAAAAGGAAAGAGTGGCGGGGCATATAACAAAAGGGTGAAAGGTAAGACATTCAATGTTAATAACCTAGTATGGAAAGTATATGTGCCCATGGACAAAAATAAAGCATTAGGTAAATGGTCACCCGTTTGGGAAGGACCTTTTCGAATAGTAGCGTTCTCGAACAATGCATATGAAATAGAAGAAGGCGGCGGATGATAAGAATCCTAAAGGTTAATGGGAGTATTTGAAATATAAACCACACTGCGGAGATTGAATACCAACAAAGTAGTCTATTATAGCGAAATGCCAAGATGGTAATATAATGGCCAAAATGGCGTTGTTGAATATTACAAACAAACATTTAATCAGATATAAGTCAAAATAATAAAGTAAAATTCAAAGTGGGGATTATTCCTCAAGCGATCGAAGATGTTCTTATGGGATTCGAGTCTTTTGTGGTGAAGCGCTTAGCACCTTGAGGATGGCAACCGTTTTAGTTGCTTTCCGGCCCTTCGTCTCAATGACCCTGTTGAGAAGCTCTTGAATCGGTTACCAAAAGTGTTGGACTCATAGGCGGTTTGTTCTTCTTTGGGCCTCTTTGATTTTATCTTGAAGCTCCACTGGATCTGCTTTTCCCGAGAGAAGGATAGATTGAGCGAAGTTCATAATCGATAGCTTGCTTGATATGGTTGGCTTGCTCTTGACCTCTTTTGAAAGCTTGAAGCATGTTCATAATGCATCCATTGAAGCCCTTTTCTCTTGAACCTTGAGTGCAGCAGATTCATCCTGGAGGAGGCACCCAGTCACATTGTCCAACAAGGACTGAAGCTCGAAAAGAATAGTACTAACTTCCAGGGAGCATGTAGCGAGGTCAACTTGATTCAGCAAACCCTTCATAATGAAACAGGCGGTACTATCCTATTTAAGCACCTCGAACAGATCCACATTAAGGATCGTTTTCCTAATCCGATCAAGGATTACCACCCTATCATCAGAAGGTGTTACATTTGAAGTCGAACCAGCGCCAGCCTTAGAAAGAGGGGTATCTTTTTGGGCCAACTTAGCCTTCATATACCCAATAGGGTCATTTCTTTTCAGGTTGGCTAATTCCTCTTCAGCCGTTTGGGGCTGAGAAGACCCAGGAAGTTCCATACGTAATGGAGTAACATCCATTTCGAAGTCCATTGGTTCATTGGTGCGAAGATCATCGTCGTCATTATTGGCACCTTCATTGTCTTCTTCATCATCAGTCAAGTCCACCACTTCGATATCATCGTTCTGATCACCACCAGCTTCAGACCCTGTTCTTTCGCTCGAAGCTTCTTGAGCGTCTTCTTTTTCTTCATTCTCAGATCCTCCCTCACTAGAACCCTCGCTCTCTTGAGAGGCAGTGGTCTTTTCCTCTTCAGTCTGAGTTATTGGCTCACCCTCTTGAGGAACTTTTGAAGGGGATTCTGGATGAGGAACCTCTGTAGGCACCTCTGTAGCAACCTCAGGCATGGCTTCGTTAGTCTCCTTGAGAGGAGGCGAAGTACCTTGATCATCGGCTCGATCAGAAGCTCCAGTTGGGACAGCCATGTTAGAAGAGCCTCTGTTCTGTACTGGATTATTTGAATCTCCATGGGGAGAAGACTGGATCGGAGTAGCTACTGTTGGAGTTAGAGTCGAAGTAGTTGGGATCGGAGCGGAAACATCCTGCGTATATAAAGAAAGATTAGGAGCTTATAACTAAGGTACGAGTAATGATTCTAAACAAAATTCGAAGTAAAATCACCTGTGGATTGTCAGTAGATATGTTACTGTCTATATGTTCCAACATTACGTTGGAGGTCGAAGATGGAATTTTGGATTGGTGTGAGGGATCTGCATCTCTAGAATCAAGTCCAGAGACGTTACTGTCCTTTGTTGCATTTTTCTTTTGCTTCTTTTTCAAAGCTGTTGGAGAGCTTTCCCCAGTTTTGAGAGTCCTCCCAATGGTGTTGGTTTTTCTCTTCTTTGGAGTAGTTGGTGGGAGTTGATTCGTCTGAAATAGGTACGAAACAAAAGTGAGATGTCAATCTATACTAATCAAACCTAGTTCGAAATACCAGGATAAACTGTTTACCTTTGGAGTTGGAGCAGTTGTTGTAGTTGTTGTGATTGGAGCAGTTGTTTTCTGTGTTGTGGTTTGAACAGTTGTTGGAGTTGGTACATCAGTGTTCGTTGTTGTAGTGGCAGGAATAATGTTTGGAGGTACTTCAGGCACATTATCATTCGTTTCGTTGGTCTGCTGAGAGCTACTTCCCCCTTTGGTCTTGACATGCTTTTTGATCTGAGGCTGAAAATCAAAGCAATTAAAATGAGAGTTAAAACAAAGAAAGTAAGAAATATTTGGGATTTCCCAAACATTACACCTGCGCCTACATTCGAAAAGAATCGACATGGCGGAAAGGTCATAGCGAAGATGTCACAGGAAATTATGAAATAACATCGAGCCCATGTCACGAGTCTCGGATGGCTTTGGTTTCTTATGGGATTTATATTTGAGCATTTAGCTACAAATTAACCACCAAGGATATGGAGGAAACCAAGCGAGCCATTACGAGTGGTAGTTTAGGAAATCTAGGTGGATGCATTTGATGCCAACCTATACCTATCCTCGGTGACAAACACGAAGGAAGTTTGAACTTAGAAATTTTTCTTTAAATTTTTCCTTCAAGGTTTGAGCAGCTCGATACTGGATGTGGTCTGCGGTAGCGTTGGATCATAAGTGGTTTGAGTAAGTGCGAAAAGCTTTAATCTCACAGTGAGTCAACATACCTTTCTTTTGTACACGCGCCGAGCGGTCGGTTTAGCTTGAATGGTAAGAGTGTCAAACATATGAGATTGATAGAACTTCGTCCACCAATCTAAAAAACCCTTTGAAGAAAAGTGAGTAGGCTCGAAAGGAATTAAATCGAATTGGGCGAAATCTTGATACTGCTCTTGTTGAAGTTTGGCATCCCTGGCTTTAAAGGTTCGACCAGAAGTAATGGCGCTTTGAGACTGGAAAAGAGGTTCAGGTATTAATTGACACAAACCAAACTGTCTCGAAACGAAGTTAGGTTGGTAGGCAAACAAGAGGATCTGATTTTTGGTCGGAGTAATCCTTGAGGAGATCAGTCTTGGTAACAAAAAGGCTTTCCAGATGTCTTGGATCTCCTTGCATTTAGCAGCCTCCGAAAGGGACATAGTGAACCATGATGGTCCATGAGTCCTCGAAGCAAAGGGCGCCATAGTCTCTTCAAATTTATGCCGTTTAGAAAGAAGCATAATATACTGTGAGAATGAGATTTGAAAATCAGCCTTGTCATCACTCGGAGTCAGCTTTCTCAACCTCATGCCTTCAACGTTTCGATCAGCTATCTCTGGATCTTGCTCATTGATAGTGTCTGCAGTGGATAGCGAAGATTCGAACATGGCATTAAGCCATAACTGAAGTAACCAGAAAGGACCAGCCAGCAAGATGTTCTTGGAGGTATGGGATTTTAAACTCGAAACAGCTGACCGTAAGCTTTCATAAAGGTCAACTAGAAGGAGTTCGCTTAAATTAATCCTCCTATTCTCATGCAAATCTCTTGCTAGAGGAATGAACCTACTGGCCACTTGAAGTGATCTGCTGCAGAAAACGTATCTTGATAGCCAGAGAGTAAGGAATGCAATGTGCTCAACATCAGAGACACTATCACCTTCTGCATGGTAGTGACTAATAAACTTGGAGAAACTGGCTAGCTTAATATCGAAATCAATAATGCTGGAATGTTCCTCAGCATCAGGAATATATGTTTCCCCTACTGGTGATAGTCCGGTAATGGCAGTTATGTCAAAAAGAGTGGGTGTGATCATTCCCCCCAGGAAGGTGGAAGGTATTATAAGTGCTATCCCAGAAATACAAGGATGCAAATAGCAGAGGGTGACTATATGTGAAGCCTGGTTTGGATAATTTCAAAAGATTATAGATCCCTAATTCTTCCCACTGTTGAGACTTTTTAACTTCTACTTTAGTAAACCAGTTCTGATACGCTACATCAGCAGTAGGGCAGGATCGAAATGGTTTAAAGTTGTTTTTAACATAGTCCAAAATGAAAGGATCCTTTGAGGGAATCACAGGAGTTTCTGCATCTTTTGAAACAAAAGGTTCATTGACAGTGTCAGTCCCTAACCTAGGGGTTTCCATTTTATTCAGTAAAGGTTTGAAATCATAACATAACAGGGAATATAGTTCGTGTATCCTTAAGGATCTCAAAAACAGTGAGAGGACCCATTAGGGCAAATCTTTTCCCAGAAACGTTGGTTGGGATTAATACCTGAGAGGAGTACAGGAGTTCTTGTTCTTTAGATATGCCTTGGGGTAGCAGTACGGATTGATTATGGTGAATGCCAACCTTGCTTTCCAGAACTGCTCCGGTGTTCTTGTTCTTCTTTTTTGAAACCTTCTTCGCTTGGGATGTTGATGAAGACATTGTTGGAGTTTTGTTAAAAGATTAGGGTTTTTGACAGAAAGAGAGGAAAAAGATTCAGGGTGTAAAAAAAGTGAAAAGGAATGAGCTTGTTTGGTTTTGTAGTGAAGAAGTTGAAACACTCATCAACTAATGCCAAGATACGTGGGAAACGTGGGTTGGATACTTGGTGAGGTGGCGTGGAACTAACATCAGTAATAAGCATGATTAAAGATAATCATTATCTTTAAAAGCACACCATACCTTGTTTACTGTGTGTGAAAGCGGTTCGGAAACCCAAGAGCCGTCATGATTGACGTGATATTCTGTACAGTGTCATAATCACTCAAAGTCACATCAAAATCTTGAGGATATATTTAAAATAAGTATTTCTCAGAAAGGGATTCGAAATACATATTTTAAAGGGGCATTTTGTTAGCTGAAGATTTTGATACCTACGATTCGAAGTAAAGCCATGGAGCTCGAAATGAGATGGTGATAAAGTGTTCACGGAAGGCACAATGAGGGTCACACGTTTGGAATAAATGGTTTAGCTCTTCGAATGGACAGAACGGAATTTTGAATGAAAATAATGATGACATGAGTAAAACAAGCTTCGATCTGGTGGTGAATTATACCTGAAGGAGTGAGTTCGAAATCGAAGTAAGTAGTACATTTGAAATTCAAAACGCGAGCGGGATAATGGGGAGTTAGAGCGCGCGCTGGAAAACAGTTCGAAGACGTGGAAGCAAGAAAAGCATGGTGTTCTGCATGTTCTAAACGTGGCAAAATCTCATAAGTTAGACCGTTATGGTCGAAATAGTATAAATAGGAGTCTTAATGTTAGGATTTCGTGTGTCATATCTATTGTACTAAAATTCAGTAACATTCAAATTACCACATGGCTAGGGAAACGGATGCACGAATGATGTACGTATGATTTGCACCAAAGCTTTATTATTCAGCAATGTATCTTTACATTTCCAATTAACTTCGCTTTTCATCAATGTCTTTCAATCTCTTTACATTCAAAGTCATTTAACTTTCTCTGCATTTAAATATCTTTTCACCATTGTTGAAGTTCTTTGCTTTTCCAAGCTTTTACATTAAGTGTTGTTATTTTCCAGTAAATCTTTATACATTCGTTCGTGTTCTTGTCTTTTATGTTTCAAGCAGTTACTTTAAAAATCTTTTACGCCTTAACAGTTTCTTTTAAACTTTCTTGCGTCTATACACTTTCTTGCAATTTACTCTATTGATGTTCTTACTTGTTCGAAGTAATCTTACTTTGTTTATTGGGTCTTATCATTGAGATACTCGAAAACCATAATCGAAACGCAATTAAATACATATAAGACATTCTAAAGACAAGTTCCTAACATGATCAATTATCGTAAGTTCGCATAAAACGGCCAACACCCCCTAGGATCAATCTAGTCGATCCTGCGAGTTACCAGAGGGATTGAATAACACAACAGTCATCACGCTTATTCAATAGTTTGGAAGACTAGCGGTTGTTTCACCAGAAATCACTGTAAACAGGGGGTTGGGACTTATACTGTAAGAGAGGCCCATTGGTTTGAAAGCAGTTTCACAGGGAATAATGCTCCTTTCAATACCAATGGTACTTGGTTGTATATACAGATGAAACGGAAACGAAAGATCGAAGTTTATCTGTTAAAAATATTTTCAAAAGTATCTATGTTATGTCGGATAAAAGTTTTGTATTTTTATGAAAAGTATTTGATATGTACAAGGAAAATATGTATGTACATAAAGAATGTTGATTTGAATATACAAGTGAAGTGAAACAAGCGATCGAAGTTTATACGTACTTGAGTATAAAGAAGTATCATATTATGTCTGATGAAATTTGTATGTATTGGAAAAATTTTGGTATGTACAAAGAAACATTATGTACACAAAAGAATGTTATGGGACTTACACCGTGAAGGAGGCCCATTGATTTGAAAAAAGTTTTGTCGAGACAATTCTTCTCTCGGAATCAATGGATTTGGTGTATAAACAAGCGAATGAAAACAAGCGAAGTTTGTTTATGTTTGAATATTAACAAAGATGTTTTGAATATGTACAAAAGAAGATTAAATATGTACATAAAGTTGGGACTTACAGTAAGAGGCCCGTGATCGATTGAGAAATTCGAGAAAAGCGAATTCGGTTTTATCGTTTAAATTGGATCGATCATGGCAAAAGATCAAGTTTGATGAAAAGTTTTGAAAAATGATTTGAAAATGTTTTGAAATGTAAGGTTTATTTATGAGAAGTTTTGAAAAAAAGCGGAAGTCGAAAACTTGAAAAATTCACCTTTAAAGGAGGTTTGAAAAGTGTTGAGCGTCGTTTTAGCTCGATTAAATTTAATCAGATGAAAGTTTTTACTGAAATTTTGCACTATCATAAAATAGATGTATTTATTGACAAGTGTTTAAAAATCATCTCAAAATGAGAAGTTTTGATTGGTCAAAAAATTGTGGAAGTTTGATAAAAACATGAAAAATGGAAAGTTTGTAAAAAAGAATGGTCTTGTGAGGGATTGAACCCATAACCATGAGGTGGGACGCGTGGCAAGAAAACTTAAGAGCAAGCAAGCAACCACTAGACCAAACGCGTTTCTGTGTTTAGTGGACAATGACACGCGTTGATAAAACATTGGAAAATTCAAATATTTAAATTGGAAAACAGATGAAGAACACGCGCGTAATGTTCTTCATGGTTTTGATTCTCAGATTTCCAAATTCCAGCTAGAATCTTCGTTTCTCAACCAAATTGAATGATATAAAAATGAAACTTGATCGATTTTGCACAACGAACATGATAGCAATTGTTAATTTCATTTATTTTAAGCCCAGAATATTTTTGGTTTCGAAGAACACTAAGAACCCTAATCTAAAAAACTCAAATTAAATGATGAAGGTTTGATGATTCTTGGATTTTTTTGAGGGTTAATGATCGTTATTAGTGCAGAAAGAGACGACCAGTGAGTTTTTCAATTAATGCAAGGAATATGGATATCACAGTTCATATGCATACACGGAAAAGTGAGAATCGAAAAAGCTCAGCGTGTTTCGAACTTGTTTAAGGATTACACCTTCATCGGCATGTATGGAAGTGTGTGGATGGTATGCTTGCTTGAGCTTGCTCAATCTCTCCAACCAAGTCAACCTACAGTCAGCTCAAAATGAAACTCGAAAATGGGGTTAAGAGTGTTACAGTTCAGGATTAATGGTCTGCCTCATGTCCATGGAGTATGGTGATGATGTTTGAGTGATTAAAACATCAATTGCTCCATCCAAAATCCAAATTCGAATGCATAGGCAGTTTGTACAAGTTTGGAAGCATGAAGTTCAAAATCTGATTTTCAGTTGTTTTTAGTTTGATTCTAAGTTACAAACCAGTTACATGTTGATACTGAAACATGTTAGACACCAAAATTTATCATGTTTTCATTGAATTTTGAAAATTGCGAGTTTTCTCAAAAATGTGTTATGTTTCTTGATTTTGAAGAAAGAAGTGAGAAGCATGACTTTGCAATGTTTTTGGTGTCAATTGAACTTGAATTGGTGAGCTATTTATAGGCAAGAGGTTCTGATTTGTTAGGCAACAAGTACAAGCCTTTGGTAAATCAAAGTTAACTTAAGGGGTAAGAAAGGCATTTTGTAAAGGAAAAGGAAGTTTCCTTTTTTCACCATGTGCTTATTTTTACAATTTGATCCAATCCTCTCAATTATTACCTCTAACTGATATTTATCGGTTCATCAATCCATTTGGCAAGGTTAGAAAGCTTCTAGATGAAGAAACTTCAAATGACCTATAATTGAAGTTTTGGATTTTGAAAATCAAGTTTCATGAAGCATTATGTTTAATTTCAAAAGCATAGCTAGACTCCATGGATTTGAGAGTTATTGGACATTTTGGAAAGATTTCTCCACAAGCTACAACTTTCATGTTTTGAGTTTTTTCAAATTCAAAATGGAACTAGGTGAAAAAATGGCATGAAGTTTGAAAAAAATAAGAAATTTCAACACTTAGAAATTTTTCTAAGTGTTAGAACTTTTGACTTTTTGTTGACTTTTTCAAATTCTTGAATTTTTTATGATCATGATGGATCATTTGAAGTATTTTGATGGTTGAAAAAGTTTTGTTTTGAAAAATTTGATCAAAAGTCAAAGTTTGACTTTTAATGTGAGATAATTTTCATCGAGCGATTACGAAATTGACTAATGAAGTACGTGAGTTTACGTGATGTTTTGAATCCGTTAGGTCAAGATGTTGTATCCAAGATATTATGACCAATCTCTATCAAAAGTCATTTTTGTTCAAAAGTCGAAGAATTCTCATGCTCGATCAAAACCTAATTGGTCGATCCTTGATTGATCATGAGAAAATGTATATCGATGATCGAGAGGTTGATGATTTGATCAAGATAGATCAAATGAGTGAGAAAAACTCAAACCCTAATTGATTGCCTCTTGAATCGGATGAAAATCGATGAAACCCTAAATTGACTGTGAATGCTATGCAGATTCTTTATGCGATGGTTATTAGTTGTGAATGCGGATGTAAGATGGTATATTAGGTCAAAATTTGGGGTATGACAACGATGTACTTCACCATGTAATCAAACTTTCCACTTGGCTACCCCAAGGTATCCCACACAGATGGTGCAGTTTCATTCACATCTTCGATCTTCAACTTAGACATATCTTCACACAGCTTCTGCACAGGTGGTTTCAGGAATAGTATTTCACGGTTATCCATCATGCCGGACCGTCTTCTCGACCAAGCACAACCATCGGTGCGGATGGGCACCAACAATTCTCTGGGCATCCTGGATTGACACCGACTTGCAGCAAATTCTTCTTAACAGTCATCAGAGGAATGGTCAAGTCATCTATGTTGAAAACATAAGTATCTTCCCCAACAGCATTGGAACTCTTGTCATGGTTAGGCATTGGCGCGTTAATCACATTCGGAGTTTCAACAAGAGGGTCAAACTCAATCTGCTTAGCTTCAATCATATATTGAATCTTATTTTTCAGGGCCCAACAATCATCAGTGTTATGTCCAGGGCTATTGGAGTGGTAAGCACACTTAGCATTAGGATTGTATCTCGAAGAGGAAGTGTTGATGTTTTGAGGAGGATCCCTCAAGGTAATCAGCTCCGCTTTCAACATGTGTTGCAAGGCTTGCGACAATGGCGGAGTTGATCTTAAAAGCAGGTCTTAGGTGGGCGTTAAACAGCGTTGTCTCAGCGAGTTGTCTTGATGTAGGATTGGAGATCACAACTGCCCGCACAGATTGAGCACGATCGGTCTTGACTCGGCTTTTCTGACCATACACAACATTGGCTTCTTTCTTACCACCAAAAGATCTCTTCGCAGCATTTAAAGATGACTCTACATGAATCTTCCCACTCTTGATACCAGCTTCAATGCGCTCTCCTATCAATATCAACTCGGTGAATCCGGCTAAAGAGTTTCCAATCAGATGATTGAAGAAAGGGCCTGTCAGTGTTCCCATAAACATATCAACCAACTCCCTATTGGACAAGGGTGGCTGAACTCTGCCTGCTAAATCTCTCCATTTCTGAGCATACTCTTTGAACTTCTCATCACGACCCATAGACATGCTCTGTAGTTGCATGCGAGTGGGTGTCAATTCAGCATTGTACTCATACTGCTTGTACAAAGCATCGCAAATCACTCAATGCGAATACGGTCATTCTGGTGATAATACCATTCTAAGCGAGTTAGGACAAACTCTCTTGAAAATAGTGCATCCACAACTTTCTGTCATCAGTGTGGGGGTTGATCTTCTGAACATAGGACTTCAAATGTAGCTTTGGACAAGAAATGCCATCATACTTGGCAAAAGTAGGAACTTTAATTTAGGAGGAATCACCACACAGAACAAGACTCGGATCATCAAAGTTCAACCGGACATCTTGAGTTTTCCACACATTGAGACGGTCTTCAAGTTGCTTGTACTTGTCATCTTCATCAGAGTACTGGCCATTATCATAGTCTTTTTCAGGCTCAGGCTGACTGCCTTCGTCATCACCCTTGACGCTCCGCTCATCCTCATTCTTAACACTTCCTTCTGAGAGCTCTATCCGGTGACCACTTTGGGTCCACCTTTATAGCGTCGCCCATGTTGAGAACACTAACGACCTTCTTCTTTCATTGATGAGCTTTTGATCTTCTTGGCCTTGGACCAAATGGTGAACATCTGTTGGGCCCAGGTATTAAGGCACGAAGATCTTTGTGATCATTCAAGAGCCATTTACGCTAAAATAAATAGCGAGCAAATGAGAAACCAATCTTCAATGTACGTGATGCAATGTTATGCTATGATATGCAATGTTTATGCGAATGCAATGCAATGTTTTCAAGGACCTTAGAGATTTAAATTTGTTAAACAAGCACGAACAAACATTTATTTGTTCTCTTTTTATTATTCTTTTTAAGTACAAAAGATAGTTCAAAACAATAAAAGAAAAGCATAAGAATCCTAAAGCTCTAAGTCTCCCATGGACGCTTCCTCTTGGTGCCGAGGTAGGCGTTGATGCTTCGCTCCTCGTGAAGTAGCTTGGTCAACTCTAGAACTTTCTTCTCGCTTGCATAGCACTGAGCTTCAAATGTATCCCTTTCTTCTTTAAGTTGAATCCATGACCTCTTCAAGTCTTCAAAATCAGTAGGCATGTCGGGATGGTGAACAGTATAGGATTCGTCACCTATAGCAATAGGTTCCATAATTACTGGTAAAACAGGCGTGAATGGCATCATGAGGTTTTGAGCTCGAGCTCGCACCCATTTGAGGTAAGGTTCCCAAGGAATGGTGTTCTGGTGCCCCAAAGTCTTGGTATCAGTCTTCTTTACCATGCCCCAAGCGTGTATGAACCTTCGTCGATAATTCTGGAGATCGTGATTGTAGTCGAACACAATATCTTGGAGAAGCATATCATGAGGACCATCTCTTGGCGAAACCAAACGGCGTAGAGCTAAAGAAGGGTTGTAAGTAATACCTCCCTTATACCAGTAGTGGTACATTAGAATTCTCCACAGCTCAATGAATGTGAAGTCCTTTTGAGAGAAAGATTCCAGCGGATATACGAATGAGAGAGTGACATTAGCCTTTGAGACCATCTCAACCTTTGCTCGTTCTTCGAGGCGATGGAGGAAGGTGCGAAATAAACCACAAAAGTAACGGCATGCAACACATGAGAGTTCCTTGTCTTTTGATGGTACGAGTGTGGAGAGAATGTAGAATATCTCCAAGCAAAGTAGGCACGAGGTTGCGGGTGAAACAACTTGATGGCGTTGATGTCTATGAATTGATCCGAATTGGGGAATAGAACCAAACCATAGATTAGAAAGGCCACAATGTCTTCAAATGCATGGAAACTCATAACTTTGAGGAATTCTCGGGCTTTCTTAACCAGGAACTTAGCAAGTAAACCCTTAACTCCACTTCTAGTTTCCCAATTGGCTTCAATGTCTGAGCGCTTAAGATGTAAGGCTGATGCGATGTCTTCGTACCTAGGAACCTTCTCTAGACCGGTGAATGGCATTTGGTCAAGAATAGGTACCCCAAGTAGCTTAGAGAACTCTTCCAAGGTAGGAACCAACTGATAATCTAGGAATGTAAAGCAATGGTGTTTCGGATCAAAGAACTGGAATAGGACATGCATCATATCTTCTTCAAAACCGGAGATAACCAAGTCAAGCAAATAACCATGTCTTTTGATGAACTGAGCATGGTCGGGGATCTCTGAAACCAATTCTTTGAGCTGAGAAGGTATACCCATGAAGTTGATCCGGATAGTCTTTCTAGAAGCCATAGTACCCTACAAAACAGAGCAAAGATAAATCCCTAGGTCCTTGAAATAGTTAGAAATGATATGCAATGCGAATGATGTCATTATGTCATGTTTAGCACACACAAACAATTCACACAATGAGCCTAGGTTTAAGGCTTGCAAGAGGTATAGGTGATTACCCCACCAAAAGTTTGAGTTGGTTCATCTGTCTATGATAGTAACCGAGTTCTAGGAATCTCATGTCATTGATCTTTCACGTGGCATTTATTTCAATCGACTACCAAGTGGTGGGCCGAAAATATCCCAAAAGTCGTCTTAATGAGTGTAGCATCAGTGTATCGACCAACCTTAGTCACAAGCGTCTCACTACCTTCTAATGGCCAAGATGGGTCAATTAAGGTTCTAAAAGTTTAGTTAGTGCTTGATGACACCACGAAGCCAAATACTATCCTCAACTTGGGAATGAAGAGTATCGGGACATCAAAGTGTCACACTAACGTAGCCATCATGTTGACCGTTTCGATATCGTCTAACGGATCCGGTGTAGGATCCCCACAAATATAATACCCAAGCAACCCTTAAAGATAAAGCAAGCAAGTCAAGCGAGAAGCAATAAATGTGATCTAGAAATCCCTAAGGCATTCTCTCTTTAGGGTGTCTCCCGGAAGTCGCCGATTCATGTCTGGTGAAGCTGACTTTGAGATTTTGTATCGCAAATGTGCGAATAGCAAGAGTCGCCACCGACTTTCTTTTATCCAATTAAGGGAAGGTAAAAGTAGAAAAAGACCTTCGTTAGATTAGAGTAAGGAGAAGGTTATGAAAAGGAAGGTATTAGCACCCTTTCCATCCGTAGTTATCTGGGCTCTTAGTTGCTCTTAGATCACTTTAAAATTGTGCTTTCGTGTGTTTGAAAATGTTTTGAAAAGGCATTTTGCTTTGACTTTGTAATGATTCATGTAGGAATGTATACAAAGTGTTCGAAATGTTTCGTTTTGAAAAGTTTGAACTTTGACAAAAGTGTGAGGTGTGAAAAGTATTTTGATAGAGCAAGCAACTAAAAGTCTTATTACCTACTCAAAATTGGTCGTTTCGTGTTATTTTACGTTTCTTTAGAATAGCTATCCATACCATTAGTTGGTAGGTAACCCCATTCGTTGGATGTAAGCGGGACATTCGAAGGGACATCGTATGGTCATAGAAGCAACTTGGGAAGTATCCTAACACATTCGAAGAGACTATCATCATTTTCGTGGCGACAATCGAGGTCAAGATCATGTATTCATAGGCGACATCGTGGGTCTTATGATCTTTGTATCGAAGGGACTATGATGATTTGTTTTGAAACAGCGGTGCTAGAATACCTCTACGTTAGAGGACATGACCATTTGAATTAAGTAAAACAAGAGAGAATTACCTAAGGGGTGCATGTGTGAAAAGAGTGTGTTGATTCATATATTTTATCTTGGCATTATGAATGATCTATGTCCAATTTTATCTTGCCATACCGCGCTAATTACTAGCAATTTATAAGTTGCGAGAAAGTAAATGCGGAAATATAAAGTGCGGAAAGATAAATCCTACGCTATTACAAGGCTTTGGGTAGATACATAATTGAAAAGTGCGGAAAATAAAGTCCTAATTAAACTATTACATCTCATAGGCAATTACATAATATGAAAAGAATAAAAAGCATCAAAACAGGATATCTTATGAACAGATGAAAATAAAATGGGAAATTGAATAAGAGGAAAATGTTAGTAAAAATAATAATTTTGAATGAGAAAAAGTTTTCATCTTTAAAATAACATTAATATGCTAAAATAATTTTTGGGATTTTTGGAGTTAATTTAATAATTAAAATCAATTAAAAGTGATTTAAATGATAAAATAGAAATTAAATTAAATATGCATGCAAAAATAATATTTTTAATTTTATAAATTAAATAAACATTTTTTGATGTGTATGCAAAAATAAATATTTTGGTATTTTTAAATGCATGATAAAAATTATGAAAGATAAATTAAATTGTATGAAAATATTAAAGAAAATATGAAAATAGTAAAAATATGCAAACTTTGTAAAAAATGCTTTGCCATGGCTGGGATTCGAACTTAGGTCCCACAGGTGAAAAGCGTGCAGCTTGCCAATGAGCCGTGATGTACCGTGTTATGGAAGCAAGCGAATGGCATGTAAGCAGTGTCACCCCGATTGCCCGAATCACGCCAAGATCATGTCACCTCGATGATGAGATACAAGCAACGAAGACCGTCTAAATCTTTGTGGAAAATCTGAAAATGTCCGATTTGAATTTTGATGATCTGAGTCTTGTTCCTGGTGTGGTAATTCCCCGCAAGTTCAAAGTTCCTACCCTTGCAAAGTATGATGGTGTCTCTTGCCCGAAGTTGCACTTGAAGTCCTATGTTCAGAAGATCCAGCCTCACACCGAAGACAGGAAGCTATGGATCCATTTCTTCCAAGAAAGTTTATCTGGAACTCAATTGGAGTGGTATTATTAGCTAGAGAATACCCACATTCATACCTGGAATAACTTAGAGCCTTTCTACAAGATACCACAATCTTTGATTAGCACCCACCCGCATGCAACTACAAAGCATGTCTATGGGTCGTGACGAGAAGTTCAAAGAATATGCTCAAAAATGGAGAGATCTAGCAGGCAGAGTTCAACCACCCTTTTCCAATAGGGAGTTTGTTGATATGTTTATGGGAACCTTGTGAGTCCATTTTTCAATCATCGATTAAATTCTTGACCAATTCACCAAGGCGATATTGACGGGAGGCGCGCTCAAGTTGGAATCAAGAGCGGGAAGATTCAGGTAGAGTCATCCTCAAATGCTGCGAAAAGATCTTTTGGTGGTAAGAAAAGAAGCCAATGCTATATATGTCAAAAGGTCGTGTCAAAGGCGATCGTACTTATGTCTGATGAAGCTGACTTTGTGGATTTTGTATCGCAAATGTGCGGATAGCAAGAGTCGCCACCGACTTTTATTTTATCCAATTAAGGGAAGGTAAAAGTGAGAAAAAGACCTTCGTTAGATTACGAGTAAGGGAGAAGGTTATGAAAAGGGAAGGTATTAGCACCCTTTCCATCCGTAGTTATCTATGGGCTCTTAGTTGCTTTCTAGATCATTTTCAAAAAAGTGCTTTCTGTGTGTTTGACAAAAATGTTTTGAAAAGGCATTTCGCTTTGACTTTGTAATGATTCATGTAGGCATGTATACAAAGTGTTTGGAAATGTTTCGTTTTGAAAGGAATTTGAACTTTGACAAAAGTGTGTGGTGTGAAAAGTATTTTGATAGAGCAAGCAACTAAAAGTCTTATTACCCACTCAGAATTGGTCGTTTTCGTATTTTTACGTTCCTTTAGAATAGTGTTATCCGTACCATTAGTTGGTAGGTAACTCTATTTGTTGGAAGTAAGCGGGACATTCGAAGGGACATCGGATGGTCATAGAAGGCAACTTGTAGGAAGTATCCTAGCACATTCGAAGGGACTATCATCATGTTTCGTAGTTGACAATCGAGGGTCAAGATCATGTATTCGGAGGCGACATCGTGGGTCTATGATCTTTGTATCGAAGGGACTATGATGATTTATTTTGAAGGCAACGGTGCTAGAATACCTCTACATTCGAGGGACATGACCATTTGAATTCGTAAGGCAACGAGAGAGAATTACCCTAAGGGGTGCATGTGTGAAAAGAGTGTATTGATTTCAGATATGTTATCTTGAAGTTAAGAGTGAGCTATGTCCAATTTTATCTTGCCATACACGCCTAGTTACTAGCAATTTATAGGGTGCAGAAATTAAAATGCGGGAATGTAAAGATGCGGAAAGATAAATGTCCTACGCTATTACATAGCTTTGGGGCAGATACATAATTTAAACTTGCGGAAAATAAAAAAAAGCCTAATTAAGCTATTACATCCCATGAGCAGTTACATTATTTGAAAAAAAGAAAACGATAAGAGAAATCGTCTGAAACGGAATAACCTGCAAGAGAATGATAAATCGGAAAATGCGAGAGGAATCGAATAAGAGGAAAATGTTAGTAAAAATGCAAATTTTTAAATGAGAAAAATATGACATGCTGGAAATAACATAAATATGCTAAAATAATTTTTTGGGATTTTTTGGATGCAATTTAATAATTAAAAACTAATTAAAAGTGATTTAAATGATAAATTAGAAATAAAAATAAATATGCATGCAAAATAATATTTTTTAATTTTATAAATTAAATAAACATTTTCTGAAAATAATGCAAAGAGAAAAAAATGTTTTTGGTATTTTTTAATGCATGAGAAAAATTCTGGAAATTAATTAAAATTGATGCAAAATATTAAAATAAAAAGAAAATATGAAAAACATGAAAATAGTTTGAAGTTTGGAAAAGAAAAGCAAAACCGGTCCCAAGGAGGTTCGAACTGGAGACCTGGAGGAGGATCTGTGAACAGGAAATGCCTTAACCACTGAGCCAAGTGTCATTTGATGTTGGAAAAGTTGAAATCAAATCAATATAAGTGATGACGCGTCCCTGATTTGAATTCAAACTGAGTCAGCACGCGTGGGGTCCAGTTGGAGAGAGAGAGCGAATCAGAACGCGTTATAACGCCACGCCATCCCTTGCCGGTCAAACAGAGTCAGCGACGCCGGAGCCCTAGCTCCGGTCGTCTTCTCCGGCGACCCAATTCCTTGAACCTGCAAAAATACGAAAAATAAAAGAACAAAAGGTACCCTACCCCCCTAAATCGAGGGTTGCGATCTCAATGGTGCCATTAGTTTGCCCTAAAAATGCTTGTACAAGCCGGTTCGATTCAAACAGCTCGTGAAGCCTTAATAATGGCACTATGATTTCCAGAGGTCCAAGCTTGCATGTAAGGGTTCAATCAGGTCCTAAACATCACCCTGAATCGATACAAACACACAAACAACGTTAATAATGCATGGAAAACAAAATTCGAATTTTGCAAATTTACCAAATCGGAGCAATGGATTGAGCACGATTCTGGATGGTTTTGCTTCAAGTAAGGGTTGATTTCGCTTGCTGGGATATCAAGGAGCAAGATTGGATGGTTAAAACACCTTGAAATTGGCTGGAAAATAGAATTTGATTTTTTCAAATTTCTTGAAAAATTTTGGCAAAGTGAGGGCTGTGTATGGGGCTAGGGTTTCGTGTCCTTTGTGCTTCAGCTTGCTGGCTATTTATAGAGGGTTTTGGAAGAGAAAAAACAAGGAAAAAAGATTGGATATTGAATGTGCATTGAATTATTTTCAAATAAAATCAAATTTTGAAGAAAATTTGATTTTCTCTTTAATGTGTGATCATGCACGAATTTGGTATGAATTATGGGCTATCTTGGACCTCAAGTTTGATCAAAATCCAATCATCTTGAAAAAATATCTTATTTTCATATTTTATATAATTTAATTTTGAATTAAATGGTTTAAAATTCAAAAATAAATTAATAAAATAGAAAATTGCCATGGCCAAGCATTTATGGGTCACAAATAATGTCATGAACAAGTTTGGATCAAAAGATTATAGGCCCATTTGGAAAATTTTGCATTTTGACCAAAATGTCCTTTTGTGCAATTGTCCAAAATTGCCCAACTTGTGAATGGTGTATCTTGCTCAATTTTCCACATTTTTGAGAGTTCTTGGACTTTTTGGAAATCTCTAAGAGTCCTCTAAACAACCTCTTTGTTTTCATCTAAATTGGAGTTACCATGCTCAATATATCTTCAAAACAAAAAGTTGACTTTTTGTTGACTTTGAAAAGGACCTGTAATGTTTTGGCCTATACTTTCCAAATGAAGTATTTTTTGGACATTCTTGTGAGACATGAAGTTGTAGAGAATTGAATTTCCTTCAAAACAAGAGGTGGTGGAAAATTTACGAGAAAGTATGAGAAGTTATGCTTTCGATCAAAGTTGATTGACTTTTCACCTAGAAACCCTAATTTAGAAAGTTGACTTTTGAGCAAATCTTGAGTTTTCTTGATGAATCATGATCAACCCTTGATCAAATGATGAATGTGACTTCAAAATGAGAATGTTGACCAAAATCGGGAAGTTTGGTGTATGTTGACCACGATTGACTTTTTGTCCAATCTGATTTTCGACCATCGAGCAATTGTTTGAGGAAACTTGACTTATGAGCTTGAAACTTGACATGGAGAATCTTTGAAGCATATGAGGAGGCATGAAGACCCTTGGAGATGTTGGAAGTCTATCTTGATCTGAGATACCAAACCCTAGTTTGGGTTGATTGTCTATGAAGAGTTTATCGATCGACTCTTGAGGAATCTTTGAGTATGGATGTATGAAATATCTTGAGAAGATGGAGGGCAAATTTTGGGGTATGACAGCTGCCCACTGTTCGATCTTCTTGTACTAGAAGGGTTAGATTGGCATGCTTTGCCTTTCGTGACACAGGAGGTGAAGATGATTGAACACTCAGTACACGAAAATTTGCACTCTTGGTTGTGATGATGCGAGGAATGGGCTTATAGATGCCATTTGGAGAAGTTGGAGACTTATTTGGGGAATAGTCGTCACGCTAGACTCGAGATTGTTGTATGGGTAGGAGAAGCGTCGGAGATGGGCTTAAGATGCCATCCGGAAAGATCGATCTTTGGGGAGTGAGCCGTCGCTAGGCTCATGAGCGTTCGGAAAGGAGGCGGAGATGGGCTTAAGATGCCATCCGGAAGTCGTAGACTTCATGCTCATCTTTGAATGAAGTTATTGGTTTGTATTGGTTTTAACCAAATATCGGCATTCGAAAGTGGAGAAATGTTGACAAGTAGTCGGAGATGGGCTTAAGATGCCATCCAAGGCAACGGTAATACCTTGGACTCTGTAGTTCTTTATTGATAATAAGAGAGTCGAACATATCTTACGTGTCGAATGCTACGAGAGGATAGTAGTTGGAAGCGTGGATATTTTCCACTGTTGTGCATGGGTATTAATCACGGATCCATTGTTGGAAGCAGCAAGGGTGGTTGCTTGGATAGTTTTCCCGTCTGGATTCGGGTCTTAATCCTGAACCAGTTGTCGGAGGATAACCAGGGCGGTCTTTTAGATAGTTTTCCCGTCTAGATTCGGGTCCTAATCTTGGACCTGTTTGCGTCAGAAATGACTTTCACCTGTTTTGGAGAAAACAAGAGAAACTTTGACAGAATATTGTTAGTTTTATGCAAAGTATGATGCATGACAATGTGTATGAATGACATATGCATATATTATGAGGAATGTATGAATGCTAGATGTTGCAGTATTTCAAAACATATCCATCTTGAAGAAGATCGGATGCTCTGTGAGGATTTAACTTGTTTGGGGATGGAGACCTTGAGAAGAGAAGAACTTTGATTCCTCCGATGCACTATCTGACCAAGTCTTGGCCCTTGATATTGTTGAGGCTGGTAGAGATCGAGAAACACGCTGTTGAGGATCTCATACATAGACCCTGCTGGGGAGAGTCCGGGAGGCAATCTGTTGGGGATCTTGTGTGTAGATCCTGCTGGGGAAAATTAGGAGGCGCTCTACCGGGGATTTTAAGTGTAGATCTCGTTGGAGAGCGTTTGATAGCTCTTGGGAGGCTGGGTTAGAAGGATGCAGGGCCCGTTGTAATCTCAGGTGAGGTATAAGAGGTGTAAGTTTCCTCCGATGCACTATCGACCAAGTTCAAGTCGGATACTACTTCTTTGGAAAGCAGGGGATTCTTGAGAGATATTCTTGGAGATAGATATCTCTACTGGAGATGAAATTGCTAATGACGCGGCAAGGTCAAGTTGGTTGGAATCACTGCTCGGGGACTAACGTGATGAAGCTTGGGATATCAGGACTAGTGGAAGGAAACATCTACTCCGCTGGGGAGAGTTTGTAGTGAGTGGTATCTCGTGGGGATCATGCTCTGGGGAATGTTTTTGGTGACCTTAAGTAAGTCATCTCAATTCACGAACATGGTAAGTACTTTTGTATGTTCGGTTTTATGTTTGCGAACAGAGTTCTTATTGTCAAATGCATATAATCATTCAAAGCAAGCGTTGGACTTTATGCAAATAAAAAGTTAAGCGTAAAGGAAAGAATTCATATTTATTGAAATGGCGTATGGCCAAGTAGTTTGTACACAAGAAGGGTAAAAATCTGTCTGGAAACAATCTCGTTAAGTTCCAACTATGCTAGTACTCATATATTTCAACTATCTCATCTCCTTGCATCGATGAAAGTGAGTGAATTGATCTTCGCCATTTCAATCTTGAATCTTTGGTAGTAGTGCTGTGAATGGGTGATGGAAGAGACATAGTCGTGCGCTTAAATCTAACTTTTGCCTAGACCGCCCTTCGGGTTTTAGGTCTCGGGATACCCTTTTTGCCCAAGCCGCCTTTTCGGGTTTTCGACTTGCGGGTGTACATGTTTGTATATATCCTTAACTTTTGCCGAACCCTTTTGGTTCGCGGGATGCCCTTATTTTTGCCTAGGTTCGTCGACCTAGCGGGTCTCTTTATCGTAGTATTTTTGACTATGTCTGCGTTCACGAGGGTGTGGGAAGTCTTCGCCATCCATGGTGCTAAGTATCATAGCTCCATGAAAACTTGTCTTGACTACAAGCGGTCCCTCATAGGTGGGAGTCCATTTGCCCACAGGATCACCTTGTGGAAGAATGATCGCTTGACTACTAGATCGCCGACTTGGTAGACTCGGTGCTTGACCTTCTTGTTAAATGCTCGATCATTCGTTTACGATAAATCATCCATGGCGGATGGATGCGGTCGTTCTCATCGATCAAATTGATCGGTCAGGCGATGCGGACCCAATCGTCTTCACCTAACTCTGCGTCTGGAGGACTACGGTTGAGGAATCTGAACCTCGATGGGTAGGGCGGCTTCCATACCGTACACAAGAGAGAAGGGTTGCCCACAGCCGATTGTTCGTCTTGAAGTCACGATAACCATGAAGAGCAAATGGTAACATCTCATGCCAATCTTTGTAAGTCCTTTGTCATCTTGTATGATCTTCTTAATGTTCTTGTTGGCGGCTTCCACTGCGCCATTCATCTTAGGCCGATATGGAGAAGAATTGTGATGCTTGATCTTGAACTGCGTGCAGAGTTCGGTGATCATCTTATTGTTGAGATTAGAGCCATTATCTGTGATAATCCTTTCGGGAGTGCCATATCGACAGATAAGATTATGCTTGATGAATCGAGCCACAATATTCTTGGTTACAGATGCGAATGAAGCTTCCTCTACCCACTTGGTGAAATAATCAATTGCCACAAGGATGAAACGATGTTCGTTGGAAGCTGTGGGCTTGATTTCCCCGATCATGTCAATGCCCCACATTGAAAATGGCCAAGGACATTAGAACATTGAGTCTTTGGAGTGCGTGCACTTTATCCGTGTATATCTGGCATTTGTGACAAGATCGAGCATAGCGATGACAATCAGCTTCCATGGTGGACCAATAGTAACCTGTTCTCAGAATCTTTTTAGCCATCGTATGTCCACTGGAGTAGGTACCAAATGCGCCTTCGTGTAACTCTTCCATGATATGCTCTGCTGCTTTCCGGTCTACACAGCGAAGCAAACACAAGTCGTGGTTGCGCTTGTATAAGATGCCGTTACTGAGGAAGAATTTGGATGCAAATCTTCTCATGAACTTCTTATCATTGACAGATGCCCCTGCGGGATATTCCTGAGTCTCAAGATACCTCTTCACGTCGTAGTACCAAGGTTTCTCTTCTGCATCAAGTTCACAACAGTATGCCGGTCCGTCAAACCTCTCAATGATGATCTGGGGAGCCTCGTTGTCCCATCTGACCTTGAACATAGATGACATAGTAGCTAATGCGTCTGCCTACTGATTCTCTTCTCGTGGGATGTGATTGAAAGTGATCTCTTGAGTAGGGGATCAAACTCGAACATGCTCTCGTCTGGGATGAGATTTGGATGTTTAAATATCCCTTTAATCGACTGATCACTAAAGTGAATCTCCATATACTTGCAAGAACTTGATTCTTAAGTCGATATGACTTTGATACCCATGATGCAACCGTATTCGGCCATGTTGTTGGTGCAAGCTGAAACATAATCTGGTGGTGAAAGGCGTATGTCCTCCTACGGGGATGTGATGATGGCGCCAATGCCATTGCCAAGTCGTTTGAGGCTCCATCAAAAACCATAGTCCATCGGGATCCTTGTTGGGTCCTTAAATGCGGGCACAGTTCTTCACAATCTGTAACTAGCAAAACATCTTCATAAAATTGAGCTGCATGGCGATAGTCATCTCTGACTTGATGAGCCAAATGATCGGCTACTACACTTCCTTTGATCGCTTTAGAAGTGTCTTTGGATGTAAATTCGGTCAAGATCATTTGCCATCTTGCTATTCTTCGGAGAGGCTGGTTTCTCAAATATGTATTTTATTGGATCCATCTTGAAATCAACAAGGTGGTATGGGTCAACATATCTTGTCTTAGTTGGCGACGGCCAGAAAAGCGTTGCAAGTTTTCATTGTGTATCTTGTTTCACGATCGGTAAACTTTTGCTAAGGTAGTATATTGTATGCTCTTTTCGACCAGACTCGTCATGTTGCCCCAAGACACACCCATTGAGTTTCGACCTTTATCAAGTACATGATGAGGTCTTCCTTGGTGACATCGGGATAGGAGGATTACTGAGGTACTCCTTGATTTTGTCAAAAGCGATCGGCAATCGTTATTCCATTCTACTACTTGATCTTTCTTAAGTAACTTGAAGATTGGCTCGAAGTAGCGATTAGGTGCAAATAAATCGGCAATGTAGTTCAATCGGCGAAACCTCGACTTCCTTCTCGGTGCGGGGCTGGCATTTCTTGGATAGCTTTAACCTTGGCGGGGTCAACCTCAATTCCTTACTCGACAACAAACCCTAGGAGTTTACGGACGACTCAAAGTGCACTTGTTGGGATTAAGTCTCAATCATACTTCTTCAATCATCAAATAGCTTACGCAAATGGCGAGATGCTCTTCTTGATCGTGATCGAACTATCATGTAAATCGGCGTAGACCTCATCTCGTGATGAATCATATCATGAAATAATGTTACCATAGCGCGATAAGTGGCACTGCGTTCTTGATCCAAGCGGCATAACTTTGTAATAGAAAGTACCCATGTGTAACAAAAGTAGTTTTCTCCATGTCTTGAGTTGATCGGTTATGTGGGAAAAACCATCCATAAAGGAGAAAACCTTATCTTTGGCGGTGTTGTCAACGAACATCAATATGAGGAAGTGGAAAATCGTCTTTCGGACTTGCTTTGTTCAGATCTCTGTAATCCACACACATTCGTACTTTGCCATCCTTCTTAGGTACTGGTACCACATTTGCAACCCACTGCGGATAAGAAGTAGCTAGAAAATCGGCGTTGAGCGCTTCATAACCCTTTGATTTTCTCGAGACATCTCGGGGCCTCTGACGGACCTACATTTCCTGGAGAAAACCTTCTTTTGTTGGCAATCGGTGTACCACAATATCAATGTCTAGACACAGCATGTCTTCTTATGACCAAGCAAAAACTTCAATATAGTCTCGCATCTGAATCAACCTTTCTTTAACACATTCTCAAGACCTACTCCTATCTTGATCTCTTTTACATCTTCATCGGTTACCACGATTCACAACCTCAACTTGCTCTTCGTGTGGTGTATAACTCGTTCTTCTTCTTTAGCGGTCGACAAGTTCTCTGGAACTTCACAATCTTCCTCACTTTCGTCTTGACTTGGTAGATCGGATTATCGAGTCATATTTAGCAATAGCATTTGTTATTACGAGATTCGAGTGATTCTGCGTGTATCACGTGGGTGTGTAAGAAACACATAGCTTTTGAAGGGGTGATAAGGTAAAGAAAGAAAACAAACACTTGAATGCAAAAGTCCAATGAATTTATTGAATGAAAATACATAAGCGACAAATAATAACCCTACATAAGCGAGCCATAATGCCGGGCAAGGCACGAGCTTTAGAGTCTATTGTTCAAAACATAGAAAATCTGAAAAGCAAACAAGACAAAAGTAATTACTCGACTAAAGGAGATTGGTATAGCGTCTTTAGTCTTCCAATTATAGCCGTAGTGCGGGTTGAGAAGATCCACTTGCGATGCGAAGTGGTTGTCGTCGTCCTCTATAGCATGGATTCCACTCGGGTCACGGAAAGGAAGTTGGCCGACACGTTCGCGTATCATCTTCGACCTCACGATGGTGAAGCCTAAACCAGTCTTGTCGGTTGAAAGGAAGATCGGTGACCCCAAATAGTACTACCTTCTTCAGGCAGCATCTTTCGTGAGGCCATCCTAGGCGGAACTGCGTAACCTCGGGAGTGTGGGAGAGTCAGGCATGACTGGGGATTGTTTGAAAGCTTGACGGTCTCAAAGATTCACCTTCCATCTCAAGATATTGAAAAGGCAGATGATGACCATATTCTTCTTCACCACATCGTAACAACCTTTCCTTCACGGGTACTTGACCCGATGCAAGGTGGAGTATGACACACCCATGTATCAAGGGCGTCCAAGTAGGCAAGAGTAAGCTGGACGGATGTCCATGACAAAAGAATGTGGAGTCAAAGTGAAGAGACCTTAGCAGAGCAGTGAGCTCTCCAATCTTGTTAAGCTTAGAACCATCAAAAGCTCTCACAATAATGTCAGGGTCTCGAGACCAACCCTTCATCAAGTCGATCAAAAGCAGTCTTTGGTAGGATGTTCGAGTAGAACTAGTATCCACCAAAACATGAGACAATGTAGCCTTGCATTCAGCGGAGATGTGCAAGGCTTTGTTGTGTTCTTTCCGTGAGTCAAATCAGAATCGAGAGAAGCCTAGGCCGTTGTTGGCAGCCAGGCTAGCAATACAAACTTCAAGCGGTCAGTAGTGTCTTGCGATGCGTGAGCATTCTTGAAGCTTCACGGGGCCTTAGCATGAGCCTCGAGCACAAGAGCAGAGCAAGCATGGAGATCTTGGGCGGAGTGTCCCAAGTTCCACAACATTGTAGTCACTCTTCTTGATAATCTTCAGAATTTCCTCCATTTCTTGTTTCGAGGTGTCTTTAGCAACTTCCTTTAGTACTTCTGGCTGAGCAGGATGAGTCACTAGTTCTTTCCCTCTAGCTTGGGGAATGGATTGAATAGCTGGAATGCGAGCTGGAGTCACCGTGTCTTTTGGAGGGGAGATATCTCGGGAGAACACCCTTCCGGTTCTGGTCACCTTGCTTGATCCGGTGATGTTGTCAATGTCTGGAATGGTAGCTTCAACAGTAAGATCTTCAATGGTCAGAGGGTCTTGCTTGACGCCATGGTAGTAAACATCAGCTCCATAATTCCAAGGGATAGCCTTGTCAGAGGAGTATGGAACTGGTCTTGGAGAAGTAATGATGAGAGGTGCCACCCTTGGCACAGGATCAACAGAGGAAATCCTTATTGTGTTAACATCAGCATAGTCTTCTGGGAAATCGTCACCCCATCCGGTTGCCTTAACATCTTCAATAGGAATTTTGTAGCTATCAGGAACAGTGTACTTCACCATGTAATCATACTTTCCACTTGGCTGCCCCAAGGTATCCCACACAGATGATGCAGTTTCATTCGCATTGTCAATCTTCAACTTAGACATCTCTTCATGCTTACGCACGGTGGTTTCGAAATAGTATCTCACGGTTATCCATCATGCCTTGAACCGTCTTCTCGACCAAGCACAACCATCAGTGCGGATGGGCACCGCGGCAATTCTCCGGGCATCCTGGATTGACACCGGCTTGTAGAAAATCCTTCTTAACAGTCATCAGAGGAATGGTCAAGTCATCTATATTGAAAACATAAGTATCTTCACCAACAGCATTGAAACTCTTGTCATGGTTAGGCATAGGCGCATTGATCACATTCGGTCTCGGCGGAGGTCAAACTCAATGCTGCAACTTGATCATATCTTGAATCTTGTTCTTGAGCCCAACAATCATCAGTACTATGTCCAGGGCTGTTGGAATGGTAAGCACACTTAGCATTAGGATTGTATCTCGGAGAGGAGGTGTTAACATTCGGAGGAGGATCCCTCAAAGTAATCAGCTCTGCTTTCAACATGTGTTGCAAGGCTTGCGACAACGGCATGGTGATCTTCGTAAACTATCTTAAGTGGCGCGTTACAGTTCAGCGTTGTCTGTTGAGGTTGTCTTGATGTAGGATTGGAGATCCTGACTTCCCCACAGTTGAGCACGGTCGGTCTTGGCTCGGCTTTTCGACCATACGGCATTAGTTTCTTTCTTACCACCAAAAGATCTCTTATGACATTTGATGGCGACTCTATCTGAATCTTTCCACTCTTGATACCCGACGATCGCTCGCTTTGTCAATATCAACTCGGTAAAACCGGTTGAAGAGTTTCAATCGGATGATTGAAGAATGGGCTGTCGGTTCCCATGAACATATCAACCAATTCCCTATTGGACAAGGGTGGTTGAACTCTGCCTGTTAGATCTCTCCATTTCTGAGCATACTCCTTGAACTTCTCGTCACGACCCATAGACATGCTTTGTAGTTGCATGCGGTGGGTGTCAATTCGACATTATACTCATCTTGCAGAGAAAGCATCGCTAAGTCACTCCAAATACGGATCGGTCATTCTCTGGTGATAATACCACTTCAACTGAGTTCCGGACAAACTCTCTTGAAAATAGTGCATCCACAACTTTCTGTCATCAGTGTGGGGGTTGATCTTCTGAACATAGGACTTCAAATGCAGCTTAGGACAAGACATGCCATCATACTTGGCAAAAGTAGGAACTTTGAACTTGGGAGGAATCACAACACCAGTAACAAGACTCAGATCTTCAAAATTCAGCCCGGACATTTTTAGATTTTCCACAGCATTCAGACGGTCTTCAAGTTGCTTGTACTTGTCATCGTCATCAGAGTACTGGCCATGATCATATTGATCCTCTCTCTCTTTCTCAGGCTCACGCTGGCTGCCTTTGCCATCACCCTTGTCACTCCCCTCATTCTTGACACTTCCTTCGGAGAGCTCTATCCGACTGACCACTTTAGGACCACCTTTGTAGCGTCTGCCCATGTTGAGGAGACCAACAACCTTCTTCTTTCATTGATGAGCTTCTTGGATCTTCTTGGCCTTGGACCAAACTGGTGAACATCTGTTGAAAGCGAGGAATTCGAGCTTGAAGATCTTTGAGTGCATTCGAGAGCCATTTACGCTAAAATAAATAGCGAGAGAATGAGAAAACCAATCTTCAATGTACCTGTGATGCAATGTTTTCAAGGACCTTAGAGATTTAAATTTGTTAAACAAGCAATGAACAAACAATTATTAGTCCTCTTTTTATTGTTCCTTTTCTTTTTAAGTACAAGAGATAGTTTAACATAATAAAAGAAAAACACAAAGAATCTTGAAGCTCTAAGTCTCCCATGGGCGCTTTCTCTTGGTGCCGAGGTAGGCGTTGATGTTGCGCTCCTCGTGAAGTAACTTAGTCAACTCTAGCACTTTCTTCTCACTTGCATAACACTGAGCTTCAAAGGTATCCCTCTCTTCTTTAAGCTGAATCCAAGACCTCTTCAAGTCTTCAAAATCAGTAGGCATGTCGGGATGGGTAACAGTATAGGATACGTCACCTATAGCAACCGGTTCCATAATTACTGGTAAAACAGGCGTGAATGGCATCCTGAGGTTTTGAGCTCGAGCTCGCACCCATTTAAGGTAAGGTTGCCAAGGAATGGAGTTCTAGTGCCCCAAAGTCTTGGTATCAGTCTTCTTTACCATGCCCCAAGCGTGTATAAACCTTCGTCGGTAATTCTGGAGATCGTGGTTGTAGTCGAACACAATATCTTGGAGAAGCATATCATGAGGACCATCTCTTGAGCAAAACCAAACGGCGTAGAGCTAGAGAAGGTTGTAAGTAATACCTCCCTTATACCAAGTAATGGTACATTAGAATTCTCCACAATGCTCAATGAAGGTGAAATCCTTTTGAGAGAAAGGTTCAACGGATATCGAATGAGAGAGTGACATTAGTCTTTGAGACCACTTCAACCTTTGTTCGTTCTTCAAAACTGATGGAGGAAGGTGCGAAATAAACCACCTGGAAAGTAACGGTATACAACACATGAGAGTTCCTTGTCTCTTAATAGTACAGTATGGAAATGTAGGATGTCTCCAGTAAGGTAGGCACGGATTGCGGTAAGGAACAACTTGATGGCGTTGACATCTATGAATTGATCTGAGTTAGGGAATAGAACCAAACCATAAATTAGCAAGGCCACAATGTCTTCAAATGCATGGAAACTCATAACTTTGAGGAATTCTCGGGCTTTCTTAATTAGGAACTTGGCAAGTAAACCCTTAACTCCACTTCTAGTTTCCCATTTGGCTTCAATGTCGGCGTTTAAGATGTAATCTTGATCGATGTCTTCGTGCTAGGAACATTTTCTAAACGGTGAATGGCATTTGGTCAAGAATAGGTATCCCAAGTAGCAGAGAACTCTTCAAGGTAGGAACCAAGCTGATAATGGAAATGTAAAGCAATGGTGTTTCGGATCGAAGCTGGAATAGGACATGCATCATATCTTCTTCAAAACCGGAGACAACCAAATCAAGCGAGATAACCATGTCTTTTGATGAACGAACATGGTGGAATTTACGAAACCAAATCTTTGAGTGAGAAGATATACCCATGAAGTTGATTCGGATAGTCTTTCTAGAAGCCATAATACCTACAAAGCAGGCAAAGATAAATCCTAGGTCCTTGAAATGGTTAGAAATGATATGCAATGCAAATGATGTTATGATGTCATGTTTGGCACACACAAACAAATCACACAATGAGCCTAGGTTTAAGGCTTGCATGAGGTATAGGTGATTACCCCACCAAAAGTTTGAGTTGGTTCATCTGTCCTATAATAGTAACGGGTTCTAGGAATCTCATATCATTGATCTTTCTCGTGGGCGTTTATTTCAATGCGACTACCAAGTGGTCGATCGAAAATATCCCAAAGTCGATCTTAATGGCGTAGCATCGGTATCAACCAACCTTCGCACCAGCGGCCATCTCACTACCTTCTAATGGCTAAGATGGGTCAATTAAGGTTCTAAAAGTTTAGTTAGCGCTTGATGACACCATGCAGAGGCCAAATACTATCCTCAACTTGGGAATGAAGAGTATCGGGACAACCAAAGTGTCACGCTAATGTAGCCATCATGTTGACCGTTTTGATATCGTCTAGCAGTCATGACGATTATTGCTACTTACCTAAAAGGAAACCGGATCCGGTGTAGGATCCTCAACAATATAATACCCAAGCAACCCTTAAAGATAAAGCAAGCAAGTCAAGCGAGCGGTAAAGTGATCTATAAAATCCTTAAGGCATTCTCTCTTTAGGGTGTCTCCCGTGATCATGATTACATGTCTGGTGAATTGACTTTGTGGATTTTGTATCATAAAATGTGCGGATAGCAAGAGTCGCCACCGACTTTTATTTTATCAATTAAGGGAAGGTAAAAATACAGAAAAAGACCTTCGTTAGATTACGAGTAAGGAGAAGGTTATGAAAAGGAAGGTATTAGCACCCTTTCCATCCGTAGTTATCTCGGGGCTCTTAGTTCTTTCTAGATCATTTTCAAAAAGTGCTTTCTGTGTGTTTGACAAAAATGTTTTGAAAAGGCATTTCGCTTTGACTTTGTAATGATTCATGTAGGCATGTATACAAAGTGTTTGGAAATGTTTCGTTTTGAAAGGAATTTAAACTTTGACAAAAGTGTGTGGTGTGAAAAGTATTTTGATAGAGCAAGCAACTAAAGTCTTATTACCCACTCGGAATTGGTCGTTTTATTTTACGTTCCTTTAGAATAGTGCTATCCGTACCATTAGTTGGTAGGTAACTCTATTTGTTGGATGTAAGCGGGACATTCGAAGGGACATCGGATGGTCATAGAAGGCAACTTGTAGGAAGTATCCTAGCACATTCGAAGGGACTATCATCATGTTTCGTAGGCGACAATCGAGGGTCAAGATCATGTATTCGGAGGCGACATCGTGGGTCTATGATCTTTGTATCGAAGGGACTATGATGATTTATTTGGAGAACAACGGTGCTAGAATACCTCTACATTCGGGGACATGACCATTTGAATTAAAAGGCAACGAGAGAATTACCCTAAGGGGTGCATGTGTGAAAAGAGTGTATTGATTTCAGATATGTTATCTTGAAGTTAAGAGTGAGCTATGTCCAATTTTATCTTTCCATACACGCCTAGTTACTAGCAATTTATAGGGTGCGGAAATTAAAATGCGGGAATGTAAAGATGCGGAAAGATAAATGTCTTACGCTATTACATGGCTTTGGGGCAGATACATAATTTAAACTTGCGGAAAATAAAAAAAAGCCTAATTAAGCTATTACATCCCATGAGCAGTTACATTATTTGAAAAAAAGAAAACGATAAGAGAAATAAATGCGAAGCGGAATAACACAAGAGAATGATAAATCGGAAAATAGAGGAATCGAATAAGAGGAAAATGTTAGTAAAAATGCAAATTTTTAAATGAGAAAAATATGACATGCTGGAAATAACATAAATATGCTAAAATAATTTTTTGGGATTTTTTGGATGCAATTTAATAATTAGAAACTAATTAAAAGTGATTTAAATGATAAATTAGAAATAAAAATAAATATGCATGCAAAATAATATTTTTTAATTTTATAAATTAAATAAACATTTTCTGAAAATAATGCAAAGAGAAAAAAATGTTTTTGGTATTTTTTAATGCATGAGAAAAATTCTGGAAATTAATTAAAATTGATGCAAAATATTAAAATAAAAAGAAAATATGAAAAACATGAAAATAGTTTGAAGTTTGGAAAAGAAAAGCAAAACCGGTCCCAAGGAGGTTCGAACTGGAGACCTGGAGGAGGATCTGTGAACAGGAAATGCCTTAACCACTGAACCAAGTGTCATTTGATGTTGGAAAAGTTGAAATCAAATCAATATAAGTGATGACGCGTCCCTGATTTGAATTCAAACTGAGTCAGCACGCGTGGGGTCCAGTTGGAGAGAGAGAGCGAATCAGAACGCGTTATAACGCCACGCCATCCCTTGCCGGTCAAACAGAGTCAGCGACGCCGGAGCCCTAGCTCCGGTCGTCTTCTCCGGCGACCCAATTCCTTGAACCTGCAAAAATACGAAAAATAAAAAGAACAAAAGGTACCCTACCCCCCTAAATCGAGGGTTGCGATCTCAATGGTGCCATTAGTTTGCCCTAAAAATGCTTGTACAAGCCGGTTCGATTCAAACAGCTCGTGAAGCCTTAATAATGGCACTATGATTTCCAGAGGTCCAAGCTTGCATGTAAGGGTTCAATCAGGTCCTAAACATCACCCTGAATCGATACAAACACACAAACAACGTTAATAATGCATGGAAAACAAAATTCGAATTTTGCAAATTTACCAAATCGGAGCAATGGATTGAGCACGATTCTGGATGGTTTTGCTTCAAGTAAGGGTTGATTTCGCTTGCTGGGATATCAAGGAGCAAGATTGGATGGTTAAAACACCTTGAAATTGGCTGGAAAATAGAATTTGATTTTTTCAAATTTCTTGAAAAATTTTGGCAAAGTGAGGGCTGTGTATGGGGCTAGGGTTTCGTGTCCTTTGTGCTTCAGCTTGCTGGCTATTTATAGAGGGTTTTGGAAGAGAAAAAACAAGGAAAAAAGATTGGATATTGAATGTGCATTGAATTATTTTCAAATAAAATCAAATTTTGAAGAAAATTTGATTTTCTCTTTAATGTGTGATCATGCACGAATTTGGTATGAATTATGGGCTATCTTGGACCTCAAGTTTGATCAAAATCCAATCATCTTGAAAAAATATCTTATTTTCATATTTTATATAATTTAATTTTGAATTAAATGGTTTAAAATTCAAAAATAAATTAATAAAATAGAAAATTGCCATGGCCAAGCATTTATGGGTCACAAATAATGTCATGAACAAGTTTGGATCAAAAGATTATAGGCCCATTTGGAAAATTTTGCATTTTGACCAAAATGTCCTTTTGTGCAATTGTCCAAAATTGCCCAACTTGTGAATGGTGTATCTTGCTCACTTTTCCACATTTTTGAGAGTTCTTGGACTTTTTGGAAAGCTCTAAGAGTCCTCTAAACAACCTCTTTGGTTTAATCTCAATTGGAGTTACCATGCTCAATATATCTTCAAAACAAAAAGTTGACTTTTTGTTGACTTTGAAAAGGACCTGTAATGTTTTGACCTATACTTTCCAAATGAAGCATTTTTTGGACATTCTTGTGCGACATGAAGTTGTAGAGAATTAAATTTCCTTCAAAACAAGAGGTGGGGGAAAAATTTCTGAGAAAGTATGAAGAAGTTATGCTTAGTCAAAGTTCAGTTGACTTTTCACCTAGAAACCCTAATTTAGAAAGTTGACTTTTGAGCAAATCTTGAGTTTTCTTGATGAATCATGATCAACCCTTGATCAAATGATGAATGTGACTTCAAAATGAGAATGTTGACCAAAAATCAGGAAGTTTGACTGTATGTTGACCACAGTTGACTTTTTGTCCAATACAACTGATTTTCAACCATCTGAGCAATTGTCTGAGGAAACTTGACTTGTAAGGCTTGAAACTTGACATGGAGAATCTTTGAAGCATATGAGGAGGCATGAAGACCCTTGGAGATGTTGGAAGTCCATCTTGATCTGAGAGATACCAAACCCTAGTTTGGGTTGATTGTCTATGAAAGAGTTTGTCTAATCAACTCTTGAGGAATCTTTGAGTATGGATGTATGAAATATCTTGAGAAGATGGAGGGAAAATTTTGGGGTATGACAGTACTCAATCTGTGGGGGCAGTTGGGATCTCCAATCCTACACCAGCGCAAACTCAGCGAGACAAAGCACGTATCCAGAACGCACCACGAAGACAGTTTACGAAGATCAACATGCCATTGTCGCAAGCATTGCAACACATGTTGAAAGCAGAGCTGATTACTTTGAGGGATCCTCCTGAACACGTCAACACTTCCTCTCCAAAATACAATCCTAATGCAAAATGTGCATACCACTCCAATAGTCCAAGGCACGACACCGACAACTGTTGGGCTCTGAAGAATATGATTCAAGACATGATTGATGCCAAAGAAATTGAGTTTGACCCTCCTGTCGAAACTCCAAATGTGATCAACGCACCAATGCCTAACCACGGTAAAAGTTCCAATGCTATTGATGAAGACTCCTATGTGTATGATGTGAAAATATAACTATTCCTCGATGATTGTCAAGAAAGATTTGCTGCAAGCCGGTGTATTTCCAGGATGCGGATGATCGTTGTTGGTGTGCATCTGCATCTAACGGATGTGCTTGGTTGAGAAGGCGTATTCAACGCATGATGGGTAACCGAGAAGTGCTATTTCTGAAACCTCAATCTGTGGAGGATCTATATGAAGACATATCTAAGAATCGAGAGGTCGAAGGCGTGAGCGAAGCCTTACAGTGCAGGATACCTTGGGGAAGCCAAGTGGAAAGTTCGATTTCATGGTGAAGTATACCGTTCCTGAAAGCTACAAGATTCCTATTGAAGATGTCAAGGCAACCGGATGGGGGGACGATTTCCCAAAGACTATTGATGTAAATACAATAAAATTTTCTCATCGATCCAGCCTAGGGTGGCACCTCTCATCATTACTTCTCCCAGACCGATTCCATATTCCTCTGACAAAGTTATACCGTGGAATTATGGAGCCGAAGTTTACTATCATGGCATCAAGCAAGAACCTCTGACCATTGAAGACATTACAGTTGAAGCTTCTGATCCTGACATCGACAACATCACCGGATCAAGCAAAGTAACCAGGATCGGAAGAGTGTTCTCTCCAGAGATCTCTCCACCGAAAGACACCGCGACTCCAACTCACATTCCAGCTATCAAACCAATTCCCGAAGCTAGAGGAAAGAACCGATAACTCTGCTCATACAAAAGTGCCAAAGGAAGTTGCTAAGGACACCTCCAAACAAGAAATGGATGAAATTATGAAGATCATCAAGAAGAGTGACTACAATGTTGTGGAACAGTTGGGACAAACTCCGTCCAAGATATCCATGTTAGCTCTGCTACTATGGTCTGAGGCTCATGCTAAAGCCTTAGTGAAGTTTCTGAAGATTGCTCACATACTGCAAGACACTACTACTGATCAATTTGAAGGCTGTATTGCTAGTCTGGCTGTCAACAATGGTCTAGGCTTCTCTGATGCTGATTTAACTTCTGCCGGAAGGAAACACAACAAAGCCTTGCACATCTCCGTTGGATGCAAGGGCACTACACTGTCTCACGTGTTGGTAGATATTGGTTCTGCTCTAAATATCCTACCAAAGAGTGCTTTCGACCGACTTGATGTTGAAGGATTGGTCTTGAAGCCCAGCGACATAATTGTAAGAGCTTTTGATGGTTCTAAATGAACAGTACTTGGAGAGCTCATTCTGCCCGTTAAAGTTGGTTCCCAGACTTTTGACTCCACTTTCTTCGTCATGGACATCCGTCCAGCTTACTCTTGCCTACTTGGATGCCCTTGGATACATGGGACAGGCGCTATTACCTCTACCTTGCATCAGAAGCTGAAGTACCCAGTGAAGGGGAAAATTGTTACAGTATGCGGTGAGGAAGAATACATGGTAAGCCATCTGCAATCATTCCGATACCTCGAAATGGAAGGTGAATTCTTTGAAACTCCTTGTCAAGCCTTCAAAACAGTTCCAAGGGTCATGCCTGTGGACTCTCTTGTCATTCCTGAAGTTACTAAAGTTCCACCAAGAATGGCCTCACTGAAGGATGCCCAAGCTGCAGTTGATGAAGGAAGTTGTACTATTTCGGATCATCTCCCTGATCTTCCTTTCAAATCCGACAAGACTGGTTTAGGTTTCACTATCAAAGGTCAGAAGATGATATGCCGCGAACGTGCCGACAAACTTCCCTTCCACTTTAGAGAAAATGGAGTCCATGTTATAGAAGATGACGACAACGACTTCGACATCAGCAACTGGATCTTCTCAACTCCCGACAACGGACTCAGCAATTGGAAGACTGAAGATGTCATACCAATCTCCTTTAGACAGGAGTAATTGCTTTTTGTTTTCTGTTATGCTTTTCGATTTGAACAATAAACTTAAAAGCCTAGTGCCTTGCCCGGGGCATCACGGCTCGTTTGTGAGGGTTATTATTTGTCATTTGCATATTTTCATTCACTAAAATCATTGGACTTTTGCATTTAAATACTATTTCCTTTCTTTTCTTTTACTTTACCACCCCTTCAAAAGTTATGTGTTCTTACACACCATGTAATCTTATGTCTGATGGTGACTTTTGGATTTTTGTATCGCAAATGTGCGGATAGCAAGAGTCGCCACCGACTTTTATTTTATCAATTAAGGGAAGGTAAAAGTACAGAAAAAGACCTTCGTTAGATTCTGAGTAAGGGAGAAGGTTATGAAAAGGAAAAGTATTAGCACCCCTTTCCATCCGTAGTTATCTACGGGCTCTTAGTTGCTCTTAGATCATTTTAAAAAATTTGTGCTTTCTGTGTGTTTGAAAAATGTTTTGAAAAGGCATTTCACTTTGACTTTGTAATGATTCATGTAGGAATGTATACAAAGTGTTCGGAAATGTTTCGTTTTGAAAAGAGTTTGAACTTTGAAAAAAGTGTGAGGTGGGAAAAGTGTTTAGATAGAGCAAGCAACTAAAAGTCTTATTACCTACTCAGAATTGGTCGTTTTCGTGTTGTTTTACTTTACTTTAGAATAGCGCTAGCCATACCATTAGTTAGTAGGTAGCTCCATTCGTTGGATGTAAGCGGGACATTCGAAGGGACATCGGATGGTTATAGAAGGCAACTTGTAGGAGGTATCCTAGCACATTCGAAGGGACTATCATCATTTTTCGTAGGCGACAATCGAGGTCAAGATCATGTATTCGGAGGCGACATCGTGGGTCTATGATCTTTGTATCGAAGGGACTATGATGATTTGTTTTGAAGGCAACAGTGCTAGAATACCTCTACGTTCGAGGGACTTAACCATTTAATCGAAAGGCAACGAGAGAGAATTACCCTAAGGGGTGCATGTGTGAAAGAGTGTGTTGATTTCAGGTATATGTTATCTTGAAAATTAGAGTGAGCTACGTTCAATTTTATCTTGCCATACACGCCTAATTACTAGCAGTTTATAGGGTGCGAAAATTAAATTGCGGAAAGTAAAAGTGCGGAAATGTAAATGTCCTACGCTATTACATGGCTTTGGGGCAGATACATAATTGAAAGATGCGGAAAATAAAAGCCTAATTAAAAACTATTACATCCCATAAGCAGTTACATTATTGGAGAAAATAAAATGATAAGAGAAGCGTCAGATCGAGACAACACGTGAAAGAATAAGAAAATCGGACAATATGATGAAATCGAAATGAAAGAAAATGTAAGTAAAAATGCAAGTTTTTATATGAGAAAATTAATGCATGCTAGAAATAACATAAATATGCTAAAATAATTGTTCGCGTTAAAGGTGTGTAGCTAGAGGATGCGACGTGAGTTCGGATCTTACGGCATAACGATTTAAATCTTTGATTTGTTTATAAAGATGCCTGAGCATCAAGCTTTATTATTTTCAACACAAGAAAGATGATTTAATGATTATGAAAAGGGAAAGCTGAAATACCCTCAATTGATATTGGTATGCGTATGACTAAGCGCAAACTAGGCATAGCGCATTGGGAGATCGAGTAAGGGGATTGTTATATAAAGGGAATAGATGGAGCACCCTAAATATATGTAGTTATCTACGACTTTATATATGAATATATATTTGATATGTTTGTGTGTTTTAATTGATATTTCTATGATTGGGAAAGTTTCTCCTTTGGGATTGTAAGAAGCGTAGATTAGGTGGACTTCTAGTGTTTATTATTATTGTGCTCATGAGATCATGGATCTTACGCATACATATCCTAGTGGGAATCGAGCATTTGTAGCTCGGATCTAAAGGGATCTATGGTTTGTTTGGTGCAGAGAGATAGAAATTTGCTCGCCAAGGATGAGACCTTGTGCCTACGTATTCTCAAAGGATGTTGAGAAAGTCGAGCAATCGTAGTTCCCACTTATGCTAGTGGAAGCAGCGGGATGTTAGTAAGAGACGGACAAATGTCATCTTAATGAAAATGTATCTAATCTATTTCATCACATACATTTTGAAAAGTTTGTAATTGAAAATCTTTAGTAGTAAGTATTAGGTGTTTTGCTTGAGTATACAAGCGTTACCACTTACATGTTTAAGAAAGATGTTTGAAAAGATGATTGAATCTTTTAGCTGTAAGCATTGGGTGTTTTGCTTGAGTATACAAGCGTTACCACTTACAATTAAAGATTGTTTTGTTTGAAAATAGTTTGAAAAGAGTTTTGAAAAGTTTTGTTGTATGTGATGTGATAGATGAGATACTTCTTCCATAGAGATGATAGATGTCTAAATCTCAAGGAGAAATTGATTGGATTAAAGGGATGCTTTTAAGAAGCCCGTGGGTCCTTATTGTAAGCGAGGAGGCATTAGAGGTCATCGAGGGTCATCGAGGTCCTTGTATGAAGCTCAAGAGAAGCTATAGGGTATGGCTGTCTTTGGCTTGAAAGGTTTCACCGAAACCGTCCTTTTCGAACAAGAGCAATTTCAGAAATTTTACTCTATGGGAATTTGAAAGTGATTTCACCGAAACCATCCTTTCGGGTTCTATCTTAAGCGGGTGATTCTTTGTATTGGAAGCCCAATAGGAGGCTGTTAAGAGATTTCCTATCTCTTTCATTGTATGATGCCCGAAAGGCTAAACTCAATGAGGAGTTCTTTTGAACGAAGCCCAAGAGGAGGCTGAACTCAACAGGGGAGTGTTGTCTTATATGAAGCCTAAGCGGAGGCTAACTCTGCGAGGAGAGTTTCTTTGTACAATGCCCAAGAGAAGGCTAAACTCAACTGGGGATGAGTTATCTTGTATGAAGCCCAAGCGGAGGCTATCCCATGCTGGGGATTGATTGTCTTGTATGAAGCCCAAGCGGAGGCTATACTGTGGGGAACCTATTGATTAGTCTAATTGTTACGTTATAATTAGACAGTTTGTATAAACAGTGTGTGTGTGTGTGTGTGTGTGTGATATGTATTCACAGGAGTTTATGAAGGAAATATAAACAATGCATGATGTTTGTTTACAAGAGTTTATGAAGGAAATATAAACAAGTGTACGTGAAGCGAGCGTTTAAAGCAGCGCAACTTGATTATTTACAAGTTTGAATGTGTACAAGGAAGTGAGTATGTACAGCGAGCTATTATACAGAGAAAGATGGATGTACATAGGAGGGTTGGGACTTACACCGTAAGGGTGGCCCATTGATTTGAAAGTATTTTCACAGGGAATAATGTTCCTTTCAATACCAATGGTATTCAGTGTATATGTACAGATAAAACAAAAACAAAAGATCGAAGTTTATCTGTAAAAAAGTATTTTCAAAAGTATCTGTTATGTACGGATGAAAGTTTTATTTTTGAAAAGAAACTGTTTATGTATGAGAAAAAATGTTGATTTGAATATACAGTGAAGTGAAAAGCAGACTCGGTTTATGCGTAAAAAAATATCATATTATGTACAGATGAATTTTGTTTGTTATTTGAAGAAAGTTTGATATGTACAAAGGAATATTATGTACACAAAAGAATGTTATGGGACTTACACCGTGAAGGAGGCCCATTGATCTGAAAGCAGTTTCACAGGGAATAATGCTCCTTTCAATATCAATGGAATGCAGTGTAAAATGCAAACAACCGGAAGAAGTTTGTCCGTATTATGTACAGGTAAAAAGATATGTACATAAAAGAATGTTTTTGTTTATGTACAAGGAAAAAAAAATATGTACATAAAAAGAATTTTGGGACTTACATCGTGATGGAGGCCCATTGATTTGAAAGCAGTTTCACAGGGAATAATGCTCCTTTCAATACCAATGGTATCGGGGTATAAACAAACGGATGAAAACAAACGAAAAATGCATTTATGTTTGAATATTAACAAAGATGTTTTGAATATGTACAAGGATATTTACATATGTACATAAAAGAATTGGGACTTACACCGTAAGGGAGGCCCATTGATTTGAAAAGAAGTTTTGCTCAGAAGAATTCTTCCTTTAGAACCAATGGATTTCGGCGTATAGAAAAACGAATGAAAAACAAATGAAAGAAATTTGTTTACGTTTGAATATTAACAATGATAATTTGAGTATGTACAAGTAACACTAAATATGTACATAAAGGATTGGGACTTACACCATAAGGGAGGCCCATGATCGATCGAGAAATTCGAGAGAAAACGAAATCAGTTTTATCGTTTAAATCGGATCAATCATGGTAAAAAGATGCAAGTTTGATGAAAAGTTTTGAAAAATGTTTTGAGAATGTTTTGAAATGCTTTGTTCATTTATGAGAAGTTTTGAAAAAAATCGGAAGTCGAAAACGTGAAAAATTCACCTTTGAAAGGAGGTTTGAAAAATGTTCAGAATGTCGTTTTCGGCTCGATTAAAATTTAATCAGATGAAAATATTTTTGGATTTTTTTGACATAATCATAAAATATATATATTAAATGACAAGTGTACAAAAAATCATCTCAAAATGAGAAGTTTTGATTGGTTAAAAAAATTGTTGAAGTTTTATAAAAAAACATGAAAATATGAAGTTTTGTGAAAAAAGAGTGAAAAAAGTGGTCCTGATGGGTGTTGAACCCATGACCTTTGGGTGTACCACGTGGCAGAAAGCACTAAGAGCAAGCCAGGGACCAACTGAGCCAGCGCGTTTGAAGTGTTAGTGGACCAGCACACGTGTTGATATGGTATTGGAAAGTTTTGAAGAAAACATGAAAAATTGAAAGCTTTGTAAAAAGAATGGTCTTCTTTGGGTTTGAACCCATGACCATGAGGTGATACGCGTGTCACAAAGCCTTAAAGGCAAGCCATGAACCACTGAGCCAAACGCGTTTGAGTTGTTAGTGGAAAATCACACGTGTTAACAAGGCGTTGGATTATTTGAAAATTTGAAAACTGAAGAACACCAAGAACACGCGCGAACCTGGGTTTGTGGTTTTTGATTTTCAGTTTGATGAATTCAAGCTATCTCCTTCGTTTCTTAATGGAATTGGACGATGTAAACATCAAAGTCACTCGTTTTTTCCTCACGAACACGATGGCATGTGTTAATTTCATTTATTTTAAGCCCAGAATGTTTTTGATTCAAAGAACTCGTATGAACCCTAAAACTGATTTCTTAAATTAAATGATTCGTAGTGAATGATTCTTTGATTTTTTGAGGGCTATTGTTCGTTAGAGGTGCAGAAACAAAACGGCCGTGAGCTTTTCTCAAATGGTGCAAGGAATATGGAGAACCGAGTTTGTGTTCATACCTGGAAAAGTGAGGATCGGAATCGAGGCTGGGGTGTTTCCAGTTGCTCTTTCTTGATTGATTAAGCACCAGCGGCCTCTAGGGATGGTGTATGATCACCCTGCTTGCTCTGAACTTGCTTGAATCGAGCTACCCAAGTCAACCTGCAGTTAGCTTAAAAGGAAACTCGAAATTGATGTTAAAGCAATTACAGTTTGTTGTTTATGATCTGGATCACTTATATGATGTATAGTGATGATGTTTGAGTGATTAAAACATAGTTTGATCAAGCCAAGCTTTGAATTCGCATGTTATGGCAGTTTGGAAACTTGAGAAAAATGAAAAGTGCAAACTGGTTTACACTTGTTCTTGGGTTGATTTTAATGTTCAAACATGTTCTATATTGATTATGAGATGTATTAGACACCAAAGAATATCATAGTTCTTGCTAATTTTGAAAATTGCAATGTTTGGCAAATTGAACTTATGATACTTGAATTTGAAGAAAGTGAAAGGAAAGCATGTATTTGTGAAGCTTTGGTGTCAATTTCTCTTGAAATGGTGAGCTATTTATAAGCAAACAAGCTCTGCAAAATTAGGCAAGAGTACAAGCCAATTGGATATTCAAAGAAAGCTTAAGGGGCAAGAATGGTTTTTTACCAAAAAAGGAAACTTCCTTTTTTCACCATGTGCTATATTTGGCAATTTGATCCAATCTTCAATTATTACCTCTTGGCTGATATTTATCAGTTTGATGACTCACTTGGCAAGTGTTAGAAAGCTTCTAGATGAAGAACACAAAAATGACCTATAATTTGATGTTTGAACTTTGAAAAATAAGTGTCATGAGGCATTGTGTTTCAATTTCAAAAACATAGCTAGCCTTCATGGATTTTGAAGTTCTTGGACATTTTGGAAATATTTTTCCATGATCTACAACTTTCATGTTTTGAGTTTTTTCAAATTCCAATTGGAACTAGGTGAAAAAATGGCTTGAAGTTTGGAAAAAATGTGAAATTTCAACACTTAGAAATTTTTCTAAGTTATAGAAATTTTGACTTTTTGTTGACTTTTTCAAATTCTTGATTTTTTTATGATCAAGATGGATCATTTGAAGTATTTTGATGATGGAAAAAGTTTTGTTTTGAAAAATTTTGACCAAAAGTCAAAGTTTGACTTTTCGGATGAAATTTCATCGGATGTTTAAAGCTTGTGATGAATTACGTGAACTTCTATGATGATTTGGATCCGAGAATTAGGTCAAGAGGTTATATCTAAGATGTGATGACCAATCTCTATCCAAAAAAGTCATCCACTGCTCAAAAAGTCAGAGAAATCTCATGCTCGATCAAAACCCTAATTGGTCGATCCTCGATTGTTCTTGTGAGAAAATTTGATATCTGATGATCTGAGGTTGATGATTTGATCAAGATAGATCAAATAAGATGAGAAAATCTCAAACCCTAATTGGTTAGCTCTTGAATCAGATGAAAATCTGATGAAACCCTAATTTTGGCTTGCAAAGATTATACCCGATTAATGCTGTCTGAACTGTTAGTTGTGCAGATGATTCAAATGCAGAGTGGTATATTAGGTCAAAATTTGGGGTATTACAGATGCCCCTATTTAAGTTTCTTTAACCTGAGAGATGAAGATGAATATCTTCGTTTTGATAGGTGTAAAGAGACTTAAATATCGGAATACGCAAATTTGGACCTAAGATACCAAAAATGCGGATGATGTAAAATGATTGCAAAAAGTTTTACCCAAATGATATCAAAGAAATGACACAGTGAGGGGAAAATTGTGAAGACGTCTCTGCTGGAGAGAGAGTGATTCACAGAAGATGTGAACTTCTGTTTTGTTTTGGGAAACGGAGAGATTACCTTATGTCAGCCTTGTGACAATGTTTAAGGTAAGTGAAAAGGATATTACCAATTATCAGCAAAGTGATAGTTCCTGGTAATGAATTCAGAAGATATTACCAATTATCAGCAAAGTGATAACTATAACAAGGTAAATCTTTGAAAACTTGGTTGAATATTCAGCTTTGTGAACATCACCAAATGATGGAAACAGATCTCAAAATGAGTTTAAAGATATTACCAATTATCAGCAAAGTGATAACTATAACAAGGTAAATCCTTTGGTTATGATATTGCTGTGTATTCAGCTTTGTGAACGACAGACAATGAAGGAAATAGAACTCCCATGAGTTTCTATTTTCTTGGATAAAATCTTGCCGAGGATCTCTCTTTTGAGAAGATCACGGGCATTCTAATTAGAGGACACGAGGTTTTCTTTTGGAGGAGAAGACAAGCTGGCGAATGAAAATAAGCAGCTCAGACAATGAGGCTATTGCTTATTGCTTTGTTGATTATAGACAAGGTTCTATCCAGGAATGAGCTGGAAAGAAGAAGTCAATCAAGACTTTGTTCGTCGAAATAAATCTCAAGGGGAGCGTGATAGAGAAGAAAATGTATTTCTGCTTGGGGACTTTGCGGGAAAAGGAAGATGTATCCTTTACGTTTGGGAATACTACGGTGGGGAAAAAGAAAAGGTATCTTTTTCGTTTGGAGATATTCTCTTTGAGGTAGACATGAGTAAGTATGATTTATACCAGTAATTTGGAAGCAAACATTTTTGAGAGATGCAAAAAAAATGCAATGAATGATGCTATTATGTATGAATGTCATGAATGTTATATGCATGCTAACAATACTTTGACAAAGACACTTAAAGAGGATATTTGGGAAAAGGACTGCGTCACAGTTCGAACAAATACTTGGTGAAAATTGCAGCAATGGTGCAGAGGTTCACTGATGAAAAATCGGAGTTGCATGCTTTAAACTTTCTGAGAAAGGCTTTTCATTGGCAACTCGATTGGGGATTCTTTTTGATAAGAATATCGTCCTTTGATGATTCCTGATGAGGAGAGGACTGCTGTAGCAGTGGGCGACTCCACTGGGGATCGAAACACTTTTGGAGAAACAATTGAAGTTATTTCCGTGTTCATAGTTTCAAAGGAGAATTTTGCGTTTGTTTCAAAATTTTGAAGTAAAAATTCATTTAAAACATTTTAGTTTCAAAAAGTGATTTTCACAATAAAAGCGTTGTTTTGCAAAACAGAACAAAGTAGGAATTGCAAACAAAAGGCACAAGGCTCAAATTTATTGATAGAATGGTAATCGACCAAGGTGATTCCATAGACTATTTACAAAAGTTGGGAATGATAATTTATTGGGAAAAGGCTACATTGAAAGAAAATAACCTATCCCTAACAACTTTTGAATTCCAATGCTTGTTGAGAAAGTTGATTGAAGATCCGTTGATGAAAGATTCTTGGATGGACAAAATCTGACTATGATTACTTTGTCATTTTGTATCCTTGTTTTGCCTAGATTGCCTTTTCGGGTTTTCAATCTATCGGGATATTTTATTTATTGTCTCTAATTTTTTCTGGATCGCCTTTTCGGTTTTCAATCCACCGGGCGCTCATTTTGCCTAAGCCGCCCTTTGCGGGTTTTCGACTCTGACTTTGTTCTTTTGTTTTTAGACAAAGTATTTTTGATGTAACGTCGGCATTCACGGGATCGAGGTTCATCACCGTCCATGGTTGTGAGAGTCATAGCACCGGGAGAAGCTTCTTTTGATGTATGGGCCTTCGTAGTTAGGAGTCCATTTGCCCTAGAATCTATTTGAAAAATGAGAATCTTTTTAAGCACGAGGTCGCCTTCTCGGAATTCACGAGGTCGGACTTTTGTCAAAGGCTTTCTTCATTCTTTTTGATACAATTGTCCGTGACAGGCGGTCGGCTTTTCTTGATCAAGTTCAATTTGGTCGTGCTTTGACACCATTTGGCCTCGGATAGCTTAGTTTCCATGAGAACTCTCATTGATGGGATCTCAACTTCTACGGGAACCTGCTTCCATGCCGTATACTAGAGAAAAGGAGTTGCCCTGAAGTGCGTCTTGAATACGATATCCATGCGAGCAAATGGCGACATTTATGCCGGTCTTTGTAGGTGATGACCATTTTACGGACAATCTTCTTGATGTTCTTGTTGGTGCTTCAGCGGTGCCATTCATCTTTGGCAGTAAGGAGGCGAGTTATGATGCTCAATCTTGAATTCCTCACACAGTTCTTTCATCATTTTGTTGTTCAAGTTAGATCCATTGTCAGTAATGATCTTACTTGGAATTCCGTATCGGCAAATGAGGTTGTTCTTAATGAACCTCACAACCACTTGTCTTGTAACATTGGCGTAAGATGTTGCTTCGACCCATTTGGTAAAGTAGTCAATGGCCACTAGAATGAAGCGATTTCCGTTGGACGCTTTCGGTTCAATCATTCAATCATGTCCATGCCCACATGGAGAACGGCCACGGAGAGGAGAGAACGTTGAGTAGAGTCGGTGGCACATGGATCTTATCTGCGTAGATCTGGCACTTGTGACATCTTTTGACGTGTTTGCAGCAATCGGATTCCATCGTTATCCAATAGTATCCTGCTCTCAAAATCTTTCTGGACATAGCATGCCCTTTTGAATGGGTTCTAAATGACTGAGGCTGAATGATCCTTTCCTCGTGCTTAAGTAGTCGAGAAATTTCATCAGGGATCTCTTCTTCAACTTCCTCCTCGGCGACTTCACTGGGGATTTCAAAGTTGGGAGAGAGCGTAGAGTTATTGCTTTCAATGGATTTGTCCATTTGTTTAATCTGCAATTTTGATTTATGCTTGATTAAAAAAAATTTTTTTTTTTTTGAAAAAGTTAATGTGAAAGTGTATACAGATTATATTTTTTTTTTATTTTGATTTTTTTTTTTTTTTTTGTTGTGTTTTTTAGGATTATCATTTCCAAGAAAGGGTAAAAATGAAAAATAAACACAGAATGTGGAATCAAAACAACGCGTTTTATTTATGATTCACAATATGAACAGGGCCCTAAAATACAAACTCATTCGTCTTGGGCAAGACAAAGAGAAATTATTTAAAAGTTAAAACCCTATAAAACATCTCTTCACTCTGGGCGAAGTGAGAGTTCAAAACAAAAGCAGAAATAAACTACTTAGAGCTATGAACATTGGTTTTAACTTCAACAGGTTTCCAATAGTGGCGAACGCCTTGGATATCGAGATAATCTGGTAATTTCCCACTTGGTTTAACCCTTGAGTAAACCTTGGTTGCTGTCTGAGCAGGCTTTGAAGACTTTGGACGGTGGCCCTTGCCTTTTGTGCTGCTGAAGCAATCTTCTGGATTAACAGATCGGGAAGTACGAGATGTAGCATGTGTACTTCCTGTTGCTTTTTGTGTTGAATTCTGGGGATGTACCTTCCAGTCTTCTGAGTGAAGAGACTCGTTGTCAGCGACACTTTCCGCATCATATCCTGAGTCGTACTCTTGATCTTCGTTGATCATGTTGACATAGTGATAACCAGGATCTGGCTTGGTGAATTCCACAGATGTGTTGAAGCAGAGATCTTCATTTGGGATCTCGATCTTGATTAAGTGAGAAAGCAGTATACCTCTTACGCTTGACTAGGGTATTCAAAGTCATCACCCCATCTGTTGGTGGATATCTTGATCCGGATCTTGAGCTTTACGCGCGATGTATTTCACCATGTAGTCGAACTTACAGGGTTCCCCAGGTGTCCCATATGAGGGGTGGTGGATTTTTATGTTCTTTGCAAGGACATGTCTTTGAATTGATCAGTTGGCGCATATGATTCCTCTTGAGACACGTACTCAGGGTTGTTTAAATAAGTGCTCCATTCTTCGGAGGGATCGTCTTCATCATCCTCAATGGTGACAACGTTAACCTCTTGCGGCACAGGGTTTAAAAAAAACTTCTTTGATTGGACGAAGTGTTTCGTCCTTTTGCTTGTTTTTGGAGAGTACGGGTGTAAACCCAAGTCCGGCTTTTGTTTCGTTAATGACAGGTTTAACCACTTGTCCCCATCCTTGGGTATTGCCGTCTTTCACCATTTGTGCAGCTTCTTTATACGAAGAGATAGGTGATCTGTTTCTGTTGGTAGATTCATCTTCTAATGGACTTTCTGGGAGATGTGTCCCTTCAATGTCATTTGCTGTGATGAAAGAGAAACTGGACAAATGGCTTACAAGCAAAGCTTGTTCACCGCTGATAGTTACCAATTTTCCGTCTACTGTGAATTTTATTTTCTGGTGGAGAGTAGAAGTTACTGCCCCTGCATCGTGGATCCAAGGTCTTCCTAACAAACAACTGTAAGCAGCTGGTACGTCCATGACTTGGAATGTAATTTGAAAAGTGTGTGGGCCAATTGTCATCGGGAGATCAACTTCCCCAATAACTGACTTTCTTGATCCATCGAAAGCTCTCACTATTATATCATTGAACTTCATTGGCGTCCTTTGGCCGAGTGTCGTCTTGGCATTACGTTCAAAGATGAACTGTATCTACCAATACATTAGGCGGGGAATCGATTGGCAAATCATCGAGATGTGCAAGGCCAAGTTGTGATCCCTTCTTAGGAAGTTCCTCGTCACTAAAGCTCAGATTATTGCAAGCCGTTATGTTGGAGACAATCCCTCCAAACTGGTCTGTAGTTACATCATGGTCTACATAGGCCTGGTCTAGTACCTTCATCAAAGCTTCTCGATGAGCTTCGTAGTTGAGGAGCAAAGGCAGTGTGAAATCTTTGAAAGATGCGCATCGGTCTATCGACTCGGTATTCACTTTCTTGATTAATTTTATTATCTCTTCAAAGTCTGAGTTAATGTTGGTCCCATCAGTAGAACCAATATTTGTGCTTGGGTTAACAACGGGAATCATTGCAGGATTCTCAGCAGATATGTTAACAGGTTACGTCTAATAACGGGGCTGCGGTCTTGGTAGCAATGGGCGTGCAGCGTTGGCGTTACTCGTCCGATTTACATTATATTGACATTAGTGGAAGTGTAGGTATGGGTTTCTCTTTTCCATTCTCCATCATGGTTGCATTGTATTGGTAAGGGGTGAGCAGGACTGGGCAAATCACCAAAGGAGATGTTGGAATCTTGGGACCATTGTACGATCTCCACATGCTCGGGTATGTTGAAACAAGGGATGATAACGTTTACTTGAGGGTTTCGAGTTGATATCGAGACTAAAGCTCATCGAGAAAATGCCCTCTTGTATTACGTTATGGTCATCTGTGTCTATAAATTTGTAGATCAGGGTCTAACAAATATTGAAGGTGCTTTTACGATGGGACACCTCGAATATCTCGGGGCGGATCGGCTGCATAATCATGCTTTTGAAGGTGCTCATTTTACGTATGTTTCATGGAGGCACCAAATTTCCCTTGATCGGTTCGTCCGTTACAAGATACTTGTCGGTATTTCTCGTATTAAACTTACTAAATGTCATTGTATTTGGGAAGCGGATTGGCTTCTGCGTTTGGGCTCGTATTCTTGAAGGAGAAGATTAGTCCTTACTAACCTTTGTATACGCCTTTAATGCTATACAATGTTCAAGGTCATGGCCTAGTGCCCTTGGTGAAAAAGGCAAGATCGTCGATTTGTACCACCATGGTAACTTTTCGAGGAGGAGGTGGTGACCTTGTTTGTATCAAATTCCTTTCTATCGGTAGCAGAGTTACATGTATGTCATGGGAATTGGGTCAATGGTGACCCGGCGTCGATTTTGGTTATTAAGCTGGAGCTGTTGCGTTGAGTTTGTTGATTTTGTTGAAATGCGGAGCAATTCACGTGTTTGGATTGGTGTTGACGGGTGCTATGGCTACATCGTTGTTTGATGACATTATTACGTGGTTTCCCTCGGGATACCATTCCTCGTCATGTTCTTTTTCCTTGGGAAGTTCCAACCTTCTTTGTTCCTTTGGAAGATCCTGCTTCCTTGGTGAGCCTTGGTTGAATCCCTCTTCTAACCGCATTCCCATACTTACCATTTCATTGAAATTTCCGGGGCGCTAGCGACCATTCGCTCATAGTAGAATGAGCTTAGAGTATTCAAGAATATCTTAGTCATCTCCTTTTCTTCCATTGGTGGGTTAACTTGGTGACAACCCCTCCATCGTTGCATATTCCTTAAATGTCTCTCGTTCCTTTTGAGACATGGAGCGGAGTTGATCCCTATCGGAGCCATATCAAGTTGAACTTGTATTCTTTGGACAAAGGCTTCACCTAGATCGTTGAATATCGGATATTCGTCTGTCAAACCCATGTACCACTTGATGCGGCACGGTGAGGCATCACAAGGTAATGAATCGATGGTGATCCTCGTTGTGCGTAGACATTTTCCTGGCATACATCGTGAGATGGCTTTGTGGACAGGAATTCCCTTTGTACTTTTCAAAGTCAGGGACTTTGAATTTTGCAGGTATTTTTACGCGAGGAACTAGGCAGAGATCCTGGGCATTTTTCCCGAACAATTCTTTCCCTCGAATTGTTTTTATCTCTAGCTGCATTTGAGGCTGTTCTGGAGATTCTCCATTGAGCCACGGGAATTTGTGTTATTGCTAGGAGTATGGTGAACTTCTTCATCCATGGTGGCGTGTACTCTGAGACGAGTTCGTCATAACGGGTTGAGAGACCGGCATTGTTACTTGCGGAAGAGTCATTCCACATTGCGGAGCAGAGCTTCGCTGCAAAGTAGGTATTTCAAGCGAGGTTGTTTGAGAAGTCGGTTGGCGATTTCCAATGCCAAAGTTGAAAGGCATGCCCATGGATAGCCTACATCTTGAAGAGTGAGCTACTAGGCTGCAGTTGAAGCTGGAGTAGTAGTGTCATCTGAAATTCTTTGGTTGATTTTGGTGCTCGATCTTGCTTGTAGACTTTCTTGGTGGTCAATGAGTTGACCAAGGATGTGAGTCTCTCCACTTCTCCTTGTAGCGTTGTCACGGTACTCGAGTTCAACATTATCTTGTTCAAATCCCTCCATTATTTTCCTCCTTTTGATCTAGTGTAAATGCGTTCGAGTCGGTGTGGGCGATCGAGAAACTCTAAGGCAGACTTGACGATCTGTTTCTATTTGTTCGGCATGCGACAGTGGTTGTTTAACACGGAAAAGTGGAAGCTTAGACTCTGAATAAGACTTAAATGCAAAGTATGATGCATGAATATGATTGTAAAGAAAATATTTCCAAAGAATTTATACTAAGAGATATTTACGGCAAATATTTGGATGGAAAATCACAATTTTATTGATTATTGAAGAAGATTACAACAATTGTTTTTGTTGGAGCATTGCTCACACAAATGATACAATAAAATAAATGATAAAATTACAAACTAAACTAATTAAACGTCTTACGTCGGATGGCGATCAAAACTTCTTTGCGACTTTAACTTGGTTTCCTTTCCATAGCGAGCTTTTAGTTCGACTTTCTCGGCTTTTAGCTTGTTGATGACTCTCTTCCACTCGTTGGGAGGCGGGATCGTGGTTGTCATTTCCTCAAGCTTTCTTTTCTTTTCCTTGGCGTATTTACGGATTGCGTTATCCTACGGCGAATCTTCTCATCTTTCTCCATGAGCCATTCATCACGGAAGTAAAGCGTTTTTCATGATCTTTGACTTGCTTCTTGAGCTTCTTGTTTTCAAGATTAGCTTTAAGGAATTTGTTTTCAAAGCTTCTTTCTCAAACCTCATCTTGGTCAAGGCTTCTTGGTATTCTCCACGACCGGCGGGAAAATTTGTTGATTTAGGCGATTGAGAACATGGGATCCTCATAAGCGTAAGGCATTGAAATTCCTTTGCTCTTTTCTTAACCCAAAGTGTAGGTTTCGTGGCTACACAATTCCTTGCTTTCCTTTTTCTTTCCTTCGGATGTGATGCCAAGCTTTGATCATCCTAGCCTTGATCCACAGGAATCCTCTTCTTCAAGATAGAAGTAGCTTTCCTTGTAAATCCAAAGGTTTACTAGAGTTTGCGTATCCGAGTGACGTCTAGCTAGAAATGGGTTGTAGTTGATTCCTCCTTTTGTACCGATGAGAAGTCGTTGGCAAATTCTCCACGACTCTCAATGATTTCCATCTCATTATGCGAAAAGATATACCAATGGATATAAATCGTTTGTAGAGACATGAGTCTTACGGACCAATGCCACTCATTTTGTTTCGCGGAAGATAGGAGATTTAGGCAAGTGTGAGACAATCCATTTGAAAAAGCAGTGCATGACATATGATCATTCCATCTCCTTGGCGATTCCTATGATGAATAGAGGCGTCGTATCAGGCGGGGTGAGGCTGGATTTCAATCGGAAAGATCCTTATGGCGTTGATGTCAGCGAAATTTGGGACATTGGGAAACAACACCAATCCATAGAGGAGTAAAGATAAAATAGCTTCAAGGCTACCATACTACCGCCTCGGAGAATTTAAGAGCCTTCTCCATTAGGAACTTTGAAGTCGAGTCCTAAGAGTTTTCCTCTGGTAGTTAGGTTTTGTCTATCTGATTTCTTTATGTGAGTCATTGTTGTAATGATGATGACTTAGGAATGGCTTCAAACCATTGAAAGGCACTTTGTAAATCTTGAGATACCTAGAATATGCGTACTCTTCCAAAGTAGGCATCAGCGATAGTCGGGAAAGTGAAGCGATATCTTTGGATCGTAAAGCGAGCGAAAGTTTTGAGAAGTCCTTCATCAGCGTTAGCGTTCAAAGAGTTAAAAGAGTTCCATAGCGTTTTACGAAATCAGGGATCTTCTACCAAGGATGCTAACTCTTTCAACTTTCCTCGTCGAATTCTAAAGCGTATCTTTTGGTGAATCTTCCTCGGCGTCCATCACTCTAACCTAAAATATTTTACAAAGAAAAAATCTCTAAATTCTTTGGAAATTGGAAGAGAAAAGTTTTTTGTTTTATGAATGAATGAATGCATGAATCGGCAAACATGGTTAGTAGTTATACACACGGTCAAGCGTTCGAAGTCACGAGCATGAAGCCAGCGATAAGAATCAACGTGGTTAAGTTCTAAGGGCTTATTCATACGTGACGAGTTCTCACGATAATCTGAGCTCAACACTCCTCTTTGAAATATTATCGGTTGTGGATTACTCGTGTGTCCAATAATATTTTTCAAGAGAAACTACTTTGATCGTAGTCTCGCATGACAATTACTCTAGGCTTACACCCGAATAATCTACACTACACATCCTAATGGCGGGATGGGTTATGTGTTCTCTGATCCTCGACTTCTTAAGTTTCCCAGAAAACAGTTTCGCAATTACTTGCTAAACACAATACCCTCAAGATAACCTCCTTGCGGGAAATATTAACCCGAGCATTGAGCGCTCACGTATTAATATCTCCACCTAGATCTTAAAAATGTTTCTTAAATCCGGGTTAGGATTTCTTTCCATCGAGATGAAATCGTGAAACACACAATAAAAAAGCAGATATATGCAAAACATGAAAGCTTATCCCTTTCTTTTCTCTTTGAAAATAAAAAAGCTTGGTGCTCTCGGACGATAACGCATTTTCTTTTTGAAAATCAAAGTTTCGTACTCCCAGTAGTCGCCATTTTCTGTTCGCGTTAAAGGTGGCCAGCTAGAGGATCTGACGTGAGTTCGGATCTTACGGCATGTGATTTAAATCTTTTGATTTGTTTATAAAGATGCATGAGCATCAAGCTTTATTATTTTCAACACAAGAAAGATGATTTAATGATTATGAAAAGGGGAAAGTGAAATACCCTCGATTGATATTGGTATGCGTAACGACTAAGCGCAAACTAGGCATAGCGCATTAGGAGATCGAGTAAGGGGATTGTTATATAAAGGGAATAGATGGAGCACCTAAATATATATATGTAGTTATCTGACTTTATATATGAATATATATTTGATATGTTTGTGTGTTTTAATTGATATTTCTATGATTGGGAAAGTTTCTCCTTTGGGATTGTAAAGCGTAGATTAGGTGGACTTCTAGTGTTTATTATTATTGTGCTCAAAGATCGTGGATCTTACGCATACATATCCTAGTGGGAATCGGAGCATTTGTAGCTCGGATCTAAAGGGATCTATGGTTTGTTTGGTGCGAGAGATAGAAATTTGCTCGCCAAGGATGAGACCTTGTGCCTACGTATTCTCAAAGGATGTTGAGAAAGTCGAAGCAATCGTAGTTCCCACTTATGCTAGTGGAAGCAGCGGGATGTTAGTAAGAGGCAGACAAATGTCATCTTAATGAAAAATGTATCTAATCTATTTCATCACATACATTTTGAAAAGTTTGTTAATTGAAAATCTTTAAATCGTAAGTATTAGGTGTTTTGCTTGAGTATACAAGCGTTACCACTTACATGTTTAAGAAAGATGTTTGAAAAAGATGATTGAATCTTTTAGCTAAGCATTGGGTGTTTTGCTTGAGTATACAAGCGTTACCACTTACAATTAAGAGATTGTTTTGTTTGAAAATAGTTTGAAAAGAGTTTTGAAAAGTTTTTTGTATGTGATGTGATAGATGAGATACTTCTTCCATAGAGATGATAGATGTCTAAATCTCAAGGAGAAATTGATTGGATTAAAGGGATGCTTTTAAGAGCCCGTGGGTCCTATATTGTAAGCCAAGAGGAGGCATTAGAGGTCATCGAGGGTCCTTGTATGAAGCTCGAGAGGAAGCTATAGGGTATGGTGTCTTTGGCTTGAAAGTTTCAGAACCGTCCTTTTACGAACAAGAGCAATTTCAGAGAAATTTTACTCTATGGAATTTGAAAGTGATTTCAGGAAACCATCCTTCGGGGTTCTATCTTAGCGGGTGATTCTTTGTATTGGAAGCCCAATAGGAGGCTGTTAAGAGATTTCCTATCTCTTTCATTGTATGATGCCCAGAGGCTAAACTCAATGAGGAGTTCTTTTGAGCGAAGCCCAAGGAGGTGAACTCAGCGAGTGTTGTCTTATATGAAGCCTAAGCGGAGGCTAACTCTGCGAGGAGAGTTTCTTTGTACAAAGCCAAGAGAGGCTAAACTCAACTGGGATGAGTTATCTTGTATGAAAGCGGAGGCTATCCCATCTTTGAGGATTGATTGTCTTGTATAAAGCCCAGCGGAGGCTATCTTGTGGGAACCTATTGATTAGTCTAATTGTTACGTTATAATTAGGCAGTTTGTATAAACAGTGTGTGTGTGTGTGTGTGTGATATGTATTCACGGGGTTTATGAAGGAAATATAAACAATGCATGATGTTTGTTTACAAGAGTTTATGAAGGAAATATAAACAAGTGTACGTGAAGCGAGCGTTTAAAAGCAGCGTAACTTGATTATTTACAAGTTTGAATGTGTACAAGGAAGTGAGTATGTACGAGCGAGCTATTATGTCAGAGAAAGATGGATGTACATAGGAGGGTTGGGACTTACACAAGTGGCCCATTGATTTGAAAGTATTTTCACGAGAATAATGTTCCTTTCAATACCAATGGTATTCGGTGTATATACAAAAACAAAGATCGAGTTTATACGTAAAAAGTATTTTCAAAAGTATACATGTTATGTACGGATGAAAGTTTTATTTTGAAAAGAAGCATTTATGTATGAGAAAAATGTTGATTTGAATATACACAAGTGAAGTGAAAACACTCGGTTTATGCGTAAAAAGAAATATCATATTATGTCGGATGAATTTTGTTGTTATTTGAAGAAAGTTTGATATGTACAAGCGAATATTATGTACACAAAAGAATGTTATGGGACTTACAGTGAAGGAGGCCCATTGATCAAAGCGATTTCACGAGGAATAATGCTCCTTTCAATATCAATGGAATGCGATGTAAAATGCAAACAACAGGAAGAAGTTTGTCCGTATTATATACGAGTAAAAGATATGTACATAAAGAATGTTTTGTTTATGTACAAGGAAAAAAAATATGTACATAAAAAGAATTTTGGGACTTACATCGTGATGGAGGCCCATTGATTTAAAGATTTCACGAGGAATAATGCTCCTTTCAATACCAATGGTATTGGGTATAAACAAGCGGATGAAAACAAGCGAAAGTACATTTATGTTTGAATATTAACAAAGATGTTTTGAATATGTACAAGGATATTTACATATGTACATAAAAGAATTGGGACTTACACGTAAGGAGGCCCGATGATTTGAAAAAGTTTTGCTCAGAAGAATTCTTCCTTTAGAACCAATGGATTTTGGCGTATAGAAAAACGAATGAAAAACAAATGAAAGAAATTTGTTTACGTTTGAATATTAACAATGATAATTTGAGTATGTACAAGTAACACTAAATATGTACATAAAGGATTGGGACTTACACCATAAGGGAGGCCCATGATCGATCGAGAAATTCGAGAGAAAACGAAATCAGTTTTATCGTTTAAATCGGATCAATCATGGTAAAAAGATGCAAGTTTGATGAAAAGTTTTGAAAAATGTTTTGAGAATGTTTTGAAATGCTTTGTTCATTTATGAGAAGTTTTGAAAAAAATCGGAAGTCGAAAACGTGAAAAATTCACCTTTGAAAGGAGGTTTGAAAAATGTTCAGAATGTCGTTTTCGGCTCGATTAAAATTTAATCAGATGAAAATATTTTTGGATTTTTTTGACATAATCATAAAATATATATATTAAATGACAAGTGTACAAAAAATCATCTCAAAATGAGAAGTTTTGATTGGTTAAAAAAATTGTTGAAGTTTTATAAAAAAACATGAAAATATGAAGTTTTGTGAAAAAAGAGTGAAAAAAGTGGTCCTGATGGGTGTTGAACCCATGACCTTTGGGTGTACCACGTGGCAGAAAGCACTAAGAGCAAGCCAGGGACCAACTGAGCCAGCGCGTTTGAAGTGTTAGTGGACCAGCACACGTGTTGATATGGTATTGGAAAGTTTTGAAGAAAACATGAAAATTGAAAGCTTTGTAAAAAGAATGGTCTTCTTGGGTTTGAACCCATGACCATGAGGTGATACGCGTGTCACAAAGCCTTAAAGGCAAGCCATGAACCACTGAGCCAAACGCGTTTGAGTTGTTAGTGGAAAATCACACGTGTTAACAAGGCGTTGGATTATTTGAAAATTTGAAAACTGAAGAACACCAAGAACACGCGAACACAGGTTTGTGGTTTTGATTTCAGTTTGATGAATTCAAGCTATCTCCGTTTCTTAATGGAATTGGACGATGTAAACATCAAAGTCACTCGTTTTTTCCTCACGAACACGATGGCATGTGTTAATTTCATTTATTTTAAGCCCAGAATGTTTTTGATTCAAAGAACTCGTATGAACCCTAAAACTGATTTCTTAAATTAAATGATTCGTAGTGAATGATTCTTTGATTTTTTGAGGGCTATTGTTCGTTAGAGGTGCAGAAACAAAACGGCCGTGAGCTTTTCTCAAATGGTGCAAGGAATATGGAGAACCGAGTTTGTGTTCATACCTGGAAAAGTGAGGATCGGAATCGAGGCTGGGGTGTTTCCAGTTGCTCTTTCTTGATTGATTAAGCACCAGCGGCCTCTAGGGATGGTGTATGATCACCCTACTTGCTCTGAACTTGCTTGATCGAGCTACCAAGTCAACTGCGGTTAGCAAAAACTCGAAATTGATGTTAAAGCAATTACAGTTTGTTGTTTATGATCTGGATCACTTATATGATGTATAGTGATGATGTTTGAGTGATTAAAACATAGTTTGATCAAGCCAAGCTTTGAATTCGCATGTTATGGCAGTTTGGAAACTTGAGAAAAATGAAAAGTGCAAACTGGTTTACACTTGTTCTTGGGTTGATTTTAATGTTCAAACATGTTCTATATTGATTATGAGATGTATTAGACACCAAAGAATATCATAGTTCTTGCTAATTTTGAAAATTGCAATGTTTGGCAAATTGAACTTATGATACTTGAATTTGAAGAAAGTGAAAGGAAAGCATGTATTTGTGAAGCTTTGGTGTCAATTTCTCTTGAAATGGTGAGCTATTTATAAGCAAACAAGCTCTGCAAAATTAGGCAAGAGTACAAGCCAATTGGATATTCAAAGAAAGCTTAAGGCAAGAATGGTTTTACCAAAAAAACTTCCTTTTTTCACCATGTGCTATATTTGGCAATTTGATCCAATCTTCAATTATTACCTCTTGGCTGATATTTATCAGTTTGATGACTCACTTGGCAAGTGTTAGAAAGCTTCTAGATGAAGAACACAAAAATGACCTATAATTTGATGTTTGAACTTTGAAAAATAAGTGTCATGAGGCATTGTGTTTCAATTTCAAAAACATAGCTAGCCTTCATGGATTTTGAAGTTCTTGGACATTTTGGAAATATTTTTCCATGATCTACAACTTTCATGTTTTGAGTTTTTTCAAATTCCAATTGGAACTAGGTGAAAAAATGGCTTGAAGTTTGGAAAAAATGTGAAATTTCAACACTTAGAAATTTTTCTAAGTTAAAGAAATTTTGACTTTTTGTTGACTTTTTCAAATTCTTGATTTTTTTATGATCAAGATGGATCATTTGAAATATTTTGATGATGGAAAAGTTTTGTTTTGAAAATTTTGACCAAAAGTCAAAGTTTGACTTTTAATGCGAGATGAAATTTCATCGGATGTTTACAGCAGTGATGAATTGTGAACTTCTATGATGATTTGGATCCAGAAATTAGGTCAAGAGGTTATATCTAAGATGTGATGACCAATCTCTATCCAAAAAAGTCATCCACTGCTCAAAAAGTCAGAGAAATCTCATGCTCGATCAAAACCCTAATTGGTCGATCCTCGATTGTTCTTGTGAGAAAATTTGATATCTGATGATCTGAGGTTGATGATTTGATCAAGATAGATCAAATAAGATGAGAAAATCTCAAACCCTAATTGGTTAGCTCTTGAATCAGATGAAAATCGTGAAACCCTAATTTTGGCTTGCAAGATTATACGATTAATCTTTACAGGCATGGTTGTGCGAGATGATTCAAATCACAGTGGTATATTAGGTCAAAATTTGGGGTATTACAGATCCCTATTTAAGTTTCTTTAACACGAGAGATGAAGATGAATATCTTCGTTTTGATAGGTGTAAAGAGACTTAAATATCGAGAATCAAAATTTGGACCTAAGATACCAAAAATGCGGATGATGTAAAATGATTGCAAAAGTTTTACCCAATGATATCAAAGAAATGACACGGTGAGGGAAAATTGTGAAGGCGTCTCTTTGGAGAGAGTGATTCACGGAAGATGTGAACACATTTTGTTTTGGGAAGCGGAGAGATTACCTTATGACCTTGTGACAATGTTTAAGGTAAGTGAAAAGGATATTACCAATTATCGACAAAGTGATAGTTCACAGTAATGAATTGAGAAGATATTACCAATTATCGACAAAGTGATAACTATAACAAGGTAAATCTTTGAAAACTTGGTTGAATATTGACTTTGTGAACATCACCAATGATGGAAGCAGATCTCAAAATGAGTTTAAAGATATTACCAATTATCAGCAAAGTGATAACTATAACAAGGTAAATCCTTTGGTTATGATATTGCTGTGTATTCAGCTTTGTGAACGACAGACAATGAAGGAAATAGAACTCCCATGAGTTTCTATTTTCTTGGATAAAATCTTGCCGAGGATCTCTCTTTTGAGAAGATGCGGGCATTCTAATTTAGAGGGCACAGGTTTTCTTTTTGGACAGAAAGACAACTGCTGGCGAATGAAAATAAGCAGCTCAGACAATGAGGCTATTGCTTATTGCTTTGTTGATTATAGACAAGGTTCTATCCAGGAATGAGCTGGAAAGAAGAAGTCAATCAAGACTTTGTTCCGTACGAGAAATAAATCTCAACTGGGGAACGTGATAGAGAGAAGAAAATGTATTTCTCTGCTTGGGGACTTTGCCCGGGAAAAAGGAAGATGTATCCTTTCTGTTTGGGAATACTCTGGTGGGGAAAAAGAAAAAGGTATCTTTTTCGTTTGGAGATATTCTACTTAGGGGACAGACTCGTGCCACATGAGTAAGTATGATTTATACCAGTAATTTGGAAGCAAACATTTTTGAGAGATGCAAAAAATGCAATGAATGATGCTATTATGTATGAATGTCATGAATGTTATATGCATGCTAACAATACTTTGACAAAGACACTTAAAGAGGATATTTGGGAAAAGAATGCGTCACGATTCGAACAAATACTTGGTGAAAATTGCGCAATGGTGCGGAGGTTCAACGATGAAAATCGGAGTTGCATGCTTTAAACTTTACGAGAAGGCTTTTCATTGGCAACTCGATTGGGGATTCTTTGATAAGAATATCGTCCTTTGATGATTCACGATGAGGAGAGGCTGCATGGCGATGGGCGACTCCAGGATCGAAACACTTTTGGAGAAACAATTGAAGTTATTTAGTGTTCATAGTTTCAAAGGAGAATTTTGCTTTTGTTTCAAAATTTTGAAGTAAAAATTCATTTAAAACATTTTAGTTTCAAAAAGTGATTTTCACAATAAAAGCGTTGTTTTGCAAAACAGAACAAAGTAGGAATTGCAAACAAAAGGCACAAGGCTCAAATTTATTGATAGAATGGTAATCACCAAGCGTGATTCCATAGACTATTACAAAAGTTGGGAATGATAATTTATTGGGAAAGGCTACATTGAAAGAAAATAACGCTACTATCCTAACAACTTTTGAATTCCAAGCGTGCTTGTTGCTTGAGAAAAGTTGATTGAAGATCCGTTGATGAAAGATTCTTGGATGGACAAAATCTGAATTGATTACTTTGTCATTTTGTATCCTTGTTTTGCCTAGATTGCCTTTTCGGGTTTTCAATCTATCGGGATATTTTACATTTATTGTCTCTAATTTTTCTGGATCGCCTTTTGGGTTTTCAATCCACGAGGCGCTCATTTTGCCTAAGCCGCCCTTTGCGGGTTTCGACTTCTGTTGTTCTTTTGTTTTTAGACAAAGTATTTTTATTACGTCGGCATTCACGGATCGGGAGTTCATCACCGTCCATGGTTGTGAGAGTCATAGCACCGGAGAAGCTTCTTTTGATGTATGGGCCGTAGTTAGGAGTCCATTTGCCCTAGAATCTATTTGAAAAGGCAGAATCTTTTTAAGCACGAGGTCGCCTTCTCGAATTCACGAGTCGGACCTTTTGTCAAAGGCTTTCTTCATTCTTTTTGATACAATTGTCCGTGACACGAGGCGGTCGGCGCTTTTCTTGATCAAGTTCGGTTGGTCGTATCGCTTTGACACCATTTGGCCTCGGATAGCTTAGTTTCCATGAGAACTCTCATTGATGGGATCTCGACTTCTACGAGGAACGCTTCCATGCCGTATACTAGAGAAAAGGGTTGCCCTGTTGAAGTGCGTCTTGAAGTCGATATCCATGCGAGCAAATGGCGACATTCGTGCCGGTCTTTGTAGGTGATGACCATTTTACGGACAATCTTCTTGATGTTCTTGTTGGTGCCTTCAGCGGTGCCATTCATCTTTGGCCGTAAGGAGGCGAGTTATGATGCTCAATCTTGAATTCCTCACAGTTCTTTCATCATTTTGTTGTTCAAGTTAGATCCATTGTCGATAATGATCTTACTTGGAATTCATATCGGCAAATGAGGTTGTTCTTAATGAACCTCACAACCACTTGTCTTGTAACATTGGCGTAAGATGTTGCTTGACCCATTTGGTAAAGTAGTCAATGGCCACTAGAATGAAGCGATTTCGTTGGACGCTTTCGGTTCAATCATTCCAATCATGTCCATGCCCCATGGAGAGCGGCCCGGGAGGAGAGAGCGTTGAGTAGAGTCGGTGGCACATGGATCTTATCTGCGTAGATCGGCACTTGTGACATCTTTTGGCGTGTTTGCGACAATCGGATTCATCGTTATCAATAGTATCTGCTCTCAAATCTTTACGGACATAGCATGCCCTTTTGAATGGGTTCTAAATGGTGAGGTGAATGATCCTTTCCTCGTGCTTAAGTAGTCGAGAAATTTCATCGAGGATCTCTTCTTGACTTCCTCTCGGCGACTTCTTTGGGATTTCAAAGTTGGGAGAGGCGTAGAGTTATTGCTTTCAATGGATTTGTCCATTTGTTTAATCTGCAATTTTGATTTATGCTTGATTAAAAAATTTTTTTTTGAAAAGTTAATGTGAAAGTGTATCTGATTATATTTTTTTTATTTTGATTTTTTATTTTTTTTTGTTGTGTTTTTAGGATTATCATTTCCAAGAAAGGGTAAAATGAAAAATAAACACGAATGTGGAATCAAAACAACGCGTTTATTTATGATTCACAATATGAACAGGGCCCTAAAATACAAACTCATTCGTCTTGGGCAAGACAAAGAGAAATTATTTAAAAGTTAAAACCCTATAAAACATCTCTTCACTCTGGGCGAAGTGAGAGTTCAAAACAAAAGCAGAAATAAACTACTTAGAGCTATGAACATTGGTTTTAACTTCAACAGGTTTCCAATAGTGGCGAGCATTGGATATCGAGATAATCTGGTAATTTCCCACTTGGTTTAACCCTTGAGTAAACCTTGGTTGCTGTCTGAGCAGGCTTTGAAGACTTTGGACGGTGGCCCTTGCCTTTTGTGCTGCTGAAGCAATCTTCTGGATTAACAGATCGGGAAGTACGAGATGTAGCATGTGTACTTCCTGTTGCTTTTTGTGTTGAATTCTGGGGATGTACCTTCCAGTCTTCTGAGTGAAGAGACTCGTTGTCAGCGACACTTTCCGCATCATATCCTGAGTCGTACTCTTGATCTTCGTTGATCATGTTGACATAGTGATAACCAGGATCTGGCTTGGTGAATTCCACAGATGTGTTGAGCGAGATCTTCATTTGGGATCTCGATCTTGATTAAATGAGAAGGCAGTATACCTCTTACCTTGACTAGGGTATTCAAAGTCATCACCCCGTCTGTTGGTGGATATCTTGATCCGGATCTTGAGCTTTACGGCGATGTATTTCACCATGTAGTCGAACTTATTTGGTTCCCCAAGGTGTCCATACTTGCGAGGGGGGTGGATTTTATATTCTTGCAGGACATGTCTTTGAATTGATCGGTTAGGCGCGTATGATTCCTCTTGAGACACGTACTCGGGGTTGTTTAAATAAGTGCTCCATTCTTGGAGGATCGTCTTCATCATCCTCAATGGTGACAACGTTAACCTCTTGACACGAGGTTTAAGAAACCCCCAACTGAAAACTTCTTTGATTGGACGAAGTGTTTCGTCCTTTTGCTTTTTTTGGAAATGCGGTGTAAACCCAAGTCCGGCTTTGTTTCGTTAATGTGGGTTTAACCACTTGTCCCATCCTTGGGTATTGCGTCTTTCACCATTTGTGCAGACTTCTTTATCGAAGAGATAGGTGATCAACATTGGTAGATTCATCTTCTAATGGACTTTAGGAGATGTGTCCTTCATGTCATTCTTTGTGATGAAGAAAGCTGGACAAATGGCTTACAAGCAAAGCTTGTTCCGTGATAGTTACCAATTTTCCGTCTCTTGAATTTTATTTTACGGTGGAGTAGAAATTCATGCATCGTGGATCCAAGGTCTTCTAACAAACAATATGCGGTGAGTACGTCCATGACTTGGAATGTAATTTGAAAAGTGTGTGGGCCAATTGTCATCGGAGATCAACTTCCCAATAAGCGCTTTCTTGATCCATGAGCTCTCACTATTATATCATTGAACTTCATTGGCGTCCCTTTGTAAGCCAAACGAGCGAGTGTCGTCTTCGGCATTACGTTCAAAGATGAACCTGTATCTACCAATACATTGGACAGGGAATCTGATTGGCAAATCATCGAGATGTGCAAGGCCAAGTTGTGATCTTTCCCTTCTTCCGGAAGTTCCTCGTCACTAAAGCTCAGATTATTGCAAGCCGTTATGTTGGAGACAATCCCTCCAAACTGGTCTGTAGTTACATCATGGTCTACATAGGCCTGGTCTAGTACCTTCATCAAAGCTTCTCGATGAGCTTCGTAGTTGAGGAGCAAAGACAGTATTGAAATCTTTGAAGGAGTCTGCATCAGTTGATCTACGACTCGGTATTCACTTTTCTTGATTAATTTTATTATCTCTTCAAAGTCTGAGTTAATGTTGGTCCCATCAGTAGAACCAATATTTGTGCTTGGGTTAACAACGGGAATCATTGCAGGATTCTCAGCAGATATGTTAACGGGTTGTCTAATAACGAGGCTAGCGGTCTTGGTAGCAATGGAGCGTGCACGCGTCCACTTCGCGTTACTCGTCCGATTTCTGTTATATTGACATTAGCTGGAAGTGTAGGTATGGGTTTCTCTTTTCCATTCTCCATCATGGTTGCATTGTATTGGTAAGGAATTGCTCTGGTAGAACTGCATGGAACAGGACCGGGTGGGCAAATCACCAAAGGAGATGTTGGAATCTTGGGACCATTGTATCACGATCTCCACATGCTCGGGTATGTTGAAACAAGGGATGATAACGTTTACTTGGTTTTCGAGTTGATATCACGAGACTAAAAGCTCATGCAGAAAATGCCCTACTGTATTTACGTTATGGTCATCTCTGTGTCTATAAATTTGTAGATCACCGAGGTCTAACAAATATTGAAGGTCTGCTTTTACGATGGGACACCCTCGAATATCTCGGGAGCGATCTGGCGGCTGCATAATCATGCTTTTGAAGGTGCTCATTTACCGTATGTTTCATGGAGCGCACAAATTTCCCTTGATCGGGTTTACGTCCGTTACAAGATACTTGTCGGTATTTCTCAGTATTAAACTTACTAAATGTCCGCTGTGACTGGGAAGCGGATTGGCTTGCACGTTTGGGCTCGTATTCTTGAAGGAGAGAAGATTAGTCCTTACTAACCTTTGTACTTCTGCCTTTAATGCTATACAATGTTCAAGGTCATGGCCTAGTGCCCCTTGGTGAAAAAAGGCAAGATCGTCGATTTGTACCACCATGGTAACTTTTCGAGGGCAGGAGGTGGTGACCTTGTTTGTATCAAATTCCTTTCTATCGGTAGTAGAGGTAGAGTTACGTGTATGTCATGGGGTTGGGTCAAGCCAGGTGACCCGAGGCGTCGATTTTGGTTATTAAGCTGAGCACATTGGCGAGGTGTTGAGTTTGTTGATTTTGTTGAAATGCGGAGCAATTCACGTGTTTGGATTGGTGTTGGGCGGGTGCTATGGCGGCTACATCGTTGTTTGATGACATTATTACGTGGTTTCCTCGGGATACCATTCCTCGTCATGTTCTTTTTCCTTGGGAAGTGGTTCCAACCTTCTTTGTTCCTTTGGAAGATCCTGCTTCCTTGGTGGGCCTTGGTTGAATCCCTCTTCTAACGCATTCCCATGCTTACCATTTCATTGAAATTTCGGGGCGCTAGCGACCATTCGCTCATAGTAGAATGAGCTTAGGTATTCAAGAATATCTTAGTCATCTCCTTTTCTTCCATTGGTGGGTTAACTTGGGCACAACTTCCCTCCATCGTTCGCATATTCCTTAAATGTCTCTCGTTCCTTTTGAGACATGGGCGGAGTTGATCCTATCGAGAGCCATATCCAAGTTGAACTTGTATTCTGGACAAGGCTTCACCTAGATCGTTGAATATGCGGATATTCGTGTCGAACCCATGTACCACTTGATCGGCAGGTGAGGCTGTCACAGAAGTAATGAATCAGCAATTGGTGATCCTCGTTGTGCGTAGACATTTTCCTGGCATACATCGTGAGATGGCTTTGTGGACAGGAATTCCCTTTGTACTTTTCAAAGTCAGGGACTTTGAATTTTCTGAGTATTTTACTGCGAGGAACTAGGCAGAGATCCTGGGCATTTTTCCCGAACAATTCTTTCCCTCGAATTGTTTTTATCTCTAGCTGCATTTTGAGGAGCTGTTCCTGGAGATTCTCCATTGAGCCACGGGAATTTGTGTTATTGCTAGGAGTATGGTGAACTTCTTCATCCATGGTAGCGTGTACTACAGACGCTGAGTTCGTCATAACGGGTTGAGAGACCGGCATTGTTACTTGCGGAAGAGTCATTCCACATTCGGGCGAGCTTATTTACAAAATAGGTATTTCAAGCGAGGTTGTTTGAGAAGTCGGTTGGCGATTTCAATGCCAAAGTTGAAAGGCATGCCCATGGATATATACGGCATCTTGAAGAGTGAGCTACTAATTGCGAGTTGAAGCTGGAGTAGTAGTGTCATCTGAAATTCTGGTTGATTTTATTGCTCGATCTTTGCTTGTAGACTTTCTTGATGGTCAATGAGTTGACCAAGGATGTGAGTCTCTCCACTTCTCCTTGTAGCGTTGTCGGTACTACAGTTCAACATTATCTTGTTCAAATCCTCCATTATTTTCCTCCTTTTTGATCTAGTGTAAATGCGTTCGAGTCGGTGTGGGCCAGATCGAGAAACTCTAAGGCCGACTTGCGATCTGTTTCTATTTGTTGAGGTATGCGACTGTGTGATTGTTTAACACGGAAAATTTGGAAAGCTTAGACTCTGATAACGAGACTTAAATGCAAAGTATGATGCATGAATATGATTGTAAAGAAAATATTTCCAAAGAATTTATACTAAGAGATATTTACGGCAAATATTTGGATGGAAAATCACAATTTTATTGATTATTGAAGAAGATTACAACAATTGTTTTTGTTGGAGCATTGCTCACACAAATGATACAATAAAATAAATGATAAAAATTACAAACTAAACTAATTAAGCGTCTTCGTCGGATGGCGATCAAAACTTCTTTGACTTTAGCTTGATTTCCTTTCCATAGCGAGCTTTTAGTTCGACTTTCTCGGCTTTTAGCTTGTTGATGACTCTCTTCCACTCGTTGGGAGGCGGGATCGTGGTTGTCATTTCCTCAAGCTTTCTTTTCTTTTCCTTGACGTATTTACGGTTGCGTTATCCTACGCGAATCTTCTCATCTTTCTCCATGAGCCATTCATCACGGAAATTTTTCATGATCTTTGACTTGCTTCTTGAGCTTCTTGTTTTCAAGATTAGCTTTAAAATTTGTTTTCCAAGCTTCTTTCTCAAACCTCATCTTGGTCAAGCTTCTTGGTATTCTCCAAACTTGACGGAAAATTTGTTGATTTGGAGCGATTGAGAACATGGGATCCTCATAAGCGTAAGGCATTGAAATTCCTTTGCTCTTTTCTTAACCCAAAGTGTAGGTTTCCATGGCTACACAATTCCTTGCTTTCCCTTTTCTTTCCTTCGGATGTGATGCCAAGCTTTGATCATCCTAGCCTGATCCACAGGAATCCTCTTCTTCAAGATAGAAGTAGCTTTCCTTTGTAAATCCAAAGGTTTACTAGAGTTTGCGTGTCAGAGTGGCGTCTAGCTAGAAATGGGTTGTAGTTGATTCCTCCTTTTGTACCGATAGAAGTGCGTTGGCAAATTCTCCTGACTCTCAATGATTTCCATCTCATTGTACGAAAGATATACCAATGGATATAAATCGTTTGTAAAGACATGAGTCTTACGGACCAATGCCACTCATTTTGTTTTCGCGAGATAGGAGATTTAGGCAAGTGTGAGACAATCCATTTGAAAAGCAGTGCAACATATGATCATTCCATCTCCTTGCGATTCCTATGATGAATAGAGGCGTCGTATCAAGCGAGGTGGGGCTGGATTTCAATCGGAAAGATCCTTATGGCGTTGATGTCAGCGAAATTTGGGACATTGGGAAACAACACCAATCCATAGAGGAGTAAAGATAAAATAGCTTCAAAGGCTACCATACTACAGCCTCGGAGAATTTAAGAGCCTTCTCCATTAGGAACTTTGAAGTCGATCCTAAGAGTTTTCCTCTGGTAGTTAGGTTTTGTCTATCTCGATTTCTTTATGTGAGTCATTGTTGTAATGATGACTTAGGAATGGCTTCAAACCATTGAAAGGCACTTTGTCGATCTTGAGATACCTAGAATATCGCGTACTCTTCCAAAGTAGGCATCAGCGATAGTCGGGGAGTGAAGCGTGATATCTTGGATCGTAAAAGCGAGCGAAAGTTTGAAGTCCTTCATCAGCGTTAGCGTTCAAAAGAGTTAAAAGAGTTCCATAGCGTTTTCACGAAATCAGAGGGATCTTCTACCAAGGATGCTAACTCTTTCAACTTTCCTCGTCGAAATTCTAAAGCTATCTTTTGGTGAATCTTCCTCGGCGTCCATCACTCTAACCTAAAATATTTTACAAAGAAAAATCTCTAAATTCTTTGGAAATTGGAAGAAAAGTTTTTTTTTTATGAATGAATGAATGCATGAATCGGCAAACATGGTTAGTAGTTATACACACGGTCAGCGTTCGAAGTCACGAGCATGAAGCCAGCGATAAGAATCAACGTGGTTAAGTTCTAAGGGCTTATTCATACGTGACGAGTTCTCTCGATAATCTGAGGCTCGACACTCCTCTTTGAAATATTATCGGTTGTGGATTACTCGTGTGTCCAATAATATTTTCAAGAGAAACTACTTTGATCGTAGTCTCGCATGACAATTACTCTAGGCTTACACGAATAATCTACTTTACATCCTAATGGCGGGATGGGTTATGTGTTCTGATCCTCGACTTCTTAAGTTTCCCAAAATCGGTAGCTTTTCGCAATTACTTGCTAAACACAATACCTCAAGATAACCTCCTTGCGGAAATATTAACGAAGCATTGAGCTGCTCATATCTCCACCTAGATCTTAAAAATGTTTCTTAAATCGGGTTAGGATTTCTTTCCATCGGATGAAATCGTGAAACACACAATAAAAAAGGATATATGAAACATGAAAGCTTATCCCTTTCTTTTCTCTTTGAAAATAAAAAAGCTTGGTGCTCTCGGACGAAATAGCATTTTCTTTTTGAAAATCAAAGTTACTCCCAGAGTCGCCATTTTCTGTTCGCGTTAAAGGTGGCCGCTAGAGGGATCTTGACGTGAGTTGGGATCTTCAACGCATGTGATTTAAATCTTTTGATTTGTTTATAAAGATGCGAGCATCAAGCTTTATTATTTTCAACACAAGAAAGATGATTTAATGATTATGAAAAGGAAAATGAAATACCCTCAATTGATATTGGTATGCATGTGACTAAGCGCAAACTAGGCATAGCGCATTAGGTTCGAGTAAGGGGATTGTTATATAAAGGGAATAGATGGAGCACCCTAAATATGTAGTTATCTACTGACTTTATATATGAATATATATTTGATATGTTTGTGTGTTTTAATTGATATTTCTATGATTGGGAAAGTTTCTCCTTTGGGATTAAGAAGCGTAGATTAGGTGGACTTCGTGTTTTTATTATTGTGCTGCATAAGATCATGGATCTTACGCATACATATCTAGTGGGAATCGAGCATTTGTAGCTCGGATCTAAAGGGATCTATGGTTTGTTTGGTGCGAGAGATAGAAATTTGCTCGCCAAGGATGAGACCTTGTGCCTCGTATTCTCAAAGGATGTTGAGAAAGTCGGAGCAATCGTAGTTCCACTTATGCTAGTGGAAGCAGCGGGATGTTAGTAAGAGACAGACAAATGTCATCTTAATGAAAAATGTATCTAATCTATTTCATCACATACATTTTGAAAAGTTTGTAATTGAAAATCTTTCATCGTAAGTATTAGGTGTTTTGCTTGAGTATACAAGCGTTACCACTTACATGTTTAAGAAAGATGTTTGAAAAAGATGATTGAATCTTTTAGCGTAAGCATTGGGTGTTTTGCTTGAGTATACAAGCGTTACCACTTACAATTAAGAGATTGTTTTGTTTGAAAATAGTTTGAAAGAGTTTTGAAAAGTTTTGTTGTATGTGATGTGATAGATGAGATACTTCTTCCATAGAGATGATAGATGTCTAAATCTCAGGAGAAATTGATTGGATTAAAGGGATGCTTTTAAGAAGCCCGTGGGTCCTTGTATTGTAAGCCCAAGGAGGCATTAGGGTCATCGAGGTCATCGAGGTCCTTGTATGAAGCTCAAGAGGAAGCTATAGGGTATGGTGTCTTTGGCTTGAAAAGTTTCCTTCGAGAAACCGTCCTTTTGAACAAGAGCAATTTCAGAGAAATTTTACTCTATGGGGAATTTGAAAGTGATTTCAGGAAACCATCCTTTCGGGTTCTATCTTAGCGGGTGATTCTTTGTATTGGAAGCCCAATAGGAGGCATTAAGAGATTTCCTATCTCTTTCATTGTATGATGCCAAGGCTAAACTCGATGAGGAGTTCTTTTGAGCGAAGCCCAAGAGGAGGTGAACTCAGCGAGTGTTGTCTTATATGAAGCCTAAGCGGAGGCTAACTCTGCGAGGAGAGTTTCTTTGTACAAAGCCAGAGAAGGCTAAACTCAACTGGGGATGAGTTATCTTGTATGAAGCCAATGAGGCTATCCCATCTTTGAGGATTGATTGTCTTATGTAAACCCAGCGGAGGCTATCTTGTGGGAACCTATTGATTAGTCTAATTGTTCGTTATAATTAGGCAGTTTGTATAAACAGTGTGTGTGTGTGTGTGTGTGTGATATGTATTCACGGGGGTTTATGAAGGAAATATAAACAATGCATGATGTTTGTTTACAAGAGTTTATGAAGGAAATATAAACAAGTGTCGTGAAGCGAGCGTTTAAAGCAGCTAACTTGATTATTTACAAGTTTGAATGTGTACAAGGAAGTAGTATGTACCGAGCGAGCTATTATGTCTGAGAAAGATGGATGTACATAGGAGGTTGGGACTTACAGTAAGGGTGGCCCATTGATTTGAAAATATTTTCCACGAGGGAATAATGTTCCTTTCAATACCAATGGTATTCGGTGTATATGTCTGAGATAAAACAAAACAAAGATCGAAGTTTATCGTAAAAAGTATTTTCAAAATATCATGTTATGTCTGGATGAAAGTTTTATTTTGAAAGTTTATGTATGAGAAAAATGTTGATTTGAATATACAGTGAAGTGAAAACAGGACTCGCGGTTTATGTAAAAGAAATATCATATTATATACGGATGAATTTTGTTGTTATTTGAAGAAAGTTTGATATGTACAAACGAATATTATGTACACAAAAGAATGTTATGGGACTTACACGTGAAGGAGGCCCATTGATGCAGCAGTTTCACAGGAATAATGCTCCTTTCAATATCAATGGAATGCGATGTAAAATGCAAACAATAGGAGAAGTTTGTCCGTATATATACGGTAAAAGATATGTACATAAAGAATGTTTTTGTTTATGTACAAGGAAAAAAAATATGTACATAAAAGATTTTGGGACTTACATCGTGATGGAGGCCCATTGATTTAAGATTTCAGGGGAATAATGCTCCTTTCAATACCAATGGTATCGGGTATAAACAAGCGGATGAAAACAAGCGAAGAAGTCTGTTTATGTTTGAATATTAACAAAGATGTTTTGAATATGTACAAGGATATTTACATATGTACATAAAATTGGGACTTACAAGTAAGGAGGCCCGTTGATTTGAAAAGAGTTTTGCTCGGAAGAATTCTTCCTTTAGAACCAATGGATTTCGGCGTATAGAAAAACGAATGAAAAACAAATGAAAGAAATTTGTTTACGTTTGAATATTAACAATGATAATTTGAGTATGTACAAGTAACACTAAATATGTACATAAAGGATTGGGACTTACACCATAAGGGAGGCCCATGATCGATCGAGAAATTCGAGAAAGCGAAATCGATTTTATCGTTTAAATCGGATCAATCATGGTAAAAGATGCAAGTTTGATGAAAGTTTTGAAAAATGTTTTGAGAATGTTTTGAAATGCTTTGTTCATTTATGAGAAGTTTTGAAAAAAATCGGAAGTCGAAAACGTGAAAAATTCACCTTTGAAAGGAGGTTTGAAAAATGTTCAGAATGTCGTTTTCGGCTCGATTAAAATTTAATCAGATGAAAATATTTTGGATTTTTGACATAATCATAAAATATATATATTAAATGACAAGTGTACAAAAAATCATCTCAAAATGAGAAGTTTTGATTGGTTAAAAAAATTGTTGAAGTTTTATAAAAAAACATGAAAATATGAAGTTTTGTGAAAAAAGAGTGAAAAAAGTGGTCCTGATGGGTGTTGAACCCATGACCTTTAGGTGTACCACGTGGCGAAAGCACTAAGAGCAAGCGAGGACCAAGCGAGGCAGTAGCGTTTGAAGTGTTAGTGGACCGGCCTGCGTGTTGATATGGTATTGGAAAGTTTTGAAGAAAACATGAAAAATTGAAAGCTTTGTAAAAAGAATGGTCTTGCTGGGTTTTGAACCCATGACCATGAGGTGATACGCGTGTCACAAAGCCTTAAAGGCAAGCCATGAACCACTGAGCCAAACGCGTTTGAGTTGTTAGTGGAAAATCACACGTGTTAACAAGGCGTTGGATTATTTGAAAATTTGGCGAAGAACACCAAGAACACGCGAACACAGGTTTGTGGTTTTTGATTTTCAGTTTGATGAATTCAAGCTATCTCCTTCGTTTCTTAATGGAATTGGACGATGTAAACATCAAAGTCACTCGTTTTTTCCTCACGAACACGATGGCATGTGTTAATTTTATTTATTTTAAGCCCATAATGTTTTTGATTCAAAGAACTCGTATGAACCCTAAAGCGATTTCTTAAATTAAATGATTAATGATGAATGATTCTTTGATTTTTGAGGGCTATTGTTAGTTAGAGTGCGAGAAACAAAGCGGTGTGAGCTTTTCTCAAATGGTGCAAGGAATATGGAGAAGAGGTTTGTGTTCATACACGGAAAAGTGAGGATCGGAATCGAGGTGGGGTGTTTCAGGTTGCTCTTGATTGATTAAGCACCGGTGACCTCTAGGGATGGTGTATGATCACCACCTTGCTCGAACTTGCTTGATCGAGCTACCAAGTCAACTGCGGTTGGCTTAAAACTCGAAATTGATGTTAAAGCAATTCAGGTTTGTTGTTTATGATCTGGATCACTTATATGATGTATAGTGATGATGTTTGAGTGATTAAAACATAGTTTGATCAAGCCAAGCTTTGAATTCGCATGTTATGGCAGTTTGGAAACTTGAGAAAAATGAAAAGTGCAAACTGGTTTACACTTGTTCTTGGGTTGATTTTAATGTTCAAACATGTTCTATATTGATTATGAGATATTAGACACCAAAGAATATCATAGTTCTTGCTAATTTTGAAAATTGCAATGTTTGGCAAATTGAACTTATGATACTTGAATTTGAAGAAAGTGAAAGGAAAGCATGTATTTGTGAAGCTTTGGTGTCAATTTCTCTTGAAATGGTGAGCTATTTATAAGCAAACAAGCTCGCAAAATTAGGCAAGAGTACAAGCCAATTGGATATTCAAAGCTTAAGGGGCAAGAATGGTTTTACCAAAAACTTCCTTTTTCACCATGTGCTATATTTGGCAATTTGATCAATCTTCAATTATTACCTCTTGGCTGATATTTATCAGTTTGATGACTCACTTGGCAAGTGTTAGAAAGCTTCAGATGAAGAACACAAAATGACCTATAATTTGATGTTTGAACTTTGAAAATAAGTGTCATGAGGCATTGTGTTTCAATTTCAAAAACATAGCTAGCCTTCATGGATTTTGAAGTTCTTGGACATTTTGGAAATATTTTTCCATGATCTACAACTTTCATGTTTTGAGTTTTTTCAAATTCCAATTGGAACTAGGTGAAAAAATGGCTTGAAGTTTGGAAAAAATGTGAAATTTCAACACTTAGAAATTTTTCTAAGTTATAGAAATTTTGACTTTTTGTTGACTTTTTCAAATTCTTGATTTTTTTATGATCAAGATGGATCATTTAAGTATTTTGATGATGGAAAAGTTTTGTTTTGAAAATTTGACCAAAAGTCAAAGTTTGACTTTTACATGTGATGAAATTTCATCGGATGTTTACGAAAGCAGTGATGAATTCTGTGAACTTCTATGATGATTTGGATCCAGAAATTAGGTCAAGAGGTTATATCTAAGATGTGATGACCAATCTCTATCCAAAAAAGTCATCCACTGCTCAAAAAGTCAGAGAAATCTCATGCTCGATCAAAACCCTAATTGGTCGATCCTCGATTGTTCTTGTGAGAAAATTTGATATCTGATGATCTGAGGTTGATGATTTGATCAAGATAGATCAAATAAGATGAGAAAATCTCAAACCCTAATTGGTTAGCTCTTGAATCAGATGAAAATCTGATGAAACCCTAATTTTGGCTTGCAAAGATTATACAGATTAATCTTTATGCCAGGCATTGGTTGTGCGAGATGATTCAAATGCAGAGTGGTATATTAGGTCAAAATTTGGGGTATTACAATAATTTTTTGGGATTTTTTGGAAAAGATTTAATAATTAAAATGCAATTAAAAGTGAATTAAATGCTAAATTATGAATAAAAATAAATATGCATGCAAAATTAAGTTTTTTAATTTTATAAATTAAATAAACATTTTATGAAAATACTGTAAAAAGAAAAATATTTTTTGATAATTTTTTAATGCATAAATAAAATTGTGAAAAGAAATTAAAATGGATGGAAAATATTGAATAAAAGAAAATATATGAAAAATAAGAAAATAATGCAAGTTTGTGAAAAAGGAAAAGAAAATGGTCTGGTTTGGATCGAGCAGGGGACTAAACTTGAAACCTTGAAAACCAATCTGGCGATAGGCAACTGTTTGGAAGCAGTTGAATGGAATTTACGCGTCGCTCCACAGCTTCATCCATTTCGCTTAAGCTTCGTCTCCAACCTTTTGAATATTTGAAAAGTCTGCGTCGGCCATGGTTCGACGCAAAGTCCCTGGCAAACATCAAAAACACAGCACACATAATATAAATAAAATCTAAGGCCATGGTTCGATTCCTTGGGCGTTAATTCAACTTATAGGTCCTATTGTCAATTTTCCATTTAAGCAAAGCCTAATTCGAGCTCGAGAAACCTAGCTATGGCATAACACGATTGGAGCCATGGAAATTCAATTGGTTTGCCCGGAAAGATTGCAAGCTTGATTCAAATCCGGTTTCCGATTCTTGATGTTTTTGACAATGTAAAGGTGCGGATCGATTACGGAGATGTCAGGAACAAGATGGGATGCTCAAAACGATTGAAAGCAATGGAGTAGGATTCCCATTTGCTTGAATGTCACGGTTTTTGAGTTTAGGTTAGGGTTTCTTGAGGCAATTTTTGTTCTCTTTCATGTGGTATGCATCGGTATAAATCTTGAATGGATTTTGGATCATTATTGGCAGAATCAATCACCATTCAATGATAATCAAAATTTGATTTTTGTATAAAATCAAATTTTCAAAACAATCAATTCAATCAATCTTGCCTTTTTGATCCAATTTCGATTTGATGGCTTTTAATGAGTTGATTGGATCACAAAGAAGAAATAAAATCAATTTTGCAATTAATTTGGATTTTATACTTTATTTTCAATTTAATTTGTATTTAAATGAATAAATTCCAAATTAAATAGGAAAATAAAATAAAAATTCGTGGCATTGGGCTTGGATACTCTAATTGCATGAGGAATAAGTTTGGATGAAGAAAAAAGTAGGCCCATTTGCAAAAGATTTGATTTTTAGAGTATCTCTCTTTGTGCATTCTTTCAAAATTCCCAACTTGTGAATGGTGTAACTTGCTCAATTTTGCACATTTTGAGAGTTCTTGGACTTTTTGGAAGCTCTAAGAGTCCTCTAAACAATGTCTTTAGTTTCACTTCAATTGGAGTTACCATGCTCAATATATCTTCAAAACAAAATGTTGACTTTTGTTGACTTTGAAAAGGACACATAATGTTTTGAGCTATACCTCTCAAATGAAGCATTTTTGGACATTCTTGTGAGACATGAAGTTGTAGAAATTGAATTTCCTTCAAAACAAGAGGTGGTGGAAAATTTTACGAGAAAGTATGAGAAAGTTATGATAAGTCAAAGTTCGATTGACTTTTCACCTAGAAACCTAATTTAGAAAGTTTGACTTTTGAGCAAATCTTGAGTTTTCTTGATGAATCATGATCAACCCTTGATCAAATGATGAATGTAACTTCAAAATGAGGATGTTGACCAAAAATCGAAGTTTTGATTGTATGTTGTGACGATTGACTTTTTGACCTGTTGATTTTCGAACCATCGAGCAATTGTTTGAGGAAACTTGACTTGTGGAGCTTGAAACTTGTCATGGAGAATCTTTGAGGCATATGAGGAGGCATGAAAACCATTGGGTGTTAGAAGTCCATCTGATCGAAATGCCAAACCCTAGTTTGGGTTGATTGTATAGGAGGGTGTTCATCTGATCAACTCTTGAGGAATCCTTGAGCATGGATGTATGGAACATCTTGAGAGATATGAGGGCAAATTTTGGGGTATGACAGCTGCCCCTGTTCAATCTTCTTGTACTGGAAGGGCTAGATTGGCATGCTTTGCCTTTCGTGACCTGGAGGTAGAAGATGATTGAACACTAGAGTACACCTGAAAATTTGCACTCGCTGTTGGTTGATAATGCGGGAATGGGCTTATAGATGCCATTTGGAGGTGAAGATTTATTTGAGGGATGAGTCGTATGCTAGACTCGAGGCTTTGTATAGGAGATGGGCTTAGGATGCCATCAGGACAATCGATCTTTGGGGTGGTAAGTGCGCTGGGCTCTGTAGATGCTGGAAGGAGATGGGCTTAGGATGCCATCAGGAGGAGAGTCGTCGTTAGACTTTGTGCTTGTCTTGAATGAAGTTATTAGTGCATGGTTTTAACCAAATATACGGCGATACGAAAGGGAGAGATGTTGACAAGTAGTCGGAGATGGGCTTAAGATGCCATCAAGGACAGCGGGTATGCAGCTAGACTCTCGTAGTTCTTTGTCGAGAATAGATCTTCGTCTTTGATTACTACAGGGGATAGTAGTTGACAAAATGTGGATATTTCCCTGTTGTGCATCGGGTGTTGATCCACTGCCTGTTATCGGAGGATAACTTATGATCGTTCGGATAAGGTTTCCCGTCTAGCTTCGGGTATTAATCCTGGATCCATTGTCGGAGGACAACGAGGTTGGTCGTTCAGATAGTTTTCCCATCTGGTTTCGGGTGTTAATCTTGGACCTGTTTGCGTCAGAAGTGACTTTTACCTGTTTTGGAGAAAACAAGAGAAATTTTGATAGAATATTGTTAGTCTTATGCAAAGTATGATGCATGACGATGCGTATGAATGATATATGCACAAATTGTGAATATTTATAAATAATGTATGCATGATGGATGCTGTGGTATTTCAAAACATATCCATCTTGAAGAAGATCACGGATGTCACCTTGAGGGATGAAGTGGGCGGAGACTACTGTTTGGGGAAAGAAAAGGATGTCGACTTTGATTCCTCCGATGCCTATCGACCAAGTCTAGAACCTGAATCTGTTTGTGGATGGGGAGAATGAGGGCGTGCCAAAGATCTTGTTTATAGACCACAAGGATAACTCGGGAGGCGCTCTGTTGGGAGATTTGGTGAAAATCTTGTCGAGCAATCGGTGGCTATTTGGAAGACCGGTTAGAAGGATCTAGGGCCCGTCGAAATCTCTGCTTGAGGTATAAGAGGTGTAGGTTTCCTCCGATGCACTATCTGACCAAGTTTCAAGTCCAGACACTGCTGCTGCCGGGGAAAGGAGAATTGTTGGGACGCATCCTACTGGGGATGAATGTCTCTGCTGGGGATAAAACTGCTGATGATAATGTAGTTTAGGATGTCAGGACTAACAGAAGGGGATTCGTACTTCGCTGGAGAGAATTTGTAGTGAGTGGCAACTCTGCGGGGATTGTGTTCTGTAGGGGGAATGCTTTTGGTGACTTTCGTCGTCATCACAATTCTTGAAGCTTGTAGTAAGTACTCTTGTACGTTCACTTTTCGTATGTTTGCGAACAAGTTCTTATTGTCGGATGCGTATAATCATTCAGCGAGGCGTTTGGACTTATATGCAAACAACAACGATCAAAAATTGTAAAGAAAGAAACTTGCATTTATTTGAAAGATGGCGTATGGCGGTAGCTTATACAAGAGAAGGTAAAGGCTGTGCGAGAACAATCTCGTTAAGTTCAGACTATGCTAGTACTCATATATTTCAACTATCTAATCTCCTTCATTGTAGAAAGTGATTGAGCTGATCTTCGCCATTTGAATCTGATTGTAGTAGTGTAGGTAGTGATCGGGCGAGACATAGTCGAAATCACGCTTAAATCTAACTTTTGCCTAGACCGCCCTTTCGGGTTTTAGGTCTCTTAGGATACCCTTTTTGCCAAACCGCCTTTTCGGGTTTCGACTTGGGTGTATATTTTGTATATATCCTTAACTTTTGCGAACCCTTTTGGTTCGCCGGATGCTATATTTTGCCTAGGTTAAATCGACCTAGCGGGTCTCTTTATCGTAGTATTTTTGACTATGTCTGCGTTCACGAGGTGTGGGAAGTCTTAGCCATCCATGGTGCTAAGTATCATAGCTCCGCTTGAAATCGTCTTGACTACAAATGGTCCCTCATGGGTGGGAGTCCATTTGCCCACAGGATCGCCTTGTGGAAGAATGATCGCTTGACTACTAAATCACCAGACTTGGTAAACTCGATGCTTGACCTTCTTGTTAAATGCTCGATCATTCGTTTCGATGATCCGTCCATGGCGGATGGAATGAGTCGTTCTCATCAATCAAGTTAATCGGTCAAGGCGAGTGCGGACCCAGTCGTCTTCGCCTCTGCGTCTGGAGGACTCGGTTGAGATATCGAACCTCGATGGGTGGGGCGGCTTCCATACAGTACACTGAGAGAGGGTTGCCTCTTGATGTTACGCCTTTGTGGTGCGATAACCATGAAGAGCAAATGGTAACATCTCATGCCAATCTTTGTAAGTCACTATCATTTCTATAATCTTCTTAATGTTCTTGTTGGCGGCTTCCTTGCGTTCATCACTTAGGCCGATAAGGAGAAGAGTTGTGATGCTTGAGCTTGAGCTGCGTGCGAGTTGGTGATCATTTTGTTGTTGAGATTCGAGCCGTTATCTGTGATAATCCTTCCGAGCAGTGACCATTCATGGTGACAAATGATAAAGTATTATGCTTGATGAATGCGCAGCCACACACATTGCACTTTATGATATTTGGACATCACGAGACGGTGACCACCTTCTACCCATCTTGGTGCAAATAGTCAATCTTGGCCTACACAGGGCGAAGCTTGATGTCGAGGAATTTGGATGCTTAT
>CM038796.1:135241102-135319733 GCA_021764765.1 Vicia sativa
GATCCTTGTTCGGATCCTTAAATGCAGGCACAGTTCTTCTAATCTGTAACTAGTAAAACATCTTCATGGAAATTGAACTGCATAGGTGATAGTCATCCGGCTTGATGAGCCAAATGATCGGCTACTACTTCCTTTGATCGCTTTAGAGAAGTGTCTTGGATGTAAATATTCGGTCAAGATCATTTGCCATCTTGCTATTCTTCGGTGGTTTCTCAAATATATGTATTTTATTGGATCCATCTTGAAATCAACAAGGTAGTATGGGTCAACATATCTTGTCTTAGTTGGCGACGCCAGGCCAGCGTTACCAAGTTTTCGGTTGTGGTATCTTGTTTCTGATCATAAACTTTTGCTAAGGTAGTATTATGCTGCTCGACCAGACTCGTCATGTTGCCCCAGACACACCCATTGAGTTTCTACCTTTATCAAGTACATGATGAGAGGTCTTCCTTGATGACATCGGGATAGGAGGATTATGGGTACTCCTTGATTTTGTCAAAAGCGATCGGCAATCGTTATTCCATTCTACTACTTGATCTTTCTTAAGTAACTTGAAGATTGGCTCCTAGTATGCGATTAGGTCTTGTAATAAATCGGCAATGTAGTTCAATCGTTGAAACCTCGACTTCCTTCTCGGTGCGGGGTGGCATTTCTGGATAGCTTTAACCTTAGGGGTCGACCTCAATCCTTTACTACGACAACAAACCCTAGGGTTGCGGACGACTCCAAAAGTGCACTTGTTGGGATTAAGTCTCATCATACTTCCTTGAATCATCAAATAGCACGCAAATGGCGAGATGCTCTTCTTGATGTGATCGAACTATCATGTAAATCGGCGTAGACCTCTATCTCGTGATGAATCATATCATGAAATAATGTTACCATAACGACGATAAGTGGCACCTAGTTCTTGATCAAACGGCATAACTTTGTAATAGAAAGTACCCCAGCATGTAACAAAAGTAGTTTTCTCCATGTCTTGAGTTGATCCGATTATGTAGGAAAAACCACCATCCATAAGAGAAAACCTTATCTTTGGCGGTGTTGTCAACGAAACATCAATATGAGGAAGTGGAAAATCGTCTTTCGGACTTTTTGTTCAGATCTACGTAATCCACACATTCGTACTTTGCCATCCTTCTTAAATGCGGTACCACATTTGCAACCACTAGGATAAAATGCCTAGAAAATCGGCGTTGAACGCTTCATAACCCGGCTTTGATTTTCTCGGACATCTCGGACTATCTGACGGACCTTACATTTCAGGAGAAAACCTTCTTTTGTTGGCAATCGGTGTACCACAATATCAATGTCTAGACCTGCATCTTCTTATGAAAGCAAAAACTTCAATATAGTCTCGTAGCATCTGAATCAACCTTTCTTTAACATTCTCAAGACCTACTCCTATCTTGATCTCTTTACATCTTCATCAATTGCCACGATTCACAACCTCAACTTGCTCTTCGTGTGGGTGTATAACTCGTTCTTCTTCTTTGTGGATCGACAAGTTCTCTGGAACTTCACAATCTTCCTCACTTTAGTCTTGACGGTAGATCGGATTATCGAGTCATATTTAGCAATAACGCCATTGATGTGAGATTGAGGTGATTAGGTGTATCGTGGTGTGTGTAAAAACACATAGCTTTTGAAGGGGTGATAAGGTAAAGAAAACAAACACTTGAATGCAAAAGTCCAATGAATTTGAATGAAAATACGCAAGCGACAAATAATAACCCTACATAGAACCCATAATGCCGGGCAAGGCACAGGGCTTTAGAGTCTATTGTTCAAAACATAGAAAATGAAAAGCAAACAAGACAAAGTAATTACTCGACGACTAAAGGAGATTGGTATGGCGTCTTTAGTCTTCCAATTGTATAGCCCATGGTGGGTTGAGAAGATCCACTTGCGATGCGAAGTCGTTGTCGTCGTCCTCTATAGCATGGATTCCACTGGGCGATCACGGAAAGGAAGTTGGCGACACGTTCGGCGTATCATCTTCGACCTCGATGGTGAAGCCTAAACCAGTCTTGTCGGTTGAAAGGAAGATCGGAAGCCAAATAGTACTACCTTCTTCTAGCTTGACGAGCATCTTTGGTGAGAGCCATCCTAGGCGAACCGTAACCTCGGGAGTGTGAGGAGAGTAACAGGCATGACTCGGGACTGTTCGAGAAAGCAGTCTCAAAGTTCACCTTCCATCTCAAGATACGAAAAGGCATAGATGGTGACCATATATTCTTCTTCACCACATCGTAACAACCTTTCCCTTCACGGTGCTTGACCACGATGCAAGGTGGAGGTGACACACTTGCATGTATCCAAGGCGTCCAAGTAGGAGTAAAGTGGGACGGATGTCCATGACAAAGAATGTGGAGTCAAAGTGGGGAAGACCTTAGCAGGCGATGAGGCTCAAGTCTTGTTCGCTTAGAACCATCAAAGCTCTCACAATAATGTCATTTGGTCTCGGAACCAACCCTTGACATCAAGTCGATCAAAAGCGATCTTTGGTAGGATGTTGAGTAGAACTAGTATCCACCAAACATGAGACAATGTAGCCCTTGCATTCCAGCGAGATGTGCAAGGCTTTGTGTGTTCTTTCGGCGAGAGTCAAATCGAATCGAGCCTAGGCCGTTGTTGGCAGCCGGGCTAGCAATACAAACTTCAAACTGGTCGGTAGTAGTGTCTTGATGCGTGAGCATTCTTGAAGCTTCACGGAGCCGCATGAGCCTCGAGGCACAAAGCGAGCAAGCATGGAGATCTTGGACGAGAGTCTGTCCCAAGCCATTCCACAACATTGTAGTCCTCTTCTTGATAATCTTGAATTTCCTCCATTTCTTGTTTGAGGTGTCTTTAGCAACTTCCTTTAGTTACGGTGAGCGGGATGAGTCACTAGTTCTTTCCTCTAGCTTGGGGAATGGATTGAATAGCTTTGAATGCGATTTGGAGTCACCGTGTCTTTTGGAGGATATGGGAGAACACCCTTCGGTTACGGTCACCTTGATCCGGTGATGTTGTCAATGTCGGAATGGTAGCTTCAACTAAGATCTTCAATGGTCGAGAGGTCTTGCTTGGCGCCATGGTAGTAAACATCAGCTCCATAATTCCAAGGGATAGCCTTGTCGGAGGTATGGGCGGGTCTTGGAAAGTATTGAGAGGTGCCACCCTTGCAGCATCAGGAGAGGAAATCCTTATTGTGTTAACATCGGCATAGTCTTCGGGAAATCGTCACCCCATCCGGTTGCCTTAACATCTTCAATAGGAATTTTGTAGCTATCGGAGACAGTGTACTTCACCATGTAATCATACTTTCCACTTGGCTGCAAGGTATCCACCAGATGATGCGGTTTCATTCGCATTGTCAATCTTCAACTTAGACATCTCTTCACGGCTTACGCACGGTGGTTTTAAATAGTATCTCACGGTTATCCATCATGCCTTTGACCGTCTTCTCGACCAAGCACAACCATCAGTGCGGATGGGCACCAACAATTCTCGGGGCATCCTGGATTGACACGGCTTGTGAAAATCCTTCTTATCATCGAGGAATGGTCAAGTCATCTATATTGAAAACATAAGTATCTTCACCACATTGAAACTCTTGTCATGGTTAGGCATAGGCGCATTGATCACATTGGTCTCGACGGAGGGTCAAACTCAATGCAGCAACTCAATCATATCTTGAATCTTGTTCTTGAGCCAACAATCATCGTTACTATGTCGGGCTGTTGGAATGGTAACACATAGCATTAGGATTGTATCTCGGAGAGGAGGTGTTAACATTCGGAGGAGGATCCCTCAAAGTAATCAGCTCTGCTTTCAACATGTGTTGCAAGGCTTGCGACAACGGCATGGTGATCTTCGTAAACTATCTTCGTGACGCGTTCTGGTTACGAGCGTTGTCTCGTGAGGTTGTCTTGATGTAGGATTGGAGATCACAACTTCCCCACAGTTGAGCACGTCGGTCTTGGCTCGGCTTTTCGACCATACACGGCATGGTTTCTTTCTTACCACCAAAAGATCTCTTGGCTGACATTGGATGACTCTATCAGATCTTTCCACTCTTGATACCGGCTTGATCGCTCTTTGTCAATATCAACTCGGTAAAACAGGTTGAAGAGTTTCAATCGGATGATTGAAGAATGGGCTGTCGCGTTCCCATGAACATATCAACCAATTCCCTGGACAAGGGTGGTTGAACTCTGCTGATAGATCTCTCATTTGAGGCATACTCCTTGAACTTCGTCACGACCCATAGACATGCTTTGTAGTTGCATGCGGTGGGTGTCAATTCATTATTACTCATCTTTATGCATAGAAAGCATCGACTAAGTCACTCCAATACGGATACGGTCATTCTCTGGTGATAATACCACTTCAATGAGTTCGGACAAACTCTCTTGAAAATAGTGCATCCACAACTACATCATCGATTGTGGGGTTGATCTTGAACATAGGACTTCAAATGCGACTTAGGACAAGACATGCCATCATACTTGGCAGTAAAGAACTTTGAACTTGGGAGGAATCACAACACAGGAACAAGACTCGGATCTTCAAAATTCAGCGGACATTTTAGATTTTCCACGACATTCGACCGGTCTTCAAGTTGCTTGTACTTGTCATCTTCGTAGTCTTGCCATGATCATATTGATCCTCTCTCTCTTTCTCGGCTCACGCTGGCTGCCTTTGCCATCACCCTTGTCACTCCCCTCATTCTTGACACTTCCTTGGAGAGCTCTATCCGGTGACCACTTTAGGACCACCTTTGTAGCGTCGCCCATGTTGAGAGAGACCAACAACCTTCTTCTTTGATGAGCTTCTTGGATCTTCTTGGCCTTGGACCAAACTGGTGAACATCTGTTGGCCCGAGAATTACGAGCTTGAAGATCTTTGACGGTGCGATTCAGGAGCCATTTACGCTAAAATAAATAGCGAGAGAATGAAAACCAATCTTGATGTACACATGATGCAATGTTTTCAAGGACCTTAGAGATTTAAATTTGTTAAACAAGCAATGAACAAACAATTATTAGTCCTCTTTTTATTGTTCCTTTTCTTTTAAGTACAAGAGATAGTTTAACATAATAAAAGAAAACACAAAGAATCTTGAAGCTCTAAGTCTCCATGGGCGCTTTCTCTTGGTGCCGAGGTAGGCGTTGATGTTGCTCCTCGTGAAGTAACTTAGTCAACTCTAGCACTTTCTTCTCACTTGCATAACCTGAGCTTCAAGGTATCCCTCTCTTCTTTAAGCTGAATCCAAGACCTCTTCAAGTCTTCAAAATCGAGTGGGCATGTCGGGATGGGTAGCATAGGATCGTCACCTATAGCAACCGGTTCCATAATTCTTGGTAAGCAGTGTGAATATCATGAGGTTTTGAGCTCGAGCTCGCACCCATTTAAGTAAGGTTGCCAAGGAATGGAGTTCTAGTGCCCCAAAGTCTTGGTATCGGTCTTCTTTACCATGCCCAAGCGTGTATAAACCTTCGTCGGTGATGGAGATCGTGGTTGTGATCGAACACAATATCTTGGAGAAGCATATCATGAGGACCATCTCTTGAGCAAAACCAAGCGGCGTAGAGCTAGAGAAGGGTTGTAAGTAATACCTCCCTTATACCAAGTAATGGTACATTAGAATTCTCCACAATGCTCAATGAAGGTGAAATCCTTTTGAGAAAAGGTTCCACGGATATCGAATGAGAGAGTGACATTAGTCTTTGAGACCACTTCAACCTTTGTTCGTTCTTCAAAAGCTGATGGAGGAAGGTGCGAAATAAACCACACTGGAAAGTAACGGTATACAACACATGAGAGTTCCTTGTCTCTTTAATAATACAGTATGGAGAGAATGTAGGATGTCTCCAAGTAAAGGTAGGCCTGAGTTGCGGGTGAGACAACTTGATGGCGTTGACATCTATGAATTGATCGTTAGGGAATAGAACCAAACCATAAATTAGCAAGGCCAATGTCTTCAAATGCATGAAACTCATAACTTTGAGGAATTCTCGGGCTTTCTTAATTAGAACTTGGCAAGTAAACCCTTAACTCCACTTCTAGTTTCCCATTTGGCTTCAATACGGCGTTTAAGATGTAATCTTGATCGATGTCTTAAATTAGGAACATTTTCTAAACCGGTGAATGGCATTTGGTCAAATAGGTATCCCAAGTAGCTTAGAGAACTCTTCCAAGGTAGGAACCAAGCGATAATCTGGAAATGTAAAGCAATGGTGTTTGGATCGAAAAGCTGGAATAGGACATGCATCATATCTTCTTCAAAACCGGAGACAACCAAATCAAGCGAGATAACCATGTCTTTTGATGAACTGAACATGGTCGAATTTACGAAACCAAATCTTTGAGCTGAGAAGATATACCCATGAAGTTGATTCGGATAGTCTTTCTAGAAGCCATAATACCTACAAAGCAGAGCAAGATAAATCCTAGGTCCTTGAAATGGTTAGAAATGATATGCAATGCAAATGATGTTATGATGTCATGTTTGGCACACAAACAAATCACACAATGAGCCTAGGTTTAAGGCTTGCATGAGGTATAGGTGATTACCCCACAAAAAGTTTGAGTTGGTTCATCCGTCCTATAATAGTAACAATTCTAGGAATCTCATATCATTGATCTTTCTCGTAGGCGTTTATTTCAATGCGACTACCAAGTGGTCGATCGAAAATATCCCAAAAGTCTGATCTTAATGAGCGTAGCATCGAGTATCAGCCAACCTTAGTCTGCACCAAAGCCGGCCATCTCACTACCTTCTAATGGCTAAGATGGGTCAATTAAGGTTCTAAAAGTTTAGTTAGCGCTTGATGACACCATGCAGAGGCCAAATACTATCCTCAACTTGGGAATGAAGAGTATCGGGACAACCAAAGTGTCACGCTAATGTAGCCATCATGTTGACCGTTTTGATATACGTCTAACGGTCGCGACGATTTATTGCTACTTACCTAGGAAACCGGATCGGGTGTAGGATCCTCAACAATTATAATACCCAAGCAACCCTTAAAGATAAAGCAAGCAAGTCAAGCGAGCGGTAAAGTGATCTATAAAATCCTTAAGGCATTCTCTCTTTAGGGTGTCTCGAGTCGCCGTTCTGTGTCACAGTGAATGACTTTGTGGTTTTGTATCGCAAATGTGCGGATAGCAAGAGTCGCCACCGACTTTTATTTTATCAATTAAGGGAAGGTAAAAGTACGAAAAAAGACCGTTAGATTCTGAGTAAGGGAGAAGGTTATGAAAAGGGAAGGTATTAGCACCCCTTTCCATCCGTAGTTATCTACGGGCTCTTAGTTGCTTTCTAGATCATTTTCAAAAGTGCTACATGTGTTTGACAAAAATGTTTTGAAAAGGCATTTCGCTTTGACTTTGTAATGATTCATGTAGGCATGTATACAAAGTGTTTGGAAATGTTTCGTTTTGAAAGGAATTTAAACTTTGACAAAAGTGTGTGGTGTGAAAAGTATTTTGATAGAGCAAGCAACTAAAAGTCTTATTACCCACTCAGAATTGGTCGTTTTCGTATTTTTACGTTCCTTTAGAATAGTGCTATCCGTACCATTAGTTGGTAGGTAACTCTATTTGTTGGATGTAAGCGGGACATTCGAAGGGACATCGGATGGTCATAGAAGAACAACTTGTGGAAGTATCCTAGCATTCGAAGGACTATCATCATGTTTCGTAGGCGACAATCGAGGGTCAAGATCATGTATTCGGAGGCGACATCGTGGGTCTATGATCTTTGTATCGAAGGGACTATGATGATTTATTTTGGAGGCAACGGTGCTAGAATACCTCTACATTCGAGGGACATGACCATTTGAATTCGTAAGGCAACGAGAGAGAATTACCCTAAGGGGTGCATGTGTGAAAAGAGTGTATTGATTTCAGATATGTTATCTTGAAGTTAAGAGTGAGCTATGTCCAATTTTATCTTTCCATACACGCCTAGTTACTAGCAATTTATAGGGTGCGGAAATTAAAATGCGGGAATGTAAAGATGCGGAAAGATAAATGTCTTACGCTATTACATGGCTTTGGGGCGAGATACATAATTTAAACTGCGGAAAATAAAAAAGCCTAATTAAGCTATTACATCCCATGACAATTACATTATTTGAAAAAAGCGATAAAGAGAGTAAAGCAGACCTAATGCAAAGAGAATGATAAATCGGAAAATGCGAGAGGAATCGAATAAGAGGAAAATGTTAGTAAAATACAAATTTTAAATGAGAAAAATATGACATCTTGGAAATAACATAAATATGCTAAAATAATTTTTGGGATTTTTGGAATTTAATAATTAGAAACTAATTAAAAGTGATTTAAATGATAAATTAGAAATAAAAATAAATATGCATGCAAAATAATATTTTTAATTTTATAAATTAAATAAACATTTTCTGAAATAATAATGCAAAAGAAAAAAAATGTTTTGGTATTTTTAATGCATGAGAAAAATTGAAATTAATTAAAATTGATGCAAAATATTAAAATAAAAAATATGAAAAACATGAAAATAGTTTGAAGTTTGGAAAAGAAAAGCAAAACGGTCCCAAGGAGGTTCGAACGGAGACCGGAGGAGGATCATGAGAGCGAAATGCCTTAACCGAACCAAGTGTCATTTGATGTTGGAAAAGTTGAAATCAAATCAATATAAGTGATGGCGTCCAGTTTAATTCAAACCCAAATCACGCAGCGTGGGGTCGATTGGAGAGAGAGAGAGCGATGAGCAGCGTTATAGCATACGCCATCACTATTGGTCAAGCAGTCGGCCTTGGAGCCCTAGCTCGGTCGTCTTCTCGGCGACAATTCCTTGAACACCGCAAAAATCAAAATAAAAGAACAAGGTACCCTACCCCCTAAATCGAGGTTGCGATCTCAATGGTGCCATTAGTTTGCCCTAAAATGCTTGTACAAACCGGTTCGATTCAACGTGAAGCCTTAATAATGGCACTATGATTTCCAGAGGTCAAGCTTGCATGTAAGGTTCAATCAGGTCCTAAACATCACCCTGATCGATACAAACACACAAACAACGTTAATAATGCATGGAAAACAAAATTAAATTTTGCAAATTTACCGTCAGACAATGGATTGAGCACGATTCTGGATGGTTTTGCTTCAAGTAAGGGTTGATTTCGCTTGCTGGGATATCAAGGAGCAAGATTGGATGGTTAAAACACCTTGAAATTGGCTGGAAAATAGAATTTGATTTTTCAAATTTCTTGAAAAATTACAGCAAAGTGAGGGTCTGTATGGGGCTAGGGTTTCGTGTCCTTTGTGCTTCAGCTTGCTGGCTATTTATAGAGGGTTTTGGAAGAGAAAAAACAAGGAAAAAAGATTGGATATTGAATGTGCATTGAATTATTTTCAAATAAAATCAAATTTTGAAGAAAATTTGATTTTCTCTTTAATGTGTGATCATGCACGAATTTGGTATGAATTATGGGCTATCTTGGACCTCAAGTTTGATCAAAATCCAATCATCTTGAAAAAATATCTTATTTTCATATTTTATATAATTTAATTTTGAATTAAATGGTTTAAAATTCAAAAATAAATTAATAAAATAGAAAATTGCCATGGCCAAGCATTTATGGGTCACAAATAATGTCATGAACAAGTTTGGATCAAAAGATTATAGGCCCATTTGGAAAATTTTGCATTTTGACCAAAATGTCCTTTTGTGCAATTGTCCAAAATTGCCCAACTTAGAATGGTGTATCTTGCTCACTTTTCCACATTTTTGAGAGTTCTTGGACTTTTTGGAAAGCTCTAAGAGTCCTCTAAACAACCTCTTTGGTTTAATCTCAATTGGAGTTACCATGCTCAATATATCTTCAAAACAAAAAGTTGACTTTTTGTTGACTTTGAAAAGGACCTGTAATGTTTTGACCTATACTTTCCAAATGAAGCATTTTTTGGACATTCTTGTGCGACATGAAGTTGTAGAGAATTAAATTTCCTTCAAAACAAGAGGTGGGGGAAAAATTTCTGAGAAAGTATGAAGAAGTTATGCTTAGTCAAAGTTCAGTTGACTTTTCACCTAGAAACCCTAATTTAGAAAGTTGACTTTTGAGCAAATCTTGAGTTTTCTTGATGAATCATGATCAACCCTTGATCAAATGATGAATGTGACTTCAAAATGAGAATGTTGACCAAAAATCAGGAAGTTGTTGTATGTTGACCACAGTTGACTTTTGTCAATCTGTTGATTTTCAACCATCGAGCAATTATGCGAGGAAACTTGACTTGTAAGGCTTGAAACTTGACATGGAGAATCTTTGAAGCATATGAGGAGGCATGAAGACCCTTGGAGATGTTGGAAGTCCATCTTGATCGAGAGATACCAACCCTAGTTTGGGTTGATTGTCTATGAAAGAGTTTGTCTAATCAACTCTTGAGGAATCTTTGAGTATGGATGTATGAAATATCTTGAGAAGATGGAGGGAAAATTTTGGGGTATGACAGTACTCAATCTGTGAGGGCAGTTGGGATCTCCAATCCTACACCAGCGCAAACTCAGCGAGACAAAGCACGTATCCGAAGCAGCACCGAAGCAGTTCACGAAGATCCGCTGTCGCAAGCATTGCAACACATGTTGGCAGGCGATGCTTTGAGGATCCTCTGAACACGTCAACACTTCCTCTCCAAAATACAATCCTAATGCAAAATGTGCATACCACTCCAATAGTCCAAGGCACGACACCGACAACTGTTGGGCTCTGAAGAATATGATTCAAGACATGATTGATGCCAAAGAAATGAGTTTGACCCTCCTGTCGAAACTCCAAATGTGATCAACGCACCAATGCCTAACCACGGTAAAAGTTCCAATGCTATTGACGAAGACTCTATGTGTATGATGTGAAAATATAACTATTCCTCGATGATTGTCAAGAAAGATTTCTTTTAAGCGGTGTATTTCGGGATGCCGGATGATCGTTGTTGGTGTGCATCGCATCTAACGGATGTGGTTGAGGCGTATTCAGCATGATGGGTAACCGAGAAGTGCTATTTCTGAAACCTCAATCTGTGGAGGATCTATATGAAGACATATCTAAGAATCTGAAGGTCGAAGACGTAGACGAAGCCTTACCAGAAGTCTGGGATACCTTGGGGAAGCCAAGTGGAAAGTTCGATTTCATGGTGAAGTATACCGTTCCTGAAAGCTACAAGATTCCTATTGAAGATGTCAGGCAACCGGATGGGACGATTCCCAAAGACTATGCTGATGTAAATACAATAAGAATTTTCTCTGTCGATCCCGCGCCTAGGGTGGCACCTCTCATCATTACTTCTCCCAGACCGATTCCATATTCCTCTGACAAAGTTATACCGTGGAATTATGGAGCCGAAGTTTACTATCATGGCATCAAGCAAGAACCTCTGACCATTGAAGACATTACAGTTGAAGCTTCTGATCCTGACATCGACAACATCACCGGATCAAGCAAAGTAACCAGGATCGGAAGAGTGTTCTCTCCAGAGATCTCTCCACCGAAAGACACCGCGACTCCAACTCACATTCCAGCTATCAAACCAATTCCCGAAGCTAGAGGGAAAGAACCAGTAACTCTCTGCTCATACAAAAGTGCCAAAGGAAGTTGCTAAGGACACCTCCAAACAAGAAATGGATGAAATTATGAAGATCATCAAGAAGAGTGACTACAATGTTGTGGAACAGTTGGGACAAACTCCGTCCAAGATATCCATGTTAGCTCTGCTACTATGGTCTGAGGCTCATGCTAAAGCCTTAGTGAAGTTTCTGAAGATTGCTCACATACTGCAAGACACTACTACTGATCAATTTGAAGGCTGTATTGCTAGTCTGGCTGTCAACAATGGTCTAGGCTTCTCGATCTTGATTTAACTTGGGAAACACAACAAAGCCTTGCACATCTCCGTTGGATGCAAAGGCACTACATCATCTCACGTGTTGGTAGATATTGGTTACGCTCTAAATATCCTACCAAAGAGTGCTTTCAAACCGACGATGTTGAAGGATTGGTCTTGAAGCCAGTGACATAATTGTAAGAGCTTTTGATGGTTCTAAATGAACAAGATGGAGAGCTCATTCGCGTTAAAGTTGGTTCCCGAGACTTTTGACTCCACTTTCTTAGTCATGGACATCCGACCTCTTACCTACTTGGATGCCCTTGGATACATGGGACAGTAGCTATTACCTCTACCTTGCATCGGAAAAGTTGAAATTGAAGGGAAAATTGTTCTGATGTCACGGTGAGGAAGAATACATGGTAAAGCCATCGCAATCATTCCGATACCTCGAAATGGAAGGTGAATTCTTTGAAACTCCTTGTCAAGCCTTCAAAACAGTTCCAAGGGTCATGCATGGACTCTCTTGTCATTCTGAAGTTACTAAAGTTCCACCAAGAATGGCCTTTGAAGGATGCCAATGCGATTGATGAAGGAAGTTGTACTATTTCGGATCATCTCCCTGATCTTCCTTTCAAATCCGACAAGACTGGTTTAGGTTTCACTATCAAAGGTCAGAAGATGATATGCCGCGAACGTGCCGACAAACTTCCCTTCCACTTTAGAGAAAATGGAGTCCATGTTATGAAGATGGCGACAACGACTTCGACATCAGCAACTGGATCTTCTCAACTCCCGACAACGGACTCAGCAATTGGAAGACTGAAGATGTCATACCAATCTCCTTTAGACAGGAGTAATTGCTTTTTGGTTTCTGTTATGCTTTTCGATTTGAACAATAAACTTAAAGCCTAGTGCCTTGCAGGGGCATCACGGCTCGTTGTGAGGTTATTATTGTCATTTGTATTTTCATTCACTAAAATCATTGGACTTTTGCATTTAAATACTATTTCTTTCTTTTCTTTTACTTTACCACCCCTTCAAAAGTTATGTGTTCTTACACACCATGTGATCTTATGTCTGATTGACGACTTTTGGATTTTGTATCATAAATGTGCGGATAGCAAGAGTCGCCACCGACTTTTATTTTTATCCATTGGGGAAGGTAAAAGAGTGAAAAAGACCTTCGTTAGATTCGAGTAAGGGAGAAGGTTATGAAAAGGAAAAGTATTAGCACCCCTTTCCATCCGTGGTGTATCTGGGCTCTTAGTTGCTCTTAGATCATTTTAAAAATTTGTGCTTTACGTGTGTTTGAAAAATGTTTTGAAAAGGCATTTCACTTTGACTTTGTAATGATTCATGTAGGAATGTATACAAAGTGTTCGGAAATGTTTCGTTTTGAAAAGAGTTTGAACTTTGAAAAAAGTGTGAGGTGGGAAAAGTGTTTAGATAGAACAAAAAAGTCTTACCTACTAAAATTGGTGCGTTTTAGGTGTTGTTTTACTTTACTTTAGAATAGCAGCCATACCATTAGTTAGTGGTAGCTCCATTCGTTGGATGTGGCGGGACATTGAGAAGGGACATCGGATGGTTATAAAGGCAACTTGGAGGTATCCTAGCACATTCGAAGGACTATCATCATTTCGTGGCGACAATCGAGGGTCAAGATCATGTATTAGGAGAGCATCGTGGGTCTATGATCTTTATATCGAAGGGACTATGATGATTTGTTTGAAACCTTGATGCTAGAATACCTCGTTCGAGGACTTACCATTTAATCGAAAGGCAACGAGAGAATTACCTAAAGGTGCATGTGTGAAAGAGTGTGTTGATTTCAATATATGTTATCTTGAAAATTAGAGTGAGCTACGTTCAATTTTATCTTGCCATACCGCCTAATTACTAGCAGTTTATAGGTGCGAAAATTAAATGCGGAGAAGAAGTAAAATGCGGAAATATATAAATGTCCTAACGCTATTACATAGCTTTAGAGAGCATGAATAATCATGATGAGGTAAAAGTGCAGGTTTTGTGGGGAAGGATTATTGCGTGCTGAAATAACATGAAATATGCTATGAAATAATTGTTCGCGTTAAGGGTGTTGGCTAGAGGGATCTTGACGTGAGTTGGATCTACGGCGCGTAACGATTTAAATCTTTGATTTGTTTATAAAGATGCAGCGAGCATCAAGCTTTATTATTTTCAACACAAGAAGATGATTTAATGATTATGAAAAGGGGAAAATGAAATACCCTCAATTGATATTGGTATGCGTATGACTAAGCGCAAACTAGGCATAGCATTGGGGAGATCGAGTAAGGGGGATTGTTATATAAAGGAATAGATGGAGCACCTAAATATATGTAGTTATCTACAGCTTTATATATGAATATATTTGATATGTTTGTGTGTTTTAATTGATATTTCTATGATTGGAAAGTTTCTCCTTTGGGATTGTAAGAAAGTAGATTAGGTGGACTTCTAGTGTTTATTATTATTGTGCTCGCAAAGATCCATGGATCTTACGCATACATATCCCTAGTGGGAATCGAGCATTTGTAGCTCGGATCTAAAGGGATCTATGGTTTGTTTGGTCGAGAGAGATAGAAATTTGCTCGCCAAGGATGAGACCTTGTGCCTCGTATTCTCAAAAGGATGTTGAGAAAGTCGAACAATCGTAGTTCCCACTTATGCTAGTGGAAGCAGCGGGATGTTAGTAAGAGACAGACAAATGTCATCTTAATGAAAATGTATCTAATCTATTTCATCACATACATTTTGAAAAGTTTGCTTAATTGAATCTTTAAATCGTAAGTATTAGGTGTTTTGCTTGAGTATACAAGCGTTACCACTTACATGTTTAAGAAAGATGTTTGAAAAAGATGATTGAATCTTTTAAGCGTAAGCATTGGGTGTTTTGCTTGAGTATACAAGCGTTACTACAATTAAGAGATGTTTTGTTTGAAAATAGTTTGAAAGAGTTTTGAAAAGTTTTGTTGTATGTGATGTGATAGATGAGATACTTCTTCCATAGAGATGATAGATGTCTAAATCTCAAGGAGAAATTGATTGGATTAAGGGATGCTTTTAGAAGCCCGTGGGTCCTTGTATTGTAAGCCAAGAGGAGGCATTCCGAGGGTCATCGAGGTCATCGAGGTCCTTGTATGAAGCTCAAGAGGAAGCTATAGGGTATGGCGTCTTTGGCTTGAAAGGTTCACAGAAACGTCCTTTTCGAACAAGAGCAATTTCACAGAAATTTTACTCTATGGGGAATTTGAAAGTGATTTCACGGAAACCATCCTTCGGGGTTCTATCTTAAGCGGGTGATTCTTTGTATTGGAAGCCCAATAGGAGGCTGTTAAGAGATTTCCTATCTCTTTCATTGTATGATGCCCAAGAGAAGGCTAAACTCAATGAGGAGTTCTTTTGAGCGAAGCCCAGAGCTGAACTCAGCGAGTGTTGTCTTATATGAAGCCTAAGCGGAGGCTAACTTCTGAGGAGAGTTTCTTTGTACAATGCCCAGAAGGCTAAACTCAATGGGGATGAGTTATCTTGTAAAGCCAATGAGGCTATCCATCTTTGAGTTGATTGTCTTGTATAAAGCCCAGCGGAGGCTATCTTGTGGGAACCTATTGATTAGTCTAATTGTTACGTTATAATTAGACAGTTTGTATAAACAGGTGTGTGTGTGTGTGTGTGTGATATGTATTCACAGGAGTTTATGAAGGAAATATAAACAATGCATGATGTTTGTTTACAAGAGTTTATGAAGGAAATATAAACAAGTGTACGTGAAAGAGCGTTTAAAAGCAGCGCAACTTGATTATTTACAAGTTTGAATGTGTACAAGGAAGTATGTACACGAACGAGCTATATGTACAGAGAAAGATGGATGTACATAGGAGGTTGGGACTTACACGTAAGGGTGGCCCATTGATTTGAAAGTATTTTCACGAGGAATAATGTTCCTTTCAATACCAATGGTATTCGGTGTATATGTCGAGATAAAACAAAAACAAAATCGAAGTTTATCGTAAAAGTATTTTCAAAAGTATGTGTGTTGTATAGATGAAAGTTTTATTTTGAAAAGAATTTTATGTGAGAAAAATGTTGATTTGAATATACAGTGAAGTGAAAGCAGAGACTATGGCGGTTTGTGCATAAAAAAGAAATATCGTATTATGTCGAGATAATTTTGTTATTATTGAAGAAAGTTTGATATGTACAAAGGAATATTATGTACACAAAAGAATGTTATGGGACTTACACGTGAAGGAGGCCCATTGATGCAGCATTTCAGGGGAATAATGTCCTTTCAATATCAATGGAATCACGTGTAAATGCAAACAACAGGAAGAGTGTAAGTATTGTATACGGGTAAAAGATATGTACATAAAAGAATGTTTTTGTTTATGTACAAGGAAAAAAATATGTACATAAAAATTTTGGGACTTACATCGTATGGAGGCCCATTGATTTAAGCGATTTCACGAGGAATAATGCTCCTTTCAATACCAATGGTATCGGGTATAAACAAGCGGATGAAAACAAGCGAAAGAATGCATTTATGTTTGAATATTAACAAGATGTTTTGAATATGTACAAGATATTTACATATGTACATAAAAGAATTGGGACTTACACAGTAAAGGAGGCCCATGATTTGAAAAAGTTTTGCTGGAAAATTCTTCCTTTAGAACCAATGGATTTATTATAGAAAAACGAATGAAAAACAAATGAAAGAAATTTGTTTACGTTTGAATATTAACAATGATAATTTGAGTATGTACAAGTAACACTAAATATGTACATAAAGGTTGGGACTTACACCATAAGGAGGCCCATGATCGATCGAAATTCGAGGAAAAGCAATCGATTTTATCGTTTAATCGGATCAATCATGGTAAAAAAGATGCAAGTTTGATGAAAAGTTTTGAAAAATGTTTTGAGAATGTTTTGAAATGCTTTGTTCATTTATGATTTTGAAAAAATCGGAAGTCGAAAGTGAAAAATTCACCTTTGAAAGGAGGTTTGAAAATGTTCGATATATGTTTTATTTCGATTAAAATTTAATCAGATGAAAATATTTTGGTTTTTTGACATAATCATAAAATATATATATTAAATGACAAGTGTACAAAAAATCATCTCAAAATGAGAAGTTTTGATTGGTTAAAAAATTGTTGAAGTTTTATAAAAACATGAAAATATGAAGTTTGTGAAAAAGAGTGAAAAAGTGGTCAGTGGTGTTGAACCCATGACCTTTGGGTTACCACGTGGCAGAAAGCACTAAGAGCAAGCCGGGGACCAAGCCGAGCCAGCGGCGTTTGAAGTGTTAGTGGACCCGGCTGCGTGGATATGGTATTGGAAAGTTTGAAGAAAACATGAAAAATTGAAAGCTTTGTAAAAGAATGGTCTTCTTGGGTTTGAACCCATGACCATGAGGTGATCGCGTGTCACAAAGCCTTAAAACAACCATGAACCAGGAGCAGCGTTTGAGTTGTTAGTGGAAAATCACACGTGTTAACAAGGCGTTGGATTATTTGAAAATTTGAAAAGCGAAGAACACCAAGAACAGCGCGAACACAGGTTTGTGGTTTTGATTTCGGTTTGATGAATTCGCTATCTCCTTGTTTCTTAATGGAATTGGACGATGTAAACATCAAAGTCACTCGATTTTCCTCACGAACACGATGGCATGTGTTAATTTCATTTATTAAGCCCAGAATGTTTTTGATTCAAAGAACTCGTATGAACCCTAAAGCGATTTCTTAAATTAAATGATTAAATGATGAATGATTCTTTGATTTTTGAGGGCTATTGTTCGTTAGAGGTTGCTCAAAACGGCCGTGAGCTTTTCTCAAATGGTGCAAGGAATATGAGAACCGAGTTTGTGTTCATACGGAAAAGTGAGGATCGAATCGAGGTGGGTGTTTCCGATTGCTCTTTCTTGATTGATTAAGCACCAGCGGCCTCTAGGGATGGTGTATGATACCACACTTGCTCTGAACTTGCTTGAATCGAGCTACCCAAGTCAACTGAGTTAAGCAAGGCTTCGAAATTGATGTTAAAGCAATTACGTTTGTTGTTTATGATCTGGATCATTATATGATGTATGATGATGTTTGAGTGATTAAAACATAGTTTGATCAAGCCAAGCTTTGAATTCGCATGTTATGGCGGTTTGAAACTTGAAAAATGAAAAGTGCAAAGCTGGTTTACACTTGTTCTTGGGTTGATTTTAATGTTCAAACATGTTATATTGATTATAGATGTATTAGACACCAAAGAATATCATAGTTCTTGCTAATTTTGAAAATTGCAATATTTGGCAAATTGAACTTATGATACTTGAATTTGAAAGTGAAAGGAAAGCATGTATTTGTGAAGCTTTGGTGTCAATTTCTCTTGAAATGGTGAGCTATTTATAAGCAAACAAGCTCTGCAAAATTAGGCAAGAGTACAAGCCAATTGGATATTCAAAGAAAGCAAGGGGCAAGAATGGTTTTTACCAAAAAGGCTTCCTTTTTCACCATGCTATATTTGGCAATTTGATCCAATCTTCAATTATTACCTCTTGGCTGATATTTATCGGTTTGATGACTCACTTGGCAAGTGTTGAAAGCTTCTAGATGAAGAACACAAAAATGACCTATAATTTGATGTTTGAACTTTGAAAAATAAGTGTCATGAGGCATTGTGTTTCAATTTCAAAACATAGCTAGCCTTCATGGATTTTGAAGTTCTTGGACATTTTGGAAATATTTTCCATGATCTACAACTTTCATGTTTTGAGTTTTTCAAATTCCAATTGGAACTAGGTGAAAAAATGGCTTGAAGTTTGGAAAAATGTGAAATTTCAACACTTAGAAATTTTTCTAAGTTATAGAAATTTTGACTTTTTGTTGACTTTTTCAAATTCTTGATTTTTTTATGATCAAGATGGATCATTTGAAGTATTTTGATGATGGAAAAAGTTTTGTTTTGAAAAATTTTGACCAAAAGTCAAAGTTTGACTTTTGTCTTGATGAAATTTCAGATGTTTAGCTTGTTGATGAATTCGTGAACTTCTATGATGATTTGGATCAGTTAGGTCAGAGGTTATATCTAAGATGTGATGACCAATCTCTATCCAAAAAAGTCATCCACTGCTCAAAAAGTCAGAGAAATCTCATGCTCGATCAAAACCCTAATTGGTCGATCCTCGATTGTTCTTGTGAGAAAATTTGATATCTGATGATCTGAGGTTGATGATTTGATCAAGATAGATCAAATAAGATGAGAAAATCTCAAACCCTAATTGGTTAGCTCTTGAATCAGATGAAAATCTGATGAAACCCTAATTTTGACTTGCAAAGATTATAGATTAATCTTTATCAGGCTATTGGTTATGGAGATGATTCAAATGCAGAGTGGTATATTAGGTCAAAATTTGGGGTATTACAGATGCCCCTATTTAAGTTTCTTTAACCTGAGAGATGAAGATGAATATCTTCGTTTTGATAGGTGTAAAGAGACTTAAATATCGGAATCATAAATTTGGACCTAAGATACCAAAAATGCGGATGATGTAAAATGATTGCAAAAGTTTACAAATGATATCAAAGAAATGACGATGAGGGAAAATTGTGAAGACGTCTATTTGGAAAGTGATTCACAGAAAGATGTGAACTTCATTTGTTTTGGGAAGCGGAGATTACCTTATGTCGACCTTGTGACAATGTTTAAGGTAAGTGAAAAGGATATTACCAATTATCGACAAAAGTGATAGTTCACGGTAATGAATTAGGAAGATATTACCAATTATCGACAGTGATAACTATAACAAGGTAAATCTTTGAAAACTTGGTTGAATATTCGACTTTGTGAACATCACCAAATGATGGAAGCAGGATCTCAAAATGAGTTTGAATACCAATTATCAGCAAAGTGATAACTATAACAAGGTAAATCCTTTGGTTATGATATTGCGTGTATTGACTTTGTGAACACGAGACAATGAAGGATAGAACTCCCATGAGTTTCTATTTTCTTGGATAAAATCTTGAGGATCTCTCTTTTGAAGATCGGGCATTCTAATTAGAGGACACGAGGTTTCTTTTGGACGAGAAAGACAGCTATTGGCGAATGAAAATAAGACTCGGACAATGAGGCTATTGCTTATTGCTTTGTTGATTATAGACAAGGTTCTATCCAGGAATGAGCTGGAAAGAAGTCAATCAAGACTTTGTTCGTCTGAAATAAATCTCAGGCGAGGGCGATGAGAGAGAAGAAAATGTATTTCTGCTTGGGGACTTTGCGGGAAAAGGAAGATGTATCCTTTACGTTTGGGAATACTCGGTGGGGAAAAAGAAAAGGTATCTTTTCGTTTGGAGATATTCTCTGAGGACAACTCGTGCCCATGAGTAAGTATGATTTATACCGATAATTTGGAAGCAAATTTTGAGAGATGCAAAAAAATGCAATGAATGATGCTATTATGTATGAATGTCATGAATGTTATATGCATGCTAACAATACTTTGACAAAGACACTTAAAGAGATATTTGGGAAAAGGATTGCGTCACAGTTCGAACAAATACTTGGTGAAAACCACCAATGGTGCAGATTCATTGATGAAAAATGGTTGCATGCTTTAAACTTTACGAAAGGCTTTTCATTGGCAACTCGATTGGGGATTCTTTTGATAAGAATATCGTCCTTTGATGATTCTGATGAGGAGAGGCTGCTGCTGTAGCGATGGCGACTCAGAGGGATCGAACACTTTTGGAGAAACAATTGAAGTTATTTCGTGTTCATAGTTTCAAAGGAGAATTTTGCTTTTGTTTCAAAATTTTGAAGTAAAATTCATTTAAAACATTTAGTTTCAAAAGTGATTTTCACAATAAAAGCGTTGTTTTGCAAAGCAGAACAAAGTAGAATTGCAAACAAAGGCACAAGGCTCAAATTTATTGATAGAATGGTAATCGACCAAGGCGTGATTCCATAGACTATTTACAAAAGTTGGGAATGATAATTTATTGGGAAAAGGCTACATTGAAAGAAAATAACCGCTACTATCCCTAACAACTTTTGAATTCCAACTGTGCTTGTTGCTTCAGAAAAGTTGATTGAAGATCCGTTGATGAAAGATTCTTCAGATGGACAAAATACAGACTGACTGCAGTTACTTTGTCATTTTTTGTATCCTTGTTTTGCCTAGATTGCCTTTTCGGGTTTTCAATCTATCGAGGATATTTTACATTTATTGTCTCTAATTTTTCTGGATCGCCTTTTAGGGTTTCAATCCAGAGGCGCTCATTTTGCCTAAGCCGCCCTTTGCGGTTTCGACTTACCGAGCTGTTCTTTTTGTTTTAGACAAAGTATTTTTTTTAGTAACGTCGCATTCACAGGATGCGGGAGTTCATCACCGTCCATGGTTGTGAGAGTCATAGCACCGCCGGAGAAGCTTCTTTTGACGATGTATGGGCCTTCGTAGTTAGGAGTCCATTTGCCCCTAGAATCTATTTGAAAAGACAGAATCTTTTTAAGCACGAGGTCGCCTTCTCGGAATTCACGAGGTCGGAACTTTTTGTCAAAGGCTTTCTTCATTCTTTTTTGATACAATTGTCCGTGACACAGAGCGGTCAGGCGCTTTTCTTGATCAAGTTTAATTTGTCGTATCACGCTGACACCATTTGGCCTCAGATAGCTTAGTTTCCATGAGAACTCTCATTGATGGGATCTCAACTTCTACGGGGAGCACTGCTTCCATGCCGTATACTAGAGAAAAAGGAGTTGCCCCTGTTGAAGTGCGTACTGAAGTACGATATCCATGCAGAGCAAATGGCAGCATTTCGTGCCAGTCTTTGTAGGTGATGACCATTTTCTGGACAATCTTCTTGATGTTCTTGTTGGCTGCTTCAACGGTGCCATTCATCTTTGGCAGTAAGAGCGAGTTATGATGCTCAATCTTGAATTCCTCACACAGTTCTTTCATCATTTTGTTGTTCAAGTTAGATCCATTGTCAGTAATGATCTTACTTGGAATTCCGTATCGGCAAATGAGGTTGTTCTTAATGAACCTCACAACCACTTGTCTTGTAACATTGGCGTAAGATGTTGCTTCGACCCATTTGGTAAAGTAGTCAATGGCCACTAGAATGAAGCGATTTCCGTTGGACGCTTTCGGTTCAATCATTCCAATCATGTCCATGCCCCACATGGAGAACGGCCACGGAGAGGAGAGAACGTTGAGTAGAGTCGGTGGCACATGGATCTTATCTGCGTAGATCGGCACTTGTGACATCTTTGGCGTGTTTGCAACAGTTCCATCGTTATCAATAGTACCCGCTCTCAAAATCTTTCTGGACATAGCATGCCCTTTTGAATGGGTTCTAAATGACTGAGGCTGAATGATCCTTTCCTCGTGCTTAAGTAGTCGAGAAATTTCATCAGGGATCTCTTCTTCAACTTCCTCCTCGGCGACTTCCTTTGAGTTTCAAAGTTGGAGAGGCGTAGAGTTATTGCTTTCAATGGATTTGTCCATTTGTTTAATCTGTTTGATTTATGCTTGATTAAAAAAAATTTTTTTTTTTTTGAAAAAGTTAATGTGAAAGTGTATACAGATTATATTTTTTTTTTATTTTGATTTTTTTTTATTTTTTTTTTGTTGTGTTTTTTAGGATTATCATTTCCAAGAAAGGGTAAAATGAAAAATAAACACAGAATGTGGAATCAAAACAACGCGTTTTATTTATGATTCACAATATGAGCAGGGCCTAAAATACAAACTCATTCGTCTTGGGCAAAAGAAATTATTTAAAGTTAAACCCTATAAAACATCTCTTCACTCTGGGCGAAGTGAGAGTTCAAAACAAAAGCAGAAATAAACTACTTAGAGCTATGAACATTGGTTTTAACTTCAACAGGTTTCCAATAGTGGCGAACGCCTTGGATATCGAGATAATCTGGTAATTTCCCACTTGGTTTAACCCTTGAGTAAACCTTGGTTGCTGTCTGAGCAGGCTTTGAAGACTTTGGACGGTGGCCCTTGCCTTTTGTGCTGCTGAAGCAATCTTCTGGATTAACAGATCGGGAAGTACGAGATGTATGTACTTCTGTTTGCTTTTGTGTTGAATTCAGGGGATGTACCTTCCAGTCTTCTGAGTGAAGAGACTCGTTGTCAGCGACACTTTCCGCATCATATCCTGAGTCGTACTCTTGATCTTCGTTGATCATGTTGACATAGTGATAACCAGGATCTGGCTTGGTGAATTCCACAGATGTGTTGAAGCAGAGATCTTCATTTGGGATCTCGATCTGTTGATTAGGCTGAGAAGACGAGTATACCTCTTCTGCTTGACTAGGGTATTCAAAGTCATCACCCCATCCTGTTGGCTGGATATCTTGATCGGATCTTGAGCTTTACGGCCGGTGTATTTCACCATGTAGTCGAACTTACCGCTGGGTTCCCCCAAGGTGTCCCATACTTCAGCAGGGACTGGTGGATTTTTATGTTGCTGCAAGGACATGTCTTTGAATTGATCAGTTGGCGCATATGATTCCTCTTGAGACACGTACTCAGGGTTGTTTAAATAAGTGCTCCATTCTTCGGAGGGATCGTCTTCATCATCCTCAATGGTGACAACGTTAACCTCTTGCGGCACAGGGTTTAAGAAACCCCCACTGCTGAAAACTTCTTTGATTGGACGAAGTGTTTCGTCCTTTTGCTTGTTTTTGGAGAGTACGGGTGTAAACCCAAGTCCGGCTTTTGTTTCGTTAATGACAGGTTTAACCACTTGTCCCCATCCTTGGGTATTGCCGTCTTTCACCATTTGTGCAGCTTCTTTATACGAAGAGATAGGTGATCCATTTACATTGGTAGATTCATCTTCTAATGGACTTTCGGAGATGTGTCCTTCAATGTCATTTCTGTGATGAAAGCGGACAAATGGCACAAGCAAAGCTTGTTCACATTGATAGTTACCAATTTTCCGTCTCTTGTGAATTTTATTTTACGGTGGAGTAGATTCGCTCCACGCATGGATCCAGGTCTTCTAACAAACAGCGTAAGCGGTGATGCGTCCATGACTTGGAATGTAATTTGAAAAGTGTGTGGGCCAATTGTCATCGGGAGATCAACTTCCCCAATAACTGACTTTCTTGATCCATCGAAAGCTCACTATTATCATTGAACTTCATTGGCGTCCCTTTGTAAGCTAAGCAGAAAGTATCGTCTTGGCATTCGTTCAAAGATGAACACAGCATCTACCAATACATTAGACAGGGAATCTGATTGGCAAATCATCGAGATGTGCAAGGCCAAGTTGTGATCTTTCCCTTCTTCCGGAAGTTCCTCGTCACTAAAGCTCAGATTATTGCAAGCCGTTATGTTGGAGACAATCCTCAAAGCGGTGCGTAGTTACATCATGGTCTACATAGGCTGGTCTAGTACCTTCATCAAAGCTTCTCGATGAGCTTGGTTGAGGAGCAAAGAGCGATGTGAAATCTTTGAAGATGCGCATCAGTTGATCTACGACTCGGTATTCACTTTCTTGATTAATTTTATTATCTCTTCAAAGTCGACGAGTTAATGTTGGTCCCATCGGTAGAACCAATATTTGTGCTTGGGTTAACAACAGGGAATCATTCGGGATTCTCGGCGAGATATGTTAGGTTACGTCTAATAACGGGAGTAAGGCGGTCTTGGTAGCAATGGAGCGTGCGCGTCCACTTGGTTACTAAGTCCGATTTGTTATATTGACATTAGTGGAAGTGTAGGTATGGGTTTCTCTTTCCATTCTCCATCATGGTTGCATTGTATTGGTAAGGAATACGGTAGAGCGCATGGAGCAGGACCGGTGGGCAAATCACCAAAGGAGATGTTGGAATCTGGGACCATTGTCGATCTCCACATGCTCGGGTATGTTGAAACAAGGGATGATAACGTTTACTTGGGTTTTCGAGTTGATATCGAGACTAAAGCTCATCACGAGAAAATGCCCTACGTATTCGTTATGGTCATCTGTGTCTATAAATTTGTAGATCACGAGTCTAACAAATATTGAAGGTCTGCTTTACGATGGGACACCCTCGAATATCTCGGGGAGCGGTCTGGCGGTGCATAATCATGCTTTTTGAAGGTGCTCATTTTCTAGTATGTTTCATGGAGAGCACCAAATTTCCCTTGATCGGTTTACGTCCGTTACAAGATACTTGTCGGTATTCTCGTATTAAACTTACTAAATGTCCGTGTGATGGAAGCGGATTGGCTTGCGTTTGGGCTCGTATTCTTGAAGGAGAAGATTAGTCCTACTAACCTTTGTATACGCCTTTAATGCTATACAATGTTCAAGGTCATGGCCTAGTGCCCTTGGTGAAAAAGGCAAGATCGTCTGATTTGTACCACCATGGTAACTTTCAGGAACGGAGGTGGTGACCTTGTTTGTATCAAATTCCTTTCTATCGGTAGGGGGGAGTTACATGTATGTCATGGGGTGGGTCAATGAGTGACGAGGCGTCGATTTTGGTTATTAAGCTGCTGAGCTTTGTTGAGGAACATTGAGTTTGTTGATTTTGTTGAAATGCGGAGCAATTCACGTGTTTAGTTGGTGTTGGCGGGGTGCTATGGCTACACATCGTTGTTTGATGACATTATACGTGGTTTCCCTCGGGATACCATTCCTCGTCATGTTCTTTTTCCTTGGGAAGTGGTTCCAACCTTCTGTTCCTTTGGAAGATCCTGCTTCCTTGGTCGAAGCCTTGATTCGAATCCCCTCTTCTAACGCATTCCCATGCTTACCATTTCATTGAAATTTCCGGGGCGCTAGCGACCATTCATCATAGTAGAATGAGCTTAGAGTATTCAAAATATCTTAGTCATCTCCTTTTCTTCCATTGGTGGGTTAACTTGGCAGCAACTTCCCTCCATCGTTCGCATATTCCTAAATGTCTCTCGTTCCTTTTGAGACATGGGCGGAGTTGATCCTATCGGGAGCCATATCCAGTTGAACTTGTATTCTGGACAAAGGCTTCACCTAGATCGTTGAATATGCGGATATTCGTGTCCAAACCATGTACCACTTGATGCGGCACGGTGAGGCGTCACCGGAAGTAATGAATCAACTGGTGATCCTCGTTGTCGTAGACATTTTCATGGCATACATCGTGAGATGGCTTTGTGGACAGGAATTCCCTTTGTACTTTTCAAAGTCAGGGACTTTGAATTTTGCAGGTATTTTTACGCGAGGAACTAAGCAGAGATCCTGGGCATTTTTCCCGAACAATTCTTTCCCTCGAATTGTTTTATCTCTAGTTTGCATTTTGAGGTGTTCTGGAGATTCTCCATTGAGCCACGGGAATTTGTGTTATTGCTAGGGTATGGTGAACTTCTTCATCCATGGTGGCGTGTACTCTGAATGAGTTCGTCATAACGGGTTGAGAGGCGGCATTGTTACTTGGAAGAGTCATTCCATTGGGACGAGCTTATTTACAAAGTAGGTATTTCAAGCGAGGTTGTTTGAGAAGTCGGTTGGCGATTTCAATGCCAAAGTTGAAAGGCATGCCCATGGATAGCCTGGCATCTTGAAGAGTGAGCTACTAAGCTGCTGACGATTAAGCTGGAGTAGTAGTGTCATCTGAAATTCTTTGGTTGATTTTGGCCCTTCGATCTTGTTGACTTCTTGTGATGGTCAATGAGTTGACCAAGGATGTGAGTCTCTCCACTTCTCCTTGTAGCGTTGTCACGGTACTACGAAGTTCAACATTATCTTGTTCAAATCCCTCCATTATTTTCCTCCTTTTTGATCTAGTGTCGTACGTTCGAGTCGGTGTGGGCGCGGTCGAGAACTCTAAGGCAGAGCAACGATCTGTTTCTATTTGTTGATAATGCGCCTGTGACAGTTGTTTAACCTGGAAAAGCTGGAAAGCTTAGACTCTAGATAACAGACTTAAATGCAAAGTATGATGCATGAATATGATTGTAAAGAAAATATTTCCAAAATTTATACTAAGAGATATTTCGGCAAATATTTGGATGGAAAATACAATTGATTATTGAAGAAGATTACAACAATTGTTTTTGTTGGAGCATTGCTCACAAATGATACAATAAAATAAATGATAAAATTACAAACTAAACTAATTAAGCGTCTTCGTCGGATGGCGATCAAAACTCTTTTGACTTGCTTGAGTTTCCTTTCCATAGCGAGCTTTTAGTTCAGCTTTCTCGGCTTTTAGCTTGTTGATGACTCTCTTCCACTCGTTGGGAGCGGGATCGCTGGTTGTCATTTCCTCAAGCTTTCTTTTCTTTTCCTTGACGTATTTCTGGATTGCGTTATCCTTCTGGCGAATCTTCTCATCTTTCTCCATGAGCCATTCATCCTGGAAGTAAAGCGTTTTTTCATGATCTTTGACTTGCTTCTTGAGCTTCTTGTTTTCAAGATTAGCTTTAAGGAATTTGTTTTCCAAAGCTTCTTTCTCAAACCTCATCTTGGTCAAGGCTTCTTGGTATTCTCCCAACCGGCGGAAAATTTGTTGATTTGGAAGCGATTGAGAACATGGGATCCTCATAAGCGTAAGGCATCTGAAATTCCTTTGCTCTTTTCTTAACCCAAGAAGTGTAGGTTTCCATGGCTACACAATTCCTTTCCTTTTTCTTTCCTTCGGATGTGATGCCAAGCTTTGATCATCCTAGCCTTCATCCACAGAATCCTCTTCTTCAAGATAGAAGTAGCTTTCCTTTGTAAATCAAAAGGTTTACTAGAGTTTGCGTATCGAGTGACGTCTAGCTAGAAATGGGTTGTAGTTGATTCCTCCTTTTGTCCAGATGAAAGTGCGTTGGCAAATTCTCCACGACTCTCATGATTTCCATCTCATTATGCGAAAGATATACCAATGGATATAAATCGTTTGTAAGAGACATGAGTCTTCGGACCAATGCCACTCATTTTGTTTTCAAGATAGGAGATTTAGGCAAGTGTGAGACAATCCATTTGAAAAAGCAGCATGATATGATCATTCCATCTCCTTGGCGATTCCTATGATGAATAGAGGCGTACGTATCAAGGCGAGGGTGAGCTGGATTTCAATCGGAAAGATCCTTATGGCGTTGATGTCAGCGAAATTTGGGACATGGGCAACACCAATCCATAGAGAGTAAAGATAAAATAGCTTCAAAGGCTACCATACTCCGGCCTCGGAGAATTTAAGAGCCTTCTCCATTAGGAACTTTGAAGTCGAGTCCTAAGAGTTTTCCTCTGGTAGTTAGGTTTTTCTATCTCGATTTCTTTATGTGAGTCATTGTTGTAATGATGATGACTTAGGAATGGCTTCAAACCATTGAAAGGCACTTTGTAAATCTTGAGATACCTAGAATATCGCGTACTCTTCCAAAGTAGGCATCAAGCGATAGTCGGGAAAGTGAAAGCAATGATATCTTGGATCGTAAGCGAGCGAAAGTTTTGAGAAGTCCTTCATCAACGTTAGCGTTCAAAGAGTTAAAAGAGTTCCATAGCGTTTTACGAAATCCGAGGGATCTTCTAAAGGATGCTAACTCTTTCAACTTTCCTACGTCGAAATTCTAAGCTGTATCTTTTGGTGAATCTTCCTCGGCGTCCATCACTCTAACCTAAAATATTTTACAAAGAAAAAATCTAAATTCTTTGGAAATGGAAGAGAAAATTTTTTTTGTTTTGAATGAATGAATGCATGAATGAAAACATGGTTAGTAGTTATACACACGGTCAAGCGTTCGAAGTCACGAGCATGAAGCCAGCGATAAGAATCAGCGTGGTTAAGTTCTAAGGGCTTATTCATACGTGAAGCAGGTTCTCACGATATCGGAACTCAACCTCTCTTTGAAATATTATCGGTTTGTGGATTACTCGTGTGTCCAATATTTTTTCAAGAGAAACTCGCTTGATCGTAGTCTCGCATGACAATTACTCTAGACACCCGAATAATCTACTTTACATCCTAATGGCGGGATGGGTTGTGTTCTGATCCACTCGCTTCTTAAGTTTCCCGAAAATACAGGTGCTTTCGCAATTACTTGCTAAACACAATACCCTCAAGATAACCTCCATCGGCGGGAAATATTAACCCGAAAGCATTGAACGCTCACGTATAATATCTCCTAGATCTTAAATGTTTCTTAAATCGGGTTAGGATTTCTTTCCATCGGATGAAATCGTGAAACACACAATAAAAAAAGCAGATATATATGCAAAACATGAAAACTTATCCCTTTCTTTTCTCTTTGAAAATAAAAAAGCTTGGTGCTCTCGGACGAGAGTAACGCATTTTTTTTTTGAAAATCAAAGTTTCGTACTCCCAGCCAGTCGCCATTTTCTGTTCGCGTTAAAGGTGGCGCTAGAGGATCTGACGTGAGTTCGGATCTTCAACGCGTCGATTTAAATCTTTTGATTTGTTTATAAAGATGCATGAGCATCAAGCTTTATTATTTTCAAGAAAGATGATTTAATGATTATGAAAAGGGGAAAATGAAATACCCTCAATTGATATTGGTATGCGTAACGACTAAGCGCAAACTAGGCATAACGCATTGAGATTCGAGTAAGGGGATTGTTATATAAAGGGAATAGATGGAGCACCTAAATATATGTAGTTATCTGACTTTATATAAATATATTTGATATGTTTGTGTGTTTTAATTGATATTTCTATGATTGGGAAAGTTTCTCCTTTGGGATTGAAAGCGTAGATTAGGTGGACTTCTAGTGTTTATTATTATTGTGCTATGAATCGTGGATCTTACGCATACATATCTAGTGGGAATCGGAGCATTTGTAGCTCGGATCTAAAGGGATCTATGGTTTGTTTGGTGCGAGAGATAGAAATTTGCTAAGGATGAGACCTTGTGCCTACGTATTCTCAAAAGGATGTTGAGAAAGTCGGAGCAATCGTAGTTCCCACTTATGCTAGTGGAAACAGCGGGATGTTAGTAAGAGACAGACAAATGTCATCTTAATGAAAATGTATCTAATCTATTTCATCACATACATTTTGAAAAGTTTGTTAATTGAAAATCTTTAAATCGTAAGTATTAGGTGTTTTGCTTGAGTATAGCGTTACCACTTACATGTTTAAGAAAGATGTTTGAAAAAATGATTGAATCTTTTAGCATAAGCATTGGGTGTTTTGCTTGAGTACAAGCGTTACCACTTACAATTAAGAGATTGTTTTGTTTGAAAATAGTTTGAAAAGAGTTTTGAAAAGTTTTTGTGTATGTGATGTGATAGATGAGATACTTCTTCCATAGAGATGATAGATGTCTAAATCTCAAGGAGAAATTGATTGGATTAAAGGGATGCTTTTAAGCCGTGGGTCCTTGTATTGTAAGCCCAAGAGGAGGCATTCGAGGGTCATCGAGGTCCTTGTATGAAGCTCAAGAGGAAGCTATAGGGTATGGTGTCTTTGGCTTGAAAGGATTTCACCGAAACCGTCCTTTTAAGACAGAGCAATTTCACGAGAAATTTTACTCTATGGGATTTGAAAGTGATTTCAGAAACCATCCTTCGGGGTTCTATCTTAGCGGGTGATTCTTTGTATTGGAAGCCCAATAGGAGGCTGTTAGAGATTTCCTATCTCTTTCATTGTATGATGCCCAAGAGAAGGCTAAACTCAATGAGGAGTTCTTTTGAGCGAAGCCCAGAGGAGGTGAACTCAGCAGTGTTGTCTTATATGAAGCCTAAGCGGAGGCTAACTTTCGCGAGGAGAGTTTCTTTGTACAAAGCCAGAAGGCTAAACTCAACTGGGGATGAGTTATCTTGTATAAAGCCAGCGGGCTATATGGATTGATTGTCTTGTATGAAGCCCAAGCGGAGCTATCTTGTGGGAACCTATTGATTAGTCTAATTGTTCGTTATAATTAGGCAGTTTGTATAAAGGTGTGTGTGTGTGTGTGTGATATGTATTCACGGGTTTATGAAGGAAATATAAACAATGCATGATGTTTGTTTACAAAGTTTATGAAGGAAATATAAACAAGTGTCGTGAAGCGAGCGTTTAAAAGCGCAACTTGATTATTTACAAGTTTGAATGTGTACAAGGAAGTGAGTATATGTACGAGCGAGCTATTATAGGAAAGATGGATGTACATAGGAGGTTGGGACTTACACCGTAAGGGTGGCCCATTGATTTGAAATATTTTCCACGAGAATAATGTTCCTTTCAATACCAATGGTATTCGGTGTATATGTCGGATAAAACAAAAACAGATCAGTTTATCGTAAAAAGTATTTTCAAAAGTATCATGTTATGTACAGATGAAAGTTTATTTTTGAAAGAAACTGTTTATGTATGAGAAAAATGTTGATTTGAATATACAAGTGAAGTGAAAGGACTCGCGGTTATGTAAAAAAAGAAATATCACGTATTATACGGATGAATTTTATTTGTTATTTGAAGAAAGTTTGATATGTACAACGAATGTACACAAAGAATGTTATGGGACTTACACGTGAAGGAGGCCCATTGATCAAAGCAGTTTCACGAGAATAATGCTCCTTTCAATATCAATGGAATCGATGTAAATGCAAACAACAGGAAGAAGTTTGTCCGTATAATACGAGGTAAAAATATATTACATAAGAATGTTTTGTTTATGTACAAGGAAAAAAATATGTAAAAATTTTGGGACTTACATCGTGATGGAGGCCATTGATTTAAGCAGTTCCAGGAATAATGCTCTTTCAATACCAATGGTATGGGTATAAACAAGCGGATGAAAACAAGCGAAAGAAGTCATTTATGTTTGAATATTAACAAAGATGTTTGAATATGTACAAGGATATTTACATATGTACATAAAAATTGGGACTTACACGTAAGGGAGGCCCATGATTTGAAAAAGTTTTGCTCGAGAAGAATTCTTCCTTTAGAACCAATGGATTTTGGCGTATAAAGCGAATGAACAAATGAAAGAAATTTGTTTACGTTTGAATATTAACAATGATAATTTGGTATGTACAAGTAACACTAAATATGTACATAAAGGATTGGGACTTACACCATAAGGGGCCCATGATCGATCGAGAAATTAGAGAAAGCGAAATCGAGTTTATCGTTTAATCGGATCAATCATGGTAAAAGATGCAAGTTTGATGAAAAGTTTTGAAAAATGTTTTGAGAATGTTTTGAAATGCTTTGTTCATTTATGAAAGTTTTGAAAAAATCGGAGTAGAAAACGTGAAAAATTCACCTTTGAAAGGAGGTTTGAAAAATGTTCGAATGTCGTTTTTAAACGATTAAAATTAATCGAGATGAAAATATTTTGGATTTTTTGACATAATCATAAAATATATATATTAAATGACAAGTGTACAAAAAATCATCTCAAAATGAGAAGTTTTGATTGGTTAAAAAAATTGTTGAAGTTTTATAAAAAAACATGAAAATATGAAGTTTTGTGAAAAAAGAGTGAAAAAAGTGGTCCTGATGGGTGTTGAACCCATGACCTTTGGGTGTACCACGTGGCAGAAAGCACTAAGAGCAAGCCAGGGACCAACTGAGCCAGCGCGTTTGAAGTGTTAGTGGACCAGCACACGTGTTGATATGGTATTGGAAAGTTTTGAAGAAAACATGAAAAATTGAAAGCTTTGTAAAAAGAATGGTCTTCTTGGGTTTGAACCCATGACCATGGTGATCACGTGTCACAAAGCCAAAAGGCAAGCCATGAACCATGAGCCAAAGCAGCGTTTGAGTTGTTAGTGGAAAATCACCGTGTTAACAAGGCGTTGGATTATTTGAAAATTGAAAGCGAAGAACACCAAGAACACATGCGAACACGGGTTTGTGGTTTTGATTTCAGTTTGATGAATTCAAGCTATCTCCTTCGTTTCTTAATAATTGGTGTAAACATCAAAGTCACTCGTTTTTCCTCACGAACACGATGGCATGTGTTAATTTCATTTATTTTAAGCCGAATGTTTTTGATTCAAAGAACATGTATGACCCTAGCGATTTCTTAAATTAAATGATGATGAATGATTCTTTGATTTTTGAGGGCTATTGTTCGTTAAGTGCGGAAACAAAAGCGTGAGCTTTTCTCAAATGGTGCAAGGAATATGGAGAACCGAGTTTGTGTTCATACACGGAAAAGTGAGGATCGGAATCGAGGTTTGGTGTTTCATTGCTCTTTCTTGATTGATTAAGCACCGGTGCCTCTAGGGATGGTGTATGATCACCTGCTTGCTCACGAACTTGGATCGAGCTACCCAAGTCAACCTGCGTTAGCTTAAAAGAAACTCGAAATTGATGTTAAAGCAATTACAGGTTTGTTGTTTATGATCGGATCACTATGATGTATAGTGATGATGTTTGAGTGATTAAAACATAGTTTGATCAAGCCAAGCTTTGAATTAATGTTATGGCGGTTGGAAACTTGAGAAAAATGAAAAGTGCAAACTGGTTTACACTTGTTCTTGGGTTGATTTTAATGTTCAAACATGTTCTATATTGATTATGAGATATTAGACACCAAAGAATATCATAGTTCTTGCTAATTTGAAAATTGCAATGTTTGGCAAATTGAACTTATGATACTTGAATTTGAAGAAAGTGAAAGGAAAGCATGTATTTGTGAAGCTTTGGTGTCAATTTCTCTTGAAATGGTGAGCTATTTATAAGCAAACAAGCTCTGCAAAATTAGGCAAGAGTACAAGCCAATTGGATATTCAAAAGCTTAAGGGCAAGAATGGTTTTACCAAAAAAACTTCCTTTTTCACCATGTGCTATATTTGGCAATTTGATCCAATCTTCAATTATTACCTCTTGGCTGATATTTATCAGTTTGATGACTCACTTGGCAAGTGTTAGAAAGCTTCTAGATGAAGAACACAAAAATGACCTATAATTTGATGTTTGAACTTTGAAAATAAGTGTCATGAGGCATTGTGTTCAATTTCAAAAACATAGCTAGCTTCATGGATTTTGAAGTTCTTGGACATTTTGGAAATATTTTTCCATGATCTACAACTTTCATGTTTTGAGTTTTTTCAAATTCCAATTGGAACTAGGTGAAAAAATGGCTTGAAGTTTGGAAAAAATGTGAAATTTCAACACTTAGAAATTTTTCTAAGTTAAAGAAATTTTGACTTTTTGTTGACTTTTTCAAATTCTTGATTTTTTTATGATCAAGATGGATCATTTGAAGTATTTTGATGATGGAAAAGTTTTGTTTGAAAATTTTGACCAAAAGTCAAAGTTTGACTTTTCATGCGGATGAAATTTCATCGGATGTTTACGAAACAGTGATGAATTCTGTGAACTTCTATGATGATTTGGATCCAGAAATTAGGTCAAGAGGTTATATCTAAGATGTGATGACCAATCTCTATCCAAAAAAGTCATCCACTTGCTCAAAAGTCGAGAGAAATCTCATGCTCGATCAAAACCCTAATTGGTCGATCCTCGATTGTTCTTGTGAGAAAATTTGATGTCGATGATCGAGGTTGATGATTTGATCAAGATAGATCAAATAAGATGAGAAAATCTCAAACCTAATTGGTTAGCTCTTGAATCGGATGAAAATCGATGAAACCCTAATTACAGCTTGCAAAGATTATACCGATTAATGTACGAGCATTGGTTTATGCGGATGATTCAAATCAGGTGGTATATTAGGTCAAAATTTGGGGTATTACAGATACCCTATTTAAGTTTCTTTAACACGAGAGATGAAGATGAATATCTTCGTTTTGATAGGTGTAAAGAGACAAATATCGAATAAAATTTGGACCTAAGATACCAAAATGCGGATGATGTAAAATGATTGCAAAAGTTTTACCCAAATGATATCAAAGAAATGACACGGTGAGGGAAAATTGTGAAGGCGTCTGCTGGAGAGAGTGATTCACGAAGATGTGAACACATTTTTGTTTTGGGGAAAGAGTACCTTATATCCTTGTGACAATGTTTAAGGTAAGTGAAAAGGATATTACCAATTATCGACAAGTGATAGTTCACAGTAATGAATTAGAAGATATTACCAATTATCGAAAAAGTGATAACTATAACAAGGTAAATCTTTGAAAACTTGGTTGAATATTCGCTTTGTGAACATCACCAAATGATGGAAACAGATCTCAAAATGAGTTTAAAGATATTACCAATTATCGACAAAGTGATAACTATAACAAGGTAAATCCTTTGGTTATGATATTCTTTGTGTATTGACTGTGAGCGACGGACAATGAAGGAAATAGAACTCCATGAGTTTCTATTTTCTTGGATAAAATCTTGCCGAGGATCTCTCTTTTGAGAAGATGCGGGCATTCTAATTTAGAGGGCACAGGTTTTCTTTTTGGACAGAAAGACAACTGCTGGCGAATGAAAATAAGCAGCTCAGACAATGAGGCTATTGCTTATTGCTTTGTTGATTATAGACAAGGTTCTATCCAGGAATGAGCTGGAAAGAAGAAGTCAATCAAGACTTTGTTCCGTACGAGAAATAAATCTCAACTGGGGAACGTGATAGAGAGAAGAAAATGTATTTCTCTGCTTGGGGACTTTGCCCGGGAAAAAGGAAGATGTATCCTTTCTGTTTGGGAATACTCTGGTGGGGAAAAAGAAAAAGGTATCTTTTTCGTTTGGAGATATTCTACTGGGGACAGACTCGTACTTACATGAGTAAGTATGATTTATACCAGTAATTTGGAAGCAAACATTTTTGAGAGATGCAAAAAAAATGCAATGAATGATGCTATTATGTATGAATGTCATGAATGTTATATGCATGCTAACAATACTTTGACAAAGACACTTAAAGAGGATATTTGGGAAAAGGACTGCGTCACAGTTCGAACAAATACTTGGTGAAAATTGCAGCAATGGTGCAGAGGTTCACTGATGAAAAATCGGAGTTGCATGCTTTAAACTTTCTGAGAAAGGCTTTTCATTGGCAACTCGATTGGGGATTCTTTTTGATAAGAATATCGTCCTTTGATGATTCCTGATGAGGAGAGGGCTGCACGTAGCGTTAGGCGACTCACAGGATAAACACTTTGGAGAAACAATTGAAGTTATTTCCGTGTTCATAGTTTCAAAGGAGAATTTTGCTTTTGTTTCAAAATTTTGAAGTAAAAATTCATTTAAAACATTTTAGTTTCAAAAAGTGATTTTCACAATAAAAGCGTTGTTTGCAAAGCAAGAACAAAGTAGGAATTGCAAACAAAAGGCACAAGGCTCAAATTTATTGATAGAATGGTAATCACCAAAGTGATTCCATAGACTATTACAAAAGTTGGGAATGATAATTTATTGGGAAAAGGCTACATTGAAAGAAAATAACAGCTACTATCCTAACAACTTTTGAATTCCAAGCGTGCTTGTTGCTTGAAAAGTTGATTGAAGATCCGTTGATGAAAGATTCTTGAGATGGACAAAATCTGGTGACTGCGATTACTTTGTCATTTTGTATCCTTGTTTTGCCTAGATTGCCTTTTCGGGTTTCAATCTATCGGGATATTTTCATTTATTGTCTCTAATTTTTCTGGATCGCTTTTCGGGGTTTCAATCCACCGAGGCGCTCATTTTTGCCTAAGCAGCCCTTCGGGTTTTCGACTTCTGTTTTTGTTTTTTAGACAAAGTATTTTTGATTGCGTCGGCATTCACGGGATCGGGAGTTCATCACCGTCCATGGTTGTGAGAGTCATAGCACGAGACTTCTTTGACGATGTATGGGCCTTCGTAGTTAGGAGTCCATTTGCCCTAGAATCTATTTGAAAAGACAAGTCTTTTTAAACTGAGGTCGCCTTCTCGAGAATTCAGGTCGGACCTTTTTGTCAAAGGCTTTCTTCATTCTTTTTTGATACAATTGTCCGTGACACAGAGCGGTCAGGCGCTTTTCTTCGATCAAGTTCAGCTGGTCGTATCTGCTTTGACACCATTTGGCCTCAGATAGCTTAGTTTCCATGAGAACTCTCATTGATGGGATCTCAACTTCTCGGGAGCACTTTGCCATGCCGTATACTAGAGAAAAGGAGTTGCCTTTTGAAAGTGCTGATACGATATCCATGCAGAGCAAATGGCAGCATTTCGTGCCAGTCTTTGTAGGTGATGACCATTTTCTGGACAATCTTCTTGATGTTCTTGTTGGCTGCTTCAACGGTGCCATTCATCTTTGGCCGGTAAGGAGACGAGTTATGATGCTCAATCTTGAATTCCTCACACAGTTCTTTCATCATTTTGTTGTTCAAGTTAGATCCATTGTCAGTAATGATCTTACTTGGAATTCCGTATCGGCAAATGAGGTTGTTCTTAATGAACCTCACAACCACTTGTCTTGTAACATTGGCGTAAGATGTTGCTTCGACCCATTTGGTAAAGTAGTCAATGGCCACTAGAATGAAGCGATTTCCGTTGGACGCTTTCGGTTCAATCATTCCAATCATGTCCATGCCCCACATGGAGAACGGCCACGGAGAGGAGAGAACGTTGAGTAGAGTCGGTGGCACATGGATCTTATCTGCGTAGATCTGGCACTTGTGACATCTTTTGACGTGTTTGCGACAATCGGATTCCATCGTTATCCAATAGTATCCTGCTCTCAAAATCTTTCTGGACATAGCATGCCCTTTTGAATGGGTTCTAAATGACTGAGGCTGAATGATCCTTTCCTCGTGCTTAAGTAGTCGAGAAATTTCATCAGGGATCTCTTCTTCAACTTCCTCCTCGGCGACTTCACTGGGGATTTCAAAGTTGGGAGAGAGCGTAGAGTTATTGCTTTCAATGGATTTGTCCATTTGTTTAATCTGCAATTTTGATTTATGCTTGATTAAAAAAAATTTTTTTTTTTTTGAAAAAGTTAATGTGAAAGTGTATACAGATTATATTTTTTTTTTATTTTGATTTTTTTTTATTTTTTTTTTGTTGTGTTTTTTAGGATTATCATTTCCAAGAAAGGGTAAAAATGAAAAATAAACACAGAATGTGGAATCAAAACAACGCGTTTTATTTATGATTCACAATATGAACAGGGCCCTAAAATACAAACTCATTCGTCTTGGGCAAGACAAAGAGAAATTATTTAAAAGTTAAAACCCTATAAAACATCTCTTCACTCTGGGCGACGTGAGAGTTCAAAACAAAAGCAGAAATAAACTACTTAGAGCTATGAACATTGGTTTTAACTGCGAGTTTCCAATAGTGGCGAGCATTGGATATCGAGATAATCGGTAATTTCCACTTGGTTTAACCCTTGGTAAACCTTGGTTCTTATCTGAGCGAGGCTTTGAAGACTTTGAATGGCCCTTGCCTGTCTTTGTGAAGCAATCTTACGGATTAACGGATCGGGAAATGCGAGATGTAGCATGTGTACTTCCTTGCTTTTGTGTTGAATTCAGGGATGTACCTTCCAGGTCTTCGAGTGAAGAGACTCGTTGTCGCGACACTTTCCGCATCATATCACGAGTCGTACTCTTGATCTTGTTGATCATGTTGACATAGTGATAACCGAGGATACGGCTTGGTGAATTCCACGGATGTGTTGAGCGAGATCTTCATTTGGGATCTCGATCTGATTAAATTGAGAAGACAGTATACCTCTTACGCTTGACTAGGGTATTCAAAGTCATCACCCCATCATTGGTGGATATCTTGATCCGGATCTTGAGCTTTACGGCGCGATGTATTTCACCATGTAGTCGAACTTACATTGGGTTCCCCAGGTGTCCCATACCAGCGGGGGTGGTGATTTTTATGTTGCTGCAGGACATGTCTTTGATTGTCGGTTGGCGCATATGATTCCTCTTGAGACCGTACTCGGGGTTGTTTAAATAAGTGCTCCATTCTTGGATCGTCTTCATCATCCTCAATGGTGACAACGTTAACCTCTTATGACCGCGGTTTAGAAACTAAAAACTTCTTTGATTGGACGAAGTGTTTCGTCCTTTTGCTATTTTTGGAAATGCGGTTGTAAACCCAAGTCCGGCTTTTGTTTCGTTAATGCGGGTTTAACCACTTCCCCATCCTTGGGTATTGTCTTTCACCATTTGTGCAGCTTCTTTATCACGAAGAGATGGGTGATCTGTTTACATTGGTAGATTCATCTTCTAATGGACTTTAAAGATGTGTCCTTCAATGTCATTCTTTGTGATGAAGAAAGCTGGACAAATGGCTTACAAGCAAAGCTTTTCACCGGTGATAGTTACCAATTTTCCGTCTCTTGAATTTTATTTTACGGTGGAGGTAAAATTCACGCTTGCATCGTGGATCAAGGTCTTCTAACAAACAATATGGCGACTAGTACGTCCATGACTTGGAATGTAATTTGAAAAGTGTGGGCCCAATTGTCGGAGATCAACTTCCCAATAAGCGACTTTCTTGATCCATAAGCTCTCACTATTATATCATTGAACTTCATTGGCGTCCTTTGTAAGCCAAGCACGGTAATAGTCTTGACATTACGTTCAAAGATGAACTGTATCTACCAATACATTGGACGGGGAATCGATTGGCAAATCATCGAGGATGCAAGGCCAAGTTGTGATCTTTCCTTCTTAGGAAGTTCCTCGTCACTAAAGCTCAGTTATTGCAAGCCGTTATGTTGGAACAATCTCAAAGTGATGCATGGTTACATCATGGTCTACATAGGCTGTCTAGTACCTTCATCAAAGCTTCTCGATGAGCTTCGTAGTTGAGGAGCAAAGACAGTATTGAAATCTTTGAAGGAGTCTGCATCAGTTGATCTACGACTCGGTATTCACTTTTCTTGATTAATTTTATTATCTCTTCAAAGTCTGAGTTAATGTTGGTCCCATCAGTAGAACCAATATTTGTGCTTGGGTTAACAACGGGAATCATTGCAGGATTCTCAGCAGATATGTTAACGGGGTTCTGTCTAATAACAGGAGCTGCAGGCGGTCTTGGTAGCAATGGAGCGTGCACGCGTCCACTTCGCGTTACTCGTCCGATTTCTGTTATATTGACATTAGGCGGAGTATGGGTATGGGTTTCTCTTTTCATTCTCCATCATGGTTGCATTGTATTGGTAAGGTGCTCTGGTAGGCGCATGGAGCAGGACGGGTGGGCAAATCACCAAAGGAGATGTTGGAATCGGGACCATTGTATCGATCTCCACATGCTCGGGTATGTTGAAACAAGGGATGATAACGTTTACCGGGGTTTTCGAGTTGATATCTCGAGACTAAAAGCTCATGCGAGAAAATGCTGTATTTACGTTATGGTCATCTGTGTCTATAAATTTGTAGATCACGAGTCTAACAAATATTGAAGGTGCGCTTTTACGATGGGACACCCTCGAATATCTCGGGAAGCGATCTGCGGGCTGCATAATCATGCTTTTGAAGGTGCTCATTTCTTATGTTTCATGGAGAGCACAAAATTCCTTGATCGGGTTCGTCCGTTACAAGATACTTGTCGGTATTCTCGATATAAACTTACTAAATGTCATTTGTGTTGGGAGCGGATTGGCTGCGTTTGGGCTCGTATTCTTGAAGGAGAGAAGATTAGTCCTACTAACCTTTGTACTTACGCCTTTAATGCTATACAATGTTCAAGGTCATGGCCTAGTGCCCTTGGTGAAAAAAGGCAAGATCGTCATTTGTACCACCATGGTAACTTTTAGGAGCCGGAGGTGGTGACCTTGTTTGTCAAATTCCTTTCTATCGTAGCAGGTGAGTTACGTGTATGTCATGGGAATTGGGTCAATGAGTGACCCGAGGCGTCACGATTTTGGTTATTAAACTCTTGAGCACAGCGAGGCTGTTGAGTTGTTGATTTTGTTGAGTGCGGAGCAATTCACATTTGGATTGGTGTTGTGGCGGGTGCTATGGCGGCTACACATCGTTGTTTGATGATTATTACGTGGTTTCCTCGGGATACCATTCCTCGTCATGTTCTTTTTCCTTGGGAAATTGGTTCCAACCTTCTTTGTTCCTTTGGAAGATCACTGCTTCCTTGGTCGACGCCAGTTGAATCCCTCTTCTAACCGCATTCCCATGCTTACCATTTCATTGAAATTTCAGGGGCGCTAGCGACCATTACTTCATAGTAGAATGAGCTTAGGTATTCAAGAATATCTTAGTCATCTCCTTTTCTTCCATTGGTGGGTTAACTTGGGCAGCAACTTCCCTCCATCGTTGCGCATATTCCTTAAATGTCTCTCGTTCCTTTTGAGACATGGAGCGGAGTTGATCCCTATCGGGAGCCATATCCAAGTTGAACTTGTATTGCTGGACAAAGGCTTCACCTAGATCGTTGAATGTCTGGATATTCGTGCTGTCCAAACCATGTACCACTTGATGCGGCGAGGTGAGGCTGTCTGGAAGTAATGAATCAGCAATTGGTGATCCTCGTTGTGCGTAGACATTTTCCTGGCATACATCGTGAGATGGCTTTGTGGACAGGAATTCCCTTTGTACTTTTCAAAGTCAGGGACTTTGAATTTTGCTTGATATTTTACAGGAACTAAGCGAGAGATCACGGGCATTTTCCCAGACAATTCTTTCCCTCGAATTGTTTTATCTCTAGCACATTTGAGGAGTGTTCACGGAGATTCTCCATTGAGCCACGGAATTTGTGTTGTTCTAGGAGTATGGTGAACTTCTTCATCCATGGTAGCGTGTACTAGAATGACCGAGTTCGTCATAACGGGTTGAGACAAGCATTGTTACTTGGAAGAGTCATTCCACATTGCGGAGCAGCTTCACTGCAAAATAGGTATTTCAAGCGAGGTTGTTTGAGAAGTCGGTTGGCGTTTCCAATGCCAAAGTTGAAAGGCATGCCCATGGACCTTCAGCATCTTGAGAGTGAGCTACTAATTGACGATTGAAGCTGGAGTAGTAGTGTCATCTGAAATTCTGGTTGATTTTGATGCTAAATCTTGTAGACTTTCTTGCATTGGTCAATGAGTTGACCAAGGATGTGAGTCTCTCCACTTCTCCTTGTGGCGTTGTCCGCGGTACTCACAGTTCAACATTATCTTGTTCAAATCCTCCATTATTTTCCTCCTTTTTGATCTAGTGTAAATGCGTTCGAGTCGGTGTGGGCGCGATCGAGAAACTCTAAAGACGAAACAACGATCTGTTTCTATTTGTTCGGTATGCGACCTGTGATTGTTTAACTGGAAAAATTGGAAAGCTTAGATATATGGAACTTAAATGCAAAGTATGATGCATGAATATGATTGTAAAGAAAATATTTCCAAAGAATTTATACTAAGAGATATTTCGGCAAATATTTGGATGGAAAATCACAATTTTATTGATTATTGAAGAAGATTACAACAATTGTTTTTGTTGGGCATTCACACAAAATGATACAATAAAATAAATGATATAAAATTACAAACTAAACTAATTAAACGTCTTCGTGAGATGGCGATCAAAACTTCTTTGCGACTTTAACTTGATTTCCTTTCCATACGAGCTTTTAGTTCAGCTTTCTCGGCTTTTAACTTGTTGATGACTCTCTTCCACTCGTTGGGAGGCGGGATCGTGGTTGTCATTTCCTCAAGCTTTCTTTTCTTTTCCTTACGTATTTACGTTGCGTTATCCTTACGGCGAATCTTCTCATCTTTCTCCATGAGCCATTCATCACGGAAAAGCGTTTTCATGATCTTTGACTTGCTTCTTGAGCTTCTTGTTTTCAAGATTAGCTTTAGAATTTGTTTTCCAAGCTTCTTTCTCAAACCTCATCTTGGTCAAGGCTTCTTGGTATTCTCCCACGACTGACGGGAAAATTTGTTGATTTGGAGCGATTGAGAACATGGGATCCTCATAAGCGTATCGAAATTCCTCTTTTCTTAACCCAAGTGTGGGTTCGTGGCTACACAATTCCTTGCTTTCCCTTTTCTTTCCTTCGGATGTGATGCAAGCTTTGATCATCCTAGCCTTCAATCCACAGGAATCCTCTTCTTCAAGATAAGTAGCTTTCTTTGTAAATCCAAGGTTTACTAGAGTTTGCGTATCCGGTGACGTCTAGCTAGAAATGGGTTGTAGTTGATTCCTCCTTTTGTGCGATGAGAATGCGTTGGCAAATTCTCCAGCTCTCAATGATTTCCATCTCATTGTACGAAAGACCAATGGATATAAATCGTTTGTAGAGACATGAGTCTTACGGACCAATGCCACTCATTTTGTTTCATGAGAAGATAGAGATTTAGGCAAGTGTGAGACAATCCATTTGAAAAAGCAGTCACAACATATGATCATTCCATCTCCTTGGCGATTCCTATGATGAATAGAGGCGATACGTATCACCGGCGAGGGGTGGGGCTGGATTTCCAATCAGAAAGATCCTTATGGCGTTGATGTCAAGCGAAATTTGGGACATTGAAACAACACCAATCCATAGAGGAGTAAAGATAAAATAGCTTGAAGCTACCATACTACAACCTCGAGAATTTAGAGCCTTCTCCATTAGGAACTTTGAAGTCGATCCTAGAGTTTTCTCTGGTAGTTAGGTTTTGTCTATCTCGGTTTCTTTATGTGAGTCATTGTTGTAATAGTGATGACTTAGGAATGGCTTCCAAACCATTGAAAGGCACTTTGTCGTCTTGAGATACCTAGAATATGCGTACTCTTCCAAAGTAGGCATCAACGATAGTCGGGGAAAGTGAAGTTGATATCTTGGATCGTAAAGCTGAGCGAAAGTTTTGAAAGTCCTTCATCAACGTTAGCGTTCAAAGAGTTAAAAGGTTCCATAGCGTTTTCTGAAATCAGAGGATCTTCTACCAAGGATGCTAACTCTTTCAACTTTCGTCGAAATTCTAAAGCGTATCTTTTGGTGAATCTTCCTCGATCCATCACTCTAACCTAAAATATTTTACAAAGAAAAAATCTCTAAATTCTTTGGAAATTGGAAGAAAAGTTTTTTTGTTTTATGAATGAATGAATGCATGAATCACGGCAAACATGGTTAGTAGTTATACACACGGTCAGCGTTGAATCACGAGCATGAAGCCAGCGATAAGAATCAAGCGTGGTTAAGTTCTAAGGGCTTATTCATACGTAAAGCGAGGTTCTCACGATAATCTGAGCTCGACACTCCTCTTTGAAATATTATCGGTTGTGGATTACTCGTGTGTCGATAATATTTTTCAAGAGAAACTACTGATAATAGTCTCGCGCATGACAATTACTCTAGGCTTAGAATAATCTACGCACTACATCCTAATGGCGAGGATGGGTTATGTGTTCTCTGATCCACTCGACTTCTTAAGTTTCCCAGAAAATACTGAGCGCTTTTACGCGGTGCTTGCTAAACACAATACCCTCAAGATAACCTCCTTTGCGGGAAATATTAACCGAAAGCATTGAGCGCTCGTATTAATCTCCACCTAGATCTTAAAAATGTTTCTTAAATCCGGGTTAGGATTTCTTTCCATCGAGATGAAATCGTGACACACAATAAAAAAAAAGAGATATATGAAAACATGAAAGCTTATCCCCTTTCTTTCTCTTTGAAAATAAAAACTTGGTGCTCTCGGACGAAATAGCATTTTCTTTTTGAAAATCAAAGTTTCAGCGTATCCAATGGTCGCCATTTTTCTGTTCGCGTTAAAGGTAGCTAGAGGATCTTGATGAGTTCGGATCTTACAACGCAATAACGATTTAAATCTTTGATTTGTTTATAAAGATGCATGAGCATCAAGCTTTATTATTTTCAACACAAGAAAGATGATTTAATGATTATGAAAAGGGAAAATGAAAATACCCTCAATTGATATTGGTATGCGTAACGACTAAGCGCAAACTAGGCTTAGCATTAGGGAATTACGAGTAAGGGGATTGTTATATAAAGGGAATAGATGGAGCACCCTAAATATGTAGTTATCTACGACTTTATATATGAATATATTTGATATGTTTGTGTGTTTTAATTGATATTTCTATGATTGGGAAAGTTTCTCCTTTGGGATTGTAAGAAAGCGTGGATTAGGTGGACTTCTAGTGTTTATTATTATTGTGCTCCATAGATCACATGGATCTTACATACATATCCTAGTGGGAATCGAGCATTTGTAGCTCGGATCTAAAGGGATCTATGGTTTGTTTGGTGCAGAGAGATAGAAATTTGCTCGAGGATGAGACCTTGTGCCTACGTATTCTCAAAAGGATGTTGAGAAAGTCGGAGCAATCGTAGTTCCACTTATGCTAGTGGAAGCAGCGGGATGTTAGTAAGAGCAGACAAATGTCATCTTAATGAAAAATGTATCTAATCTATTTCATCACATACATTTTGAAAAGTTTGTAATTGAAAATCTTTAGGTAAAGTATTAGGTGTTTTGCTTGAGTATACAAGCGTTACCACCACATGTTTAAGAAAGATGTTTGAAAAAGATGATTGAATCTTTATGTAAGCATTGGGTGTTTTGCTTGAGTATACAAGCGTTACCACTTACAATTAAGAGATTGTTTTGTTTGAAAATAGTTTGAAAAGTTTTGAAAAGTTTTTTTGTATGTGATGTGATAGATGAGATACTTCTTCCATAGAGATGATAGATGTCTAAATCTCAAGGAGAAATTGATTGGATTAAAGGGATGCTTTTAAAGCCCGTGGGTCCTTGTTAAGCCCAAGAGGAGGCATTCAGGGTCATGGGGTCATCGAGGTCCTTGTATGAAGCTCAAGAGGAAGCTATAGGGTATGGCTGTCTTTGGCTTGAAGGTTTCAACGAGAAAGCAGTCCTTTTCGAACAAAGCAATTTCAGAAATTTTACTCTATGGAATTTGAAAGTGATTTCACGAAAACATCCTTTCGGGTTCTATCAGCGCGGTGATTCTTTGTATTGCCCAGGAGGCTGTTAGAGATTTCCTATCTCTTTCATTGTATGATGCCAAGAAGGCTAAACTCAATGAGGAGTTCTTTTGAGCGAAGCAAAGAGAAATTTGAACTCAGGGGGAGTGTTGTCTTATATGAAGCCTAAGCGAGGCTAACTCTGCGGAGGATTTCTTTGTACACAAAGCAAGAGAGGCTAAACTCAGCGGGATGAGTTATCTTGTATGAAGCCAGCGGAGGCTATCCCTCTTTGGAGATTGATTGTCTTATGAAACCCAGCGGAGGCTCTTTTGTGGGAACCTATTGATTAGTCTAATTGTTACGTTATAATTAGGCAGTTTGTATAAGAGTGTGTGTGTGTGTGTGATATGTATTCACGAGGAGTTTATGAAAAATATAAACAATGCATGATGTTTGTTTACAAGAGTTTATGAAGGAAATATAAACAAGTACGTGAAAGCGAGCGTTTAAAACAGCGCAACGATTATTTACAAGTTTGAATGTGTACAAGGAAGTAGTATGTACGAGCGAGCTATTATGTCTGAAAAGATGGATGTACATGGGAGGTTGGGACTTACACCGTAGGGTGGCCCATGATTTGAAAGTATTTTCCACGGGGAATAATGTTCCTTTCAATACCAATGGTATTCGGTGTATATGTCTGAGATAAACAAAAACAAAAGATCGAAGTTTATCTGTAAAAAGTATTTTCAAAATGTCGTATTATGTCACGGATGAAGTTTATTTTGAAAAAGCTTTTATGTATGAGAAAAATGTTGATTTGAATATACACAAGTGAAGTGAAAAGCGGACTATGGTTTTGTCATGAAAGAAATATCTATTATGTACAGATAATTTTGTTGTTATTTGAAGAAAGTTTGATATGTACAAACGAATATTATGTACACAAAAGAATGTTATGGGACTTACCGTGAAGGAGGCCCATTGATCAGCAGTTTCCGCAGGAATAATGCTCCTTTCAATATCAATGGAATGCGATGTAAAATGCAAACAACGGGAAGAAGTTTGTCCGTGTATATGAGGTAAAGATATGTACATAAAGAATGTTTTGTTTATGTACAAGGAAAAAAATATGTACATAAAAAGATTTTGGGACTTCGTGATGGAGGCCCATTGATTTAACGGTTTCACGAGGAATAATGCTCCTATAAGTTATCTCAACAAGCGGATGAAAACAAGCGAAGAAGTATGTTTGAATATTAACAAAGATGTTTTGAATATGTACAAGGATATTTATATATGCATAAAATTGGGACTTACCGTAAAGGGTAATTTGAAAAGTTGCTCGGAAGAATTTAATTCCTTTAGAACCAATGGATTTCGGTATAGAAAAGCGATGAAAACAAATGAAAGAAATTTGTTTACGTTTGAATATTAACAATGATAATTTGAGTATGTATAACACTAAATATGTACATAAAGTTGGGACTTACACATAAGGGAGTGATCGATCGAGAATTCGAGAAAGCGAAATCAGTTTATCGTTTAATCGGATCAATCATGGTAAAAAGATGCAATTTGATGAAAAGTTTTGAAAAATGTTTTGAGAATGTTTTGAAATGCTTTGTTCATTTATGATTTTGAAAAAATCGGAATCAGCGTGAAAAATTCACCTTTGAAAGGAGGTTTGAAAAATGTTGAGAATGTCGTTTTAAAACGATTAAAATTTAATCGATGAAAATATTTTGGATTTTTGACATAATCATAAAATATATATATTAAATGACAAGTGTACAAAAATCATCTCAAAATGAGAAGTTTGATTGGTTAAAAAATTGTGAAGTTTTATAAAACATGAAAATATGAAGTTTTGTGAAAAAAGAGTGAAAAGTGGTCACGATGGGTGTTGAACCCATGACCTGGGTGTACCACGTGGAAAGCACTAAGAGCAAGCTGAGGACCAAGCGACCAGTAGCGTTTGAAGTGTTAGTGGACAACCTGCGTGTTGATATGGTATTGGAAAGTTTGAAGAAAACATGAAAAATTGAAAGAAAGTAAAAAGAATCTTTGGGTTTGAACCCATGACCATGAGGTGTCTGAGCGTGTCACAAAGCCTTAAAGGCAAGCCATGAACCAGAGCCAAAGCGTTTGAGTTGTTAGTGGAAAATCCGATAGTAACAAGGCGTTGGATTATTTGAAAATTTGGCGAAGAACACCAAGAACACGCGAACACAGGTTTGTGGTTTTGATTTTCGATTTGATGAATTCAACTATCTCCTTCGTTTCTTAATGGAATTGGACGATGTAAACATCAAAGTCACTCGTTTTCCTCACGAACACGATGGCATGTTAATTTTATTTATAATTTTTTGATTCAAAGAACTCGTATGAACCCTAAAGCGATTTCTTAAATTAAATGATTCGTGATGAATGATTCTTTGATTTTTGAGGGCTATTGTTCGTTAGGAGTGCGAAACAAAGCGGTTTGTGAGCTTTTCTCAAATGGTGCAAGGAATATGGAGAACGAGTTTGTGTTCATGGAAAAGTGAGGATCGGAATCGAGGGTGGGGTGTTTCAGTTGCTCTTTCTTGATTGATTAAGCACCGGTGACCTCTAGGGATGGTGTATGATCACCACCAGCACTCTGAACTTGCTTGATCGAGCTACCCAGTCAACCTGCAGTTGGCAAAGGAAATCGAAATTGATGTTAAAGCAATTACGGTTTGTTTATGATGCTGGATCACTTATATGATGTATAGTGATGATGTTTGAGTGATTAAAACATAGTTTGATCAAGCCAAGCTTTGAATTCGCATGTTATGGCGGTTTGGAAACTTGAGAAAAATGAAAAGTGCAAACTGGTTTACACTTGTTCTTGGGTTGATTTTAATGTTCAAACATGTTCTATATTGATTATGATTGTATTAGACACAAAGAATATCATAGTTCTTGCTAATTTTGAAAATTGCAATGTGAAAATTGAACTTATGATACTTGAATTTGAAGAAAGTGAAAGGAAAGCATGTATTTGTGAAGCTTTGGTGTCAATTTCTCTTGAAATGGTGAGCTATTTATAAGCAAACAAGCTCTGCAAAATTAGGCAAGAAGTACAAGCCAATTGGATATTCAAAGAAAGCTTAAAGGCAAGAATGGTTTTTACCAAAAAAACTTCCTTTTTTCACCATAACTATATTTGGCAATTTGATCCAATCTTCAATTATTACCTCTTGGCTGATATTTATCAGTTTGATGACTCACTTGGCAAGTGTTAGAAAGCTTCTAGATGAAGAACACAAAAATGACCTATAATTTGATGTTTGAACTTTGAAAATAAGTGTCATGAGGCATTGTGTTTCAATTTCAAAAACATAGCTAGCCATGGATTTTGAAGTTCTTGGACATTTTGGAAATATTTTCCATGATCTACAACTTTCATGTTTTGAGTTTTTCAAATTCCAATTGGAACTAGGTGAAAAATGGCTTGAAGTTTGGAAAAATGTGAAATTTCAACACTTAGAAATTTTTCTAAGTTATAAAATTTTTTTTGTTGACTTTTCAAATTCTTGATTTTTATGATCAAGATGGATCATTTAGTATTTTGATGATGGAAAAAGTTTTGTTTTGAAAATTTGACCAAAGTCAAAGTTTGACTTTTCTGAATGCAAGATGAAATTTCATCGGATGTTTACAGCTTGATGATGGTCCATGAACTTCTATGATGATTTGGATCCAGAAATTAGGTCAAGAGGTTATATCTAAGATGTGATGACCAATCTCTATCCAAAAAAGTCATCCACTGCTCAAAAAGTCAGAGAAATCTCATGCTCGATCAAAACCCTAATTGGTCGATCCTCGATTGTTCTTGTGAGAAAATTTGATATCGATGCGGGTTGATGATTTGATCAAGATAGATCAAATAAGATGATCTCAAACCCTAATTGGTTAGCTCTTGAATCAGATGAAAATCTGATGAAACCCTAATTTTGGCTTGCAAAGATTATACCCGATTAATGCTGTCTGAACTGTTAGTTGTGCAGATGATTCAAATGCAGAGTGGTATATTAGGTCAAAATTTGGGGTATTACAATAATTTTTTGGGATTTTTTGGAAAAGATTTAATAATTAAAATGCAATTAAAAGTGAATTAAATGCTAAATTATGAATAAAAATAAATATGCATGCAAAATTAAGTTTTTTAATTTTATAAATTAAATAAACATTTTATGAAAATACTGTAAAAAGAAAAATATTTTTTGATAATTTTTTAATGCATAAATAAAATTGTGAAAAGAAATTAAAATGGATGGAAAATATTGAATAAAAGAAAATATATGAAAAATAAGAAAATAATGCAAGTTTGTGAAAAAGGAAAAGAAAATGGTCACATTTGGATCGAGCAGGGGACTACAGCTTAAACCTTGAAAACCATCTTGTTGACCAACCCAGCTAGGCATGTCAAGCTGTTTGGAAGCAGTTGAATGGAATTTACGCATCGCTCCACTTCATCCTTCGCCAAGCTTAAATCTCAACCTTTTGAATATTTGAAAAAGTCGGCCATGGTTGACCAAAAGTCTAACAAACATCAAAAACAAAGCACATAATATAAATAAAATCTAAGGCCATGGTTAGGTTCCTTGGGCGTTCCGAATTCACTGGTATAGGTCCTATTGTCCAATTTTTCCATTTAAGCAAAGCCCTAATTCGAGCTCAGAAACCCTAGCTATGGCATAACACGATTCAGGCCATGGAAATTCAATTGGTTTGCCCAGAAAGATTGCAAGCTTGATTCAAATCCGGTTTTCGATTCTTGATGTTTTTGACAATGTAAAAGTGGATCGATTAAGGAGATGTCGAACAAGATGGGATGCTCAAAAGCGATTGAAAGCAATTGGAGGTAGGATTCCCATTGCTTGAATGTCACGGTTTTTGAGTTTAGGTTAGGGTTTCTTGAGGCAATTTTTAGTTCTCTTTCATGTGGTATGCATCAGTATAATCTTGAATGATTTTGGATCATTATTGGCAGAATCAATCACCATTCAATGATAATCAAAATTTGATTTTGTATAAAATCAAATTTTCAAAAACAATCAATTCAATCAATCTTGTTTTGATCCAATTTCAATTTGATGGCTTTTAATGAGTTGATTGGATCACAAAGAAGAAATAAAATCAATTTTGCAATTAATTTGGATTTTATACTTTTATTTTCAATTTAATTTATTTAAATGAATAAATTCCAAATTAAATAGGAAAATAAAATAAAAATTCGTGGCATTGGGCTTGGATACTCTAATTGCATGAGAATAAGTTTGGATGAAGAAAAAGTAGGCCCATTTGCAAAAGATTTGATTTTTAAGTATCTCTCTTTGTGCATTCTTTCAAAATTCCCCAACTTGTGATGGTGTAACTTGCTCAATTTTACATTTTGAGAGTTCTTGGACTTTTTGGAAAGCTCTAAGAGTCCTCTAAACAATGTCTTTAGTTTCACTTCAATTGGAGTTACCATGCTCAATATATCTTCAAAACAAAATGTTGACTTTTGTTGACTTTGAAAAGGACCAGTAATGTTTTGAGCTATACCTCTCAAATGAAGCATTTTTGGACATTCTTGTGAGACATGAAGTTGTAGAAATTGAATTTCCTTCAAAACAAGAGGTGGTGGAAAATTTTAGAAAGTATGAAAAGTTATGATAAGTCAAAGTTCGATTGACTTTCACCTAGAAACCCTAATTTAGAAAGTTTGACTTTTGAGCAAATCTTGAGTTTTCTTGATGAATCATGATCAACCCTTGATCAAATGATGAATGTAACTTCAAAATGAGGATGTTGACCAAAAATCGAAGTTTTGTTGTATGTTGACCTGAGTTGACTTTTTGACCAATACAACTGATTTTCAACCATCGAGCAATTGTTTGAGGAAACTTGACTTGTGAGCTTGAAACTTGTCATGGAGAATCTTTGAGGCATATGAGGAGGCATGAAAACCATTGGAGTGTGAAGTCCATCGGATACGAGAAATGCCAAACCCTAGTTTGGGTTGATTGTATAGGAGGGTGTTCATCGATCAACTCTTGAGGAATCCAGCATGGATGTATGGAACATCTTGAGAGATATGAGGGCAAATTTTGGGGTATGTGACTGCCCACATTCAATCTTCTTGTCTTGGAAGGCTAGATTGGCATGCTTTGCCTTCGTGACTGGAGGTAGAAGATGATTGAACACTCGTACACACAATTTGCACTTTGTTGGTTGATAATGCGAGAATGGGCTTATAGATGCCATTTGGAGGTGAAAGATTTATTTGGGAATGGTGTATGCTAGACTCGAGGCTATGGAGATGGGCTTAGGATGCCATCCGGAAGTCGATCTTGAGGGAGGTGAGCCGTGCAGCTGGGCTCATGAATCTTCGGAAGGAGATGGGCTTAGGATGCCATCCAGGAGAGTCGTCGTTAGACTTTGTGCTTGTCTTGAATGAAGTTATTGGTGCATATTGGTTTTAACCAAATATGCGGCGATACGAAAGGCGAGAGATGTTGACAAGTAGTCGGAGATGGGCAAGATGCCATCCAAGGCAAAGTCGCCGCTAGACTCTCGTAGTTCTTGTCGAGAATAGATCTTCGTCTTTGATTACTACGAGGGATAGTAGTTGACAAAATGTGGATATTTCTGTTGTGCATGGTGTTGATCGCACATTATCGGAGGATAACTTGATCGTTCGGATGGTTTCCGTCTAGCTTCGGGTATTAATCCACGGATCCATTGTCCGGAGGACAACGAGGTTGGTCGTTCGGATAGTTTTCCATTCGGTTTGGTGTTAATCTTGGACTGTTTTTGCGTCGGAAGTGACTTTTACTGTTTGGAGAAAACAAGAGAATTTTGATAGAATATTGTTAGTCTTATGCAAAGTATGATGCATGACGTGCGTGAATGATATATGCACAAATTGTGAATATTTATAAATAATGTATGCATGATGGATCTTGTGGTATTTCAAAACATATCCATCTTGAAGAAGATCGGATGTCTGCGAGGATGATGGTGGAACTACTGTTTGGGGAAAGAAAAGGATGTCAACTTTGATTCCTCCGATGCTATCTGACCAAGTCTAGAGCCTGATACGTTTGTGGATGGGGAGACGAGGACGTGCCGCCAAAGATCTTGTTTATAGACCATGGAGATAACTCGGGAGGCGCTCTGTGGGAATTTGGTGAAAATCTTGTCGGAGCAATCGGTGGCTGGAAGACCGGGTTAGAAGGATCTAGGGCCCGTCGAAATCTACTTGAGGTATAAGAGGTGTAGGTTTCCTCCGATGCACTATCGACCAAGTTTCAAGTCAGGACACTGCTGTGCGGGGAAAGGAGTTGGGGACATCCTCTTTGGGGATGAATGTCTCTGTTGAGGATAAGCTGCTGATGATAATGTAGTTTGGGATGTCGGGACTAACGAAAGGGATTAGTACTTATTTGGAGAATTTGTAGTAGTGGCAACTCTCTTTGGGATTATGTTCGTAGGGAATGCTTTTGGTGACTTTCGTCGTCATCACAATTCTTGAAGCTTGTAGTAAGTACTCTTGTCGTTCACTTTTAGTATGTTTGCGAACAAGTTCTTATTGTCGGATCGTATAATCATTCAGCGAGCGTTTGGACTTTAGCAAACAACAACAATCAAAAATTGTAAAGAAAGAAACTTGCATTTATTTGAAAGATGGCGTGGCCGGTAGTTTATACAAGAGAAGGTAAAGGCTATCGCGAAACAATCTCGTTAAGTTCCACTATGCTAGTACTCATATATTTCAACTATCTAATCTCTTGCTTTGTTGTGAAAGTGATTGAATTGATCTTCGCCATTTGAATCTGATTGTAGTAGATCGGTGGTAGTGATCTGGACGAGACATAGTAAATGCGCTTAAATCTAACTTTTGCCTAGACCGCCCTTTCGGGTTTAGTCTCTAAGGATACCCTTTTTGCCCAAGCCGCCTTTTCGGGTTTCGACTTGCGGTGTACATATTTTGTATATATCCTTAACTTTTGCGAACCTTTTGGTTCGCCAGGATGCCCTTATTTTTGCCTAGGTTAAATCGACCTAGCGGGTCTCTTTATCCGTAGTATTTTTGACTATCTGCGTTCACGAGGTGTGGGAAGTCCGCCATCCATGGTGCTAAGTATCATAGCTCCGCTTGAAAATCTGTCTTGACTACAAATGGTCCCTCATAGGTGGGAGTCCATTTGCCCACAGGATCACCTTGTGGAAGAATGATCGCTTGACTACTAAATCACCGACTTGGTAAACTCGATGCTTGACCTTCTTGTTAAATGCTCGATCATTCGTTTCGATAGATCCGTCCATGGCGGATGGGCCAGATCGTTCTCATCAATCAAGTTAATCTCAAGGCGAGTGGACCAATCGTCTTCGCCTAACTTCTGCGTCTGGAGGACTCGGTTGAGGGTATCCGAACCTCGATGGGTAGGGCGGCTTCCATACCGTACCAAGAGAAGGGGTTGCCTCTGTGATGTTGTGGTCAGCGATAACCATGAAGAGCAAATGGTAACATCTCATGCCAATCTTTGTAAGTCACTATCATTTCTGTATAATCTTCTTAATGTTCTTGTTGGCGGCTTCCTTGCGCCCGTTCATCTTAGGCCGATAAGGAGAAGTTGTGATGCTTGATCTTAGAATCTGCGAAGTTGGTGATCATTTTGTTGTTGAGATTCGAGCCGTTAATGATCCTTCGGGAGTGCCGCCCGTGAGATAAGATTATGCTTGATGAATCGAGCCACAACATTCTTGGTAACGAATCGAGCAGTGCCTTCTACCCACTTGGTGAAATAGTCAGCCACAAGGATGAAGCGATGTCCGTTGGGTTGTGGGCTTGATTTCTCCAATCATGTCAATGCCCCACATTGCAAAAGGCCAAGGCATTAAACATTCAGTCTTGGAGGTACATGCACTTTGTCATAAATCGGCATTTGTGACAAGATCGAGCATAAGGTGACAATCGACTTCCATGGTGGACCAATAGTAACTTGTTCTCGAATCTTCTTAGCCATAGTATACCCGGGTAGGTACCAAATGCGCCGTGTAACTCTTCCATGATGCGTTCATTTGTTCTCTGGTCTACACAACGTAGTAAGCACAAGTCGTGGTTAGCTTGTATAAGATCCGTTCTTTGAGGAAGAATTTGGATGCAAACTTCTCATGAACTTCTTATCATTAACGGATGCCCTGCGGGATATTCTGAGTCTCAGATACCTTTTCACGTCGTAGTACCAAGGTTTCTCTTCATCAAGCTCATAACAATATGCTGGTTTCAAACTTTTCAATGATGATCAAGGGGAGCCTCGTTGTCCTCTAACCTTGAACATAGATGACATAGTAGCTAATCGTGCCTTGGCGATTCTCTTCTCGTGGAATGTGATCAAAGTAATCTCTTAGTAGGGATCAAACTCAGAACATGCTCTCGATATGGAATGAGATTCGGATGCTTCGTATCCACTCGCCCATAATCGGTGATCACTGGTGAGTCTCCATACACTTGCAGAACTTGATTCTTAAGTCAATAGCGACTTTAATACCCATGATGCACCGTGATGACCATGTTGTTGGTGCAAGCGAAACATAATCTGGCGGTGAAAGGCATATGCCTGCGAGGGATGTAATGATGGCAATGCCATTGCCAAGTCGTTTGAGGCTCCATCAAAGACCATGGTCCATCGGGATCCTTGTTGGTCCTTAAATGCGGGCACAGTTCTTCGCAATCGGTAACTAGTAAAACATCTTCATCTAAACTCGAGCTGCATAGGCGGTAGTCATCTACGGCAATGAGCAAATGATCGGCTACTACACTTCCTTTGATCGCTTTACGAAAGTATCTTTGGATGTCATCTTGCTATTCTTAGGAAGGCTGGTTTCTCAAGATGTATTTTATCGGATCCATCTTAGAAATCAACAAAGTAGTGTGAGTCAACATATCTTGTCTTAGTCGGCGAGCAGCCCAGCCAAAGCGTTACAAGTTTTCTCAAAGTGAGTATCTTGTTTCACGATCGGTAAACTTTTGCTAAGGTAGTATATTGCATGCTCTTTCGACCGAGACTCGTCATGTTGCCCCAACACACACCCCATTGAATTCTCTAACTTTATTAAAGTACATGATAAGAGGTCTTCCTTGGTGGCGGCATCGGGATGGGAGGATTACATGGGTACTCCTTGATTTTGTCAAAAGCGATCGGCAATCGTCGTTCCATTCTACCACTTGATCTTTCTTTAGTAACTTGAAGATTGGCTCACAAGTAGCGATTAGATGTGCAATGGATCGGCAATGTAGTTCAAACGGCCCAGAAACCTCGACTTCCTTCTCGATGCGGTGGCATCTCTTGAATAGCTTTAACCTTGGCGGGATCAACTTCAATACCTTTACCGCGACAAACCCTAGAGTTTACGGATCGACTCAAAAGTGCACTTGTTAGGATTAAGTCTCGATCATACTTCTTCAACTTTGTCAAATAGTTTGCAAATGATCAAGATGTTCTTCTTACGCTGATCGAGCTATCGTAATCGTCGTAGACCTCTATCTCGTGATGAATCATGTCATGAAATAGTGCCACCATGGCACTTATTGGTAAGTGGCGCTGCGTTCTTATCAAGCGGCATAACCTTGTAGCAGAAAGTGCTTGTGTAACAAAAGTAGTCTTCTCCATGTCTTCGGAGCCATTTTGATCGATTATAGCAGGAGAAACCATCCATGAAGGAAAACCTTATCTTGGCGGTGTTGTCAACGAACATCAATATGAGGAAGTGGGAAATCATCTTTCGGACTCGCTTTATTCGGATCTACGTAATCCACACACATTAGTACACCATCCTTCTTAGAGTCACGGGAACCACATTTGCAACCTTGCGGATAAATGTGACTAAGAAAACCGGCGTTGAACTGCTTCATAACTTGCTTTGATTTTCTCGACATCTCGGGGCCATGTCACGCGAACTTTCATTTCTTTGGAGAAAACCTTCTTTTATTGGCAATCGGTGTACCACAATATCAATGTCTAAACACGGCATGTCTTCGTATGACCAAGCAAAAACCTCAATGTAGTCTCGTAGCATCTGAACCAACCTTTCTTTAACACATTCTCAAGACCCTCCTATCTTGATCTCTTTTACATCTTCGTCGGTGCCCAATTCACAACCTCAACTTGCTCTTCGTGTGGCTGTATAACTCGCTCTTCTTGTTGTAATCGACAAGTTCTCCACAGCACTTCACAATCTTCCTCACTTTCGTCTTCTTGGTAGATCGGATTATCGAAGTCATATTTAGCACTAGCATTTGTTATCAAGAGATTCGAGTGATTACGCGATGTATCCGTGGGTGTGTAAGAACACATAGCCTTTTGAAGGGGTGATAAAGTAAAGAAAAAACACAATTGAATGCAAAAGTCCAACGAATTTATTGAATGAAAACATGCGACAAATAATAACCCTACATAAGCGAGCCATGATGCCGGGCAGGCACTAGGCTTTAAAGTTTATTGTTCAAAACATAGAAATCTGAAAAGCAAACAAAACAAGAATAATTACTCGACTAAAGGAGATTGGTATAACGTCTTGATCTTCCAATTCTTGAGCCCGATGCGGGTTGGAAAGATCCACTTTGATGTCGAGTCGTTGTCGTCGTCTTCTATAGCATGGATTCCACTCGGCTGATGCGAAAGGAAGTTGGCGGCACGCTCGTATCATCTTGACCCTTGATGGTGAAGCCTAAACCGATCTTGTCAAATTTGAAAGGAAGATCGGGAGGCGACCCCAAATAGCACTACCACCTTCTTCAGCTGACTTGAGCATCTTTCGGTGAGGCCATCCTAGGAGGAGCTTGTGTAACTAGGGTAGCGGGGAGTCAGAGCATGACTCTGGGAATTGTTTCAAAAGCTTGACGGGGTCTCAAGAATTCACCCTCCATCTCGAGATATCGGAAAGATGATGACCATATATTCTTCTTCACCACATCTTTGTAACAACCTTCCCTTTCACGGGTACTTGAACCCGATGCAAGGTAGAGGTAGTGCCCCATGTATCCAAGAGTCCGGTAAGCAAAAGAGTAGGAACGGATGTCCATGACAAAAGTGGAGTCAAAGTGCAGGAACCGACTTTGGCAGGCGAGAATGAGCTCTCCAATCTGTTAGCTTAGAACCATCAAAAGCTCTCACGATAATGTCACTGGGTCTGAGAACCAACCCTTCAACATCAAGTCGATCAAAAGCATCTTGGAAGGATATTCAAGCGAACCGTATCCACCAAAACATGAGACAATGTGCCCTTGCATTCATGAGAGATGTGCAAGGCTTTGTTGTGTTTCTTTCCGCGAAGTCAAATCGACATCGAGAAGCCTAGGCCGTTGTTGGCAGCCAGGCTAGCAATACAAACTTCAATTGATCGGTGGTAGTGTCTTGCGGTACATGAGCATTCTTGAAACTTCACAAAGGCATTAGCATGAGCCTCGAGCACAAGAAGCGAGCAAGCATGGAGATCTTGGGCAGTCTGTCCCAACTATTCCACAACATTGTAGTCACTCTTCTTGATAATCTTGAAATTTCCTCCATTTCTTGTTTGGAGGTGTCTTGATAACTTCCTTTGGTACTTGGTTGACGAGGGATGAGTCCTTTGGTTCTTCCCTCTAGCTTGGGAATGGTTGAATAGGCGGAATCTGAGGTCGCGGTGTCTTTTGGAGGAGATATACGGAGAGAACTACCTTAGGTTCGGTCACCTTACTTGATCCGGTGATGTTGTCAATGTCGAGGAATAGAAGCTTCAATGTAAGATCTTCAATGGTCAAGGGTCTTGCTTGACGCCATGATAGTAAACATCGGCTCCATAATTCAAGGGATAGCTTTGTCGGAGGAATATGGGCGGTCTTGGAGAAGTGATAATGAGGGGTGCCACTCTAGGCACGGGATCGTGAGAGGAAATCCTTATTGGTGTTAACATCGGCATAGTCTTGGGAAATCGTCACCCCATCCGGTTTAACATCTTCAATAGGAATCTTGTAGCTCTCGGGGCGATGCTTCACCATGTAATCATACTTTCCACTGGCTGCCCCAAGGTATCCCACCAGATGGTTGGTTTCTTGCATTGTCAATCTTCAACTTAGACATTTCTTCACACGGCTTACGCAGGTGGTTTCAAGAATAGTATCTCACGGTTATCCATCATACCTTGAACGTCTTCTCAACCAAGCACAACCATCGGTGCGGAGGGCACCATGACAATTCTCAGGCATCACGGGTTGACAGAAACTTCGGCAAATCTCTTAATGGTCATCGGAGGAATGGTCAAGTCATCTGTTGAAAACATAAGTATCATCACCAGACATTGGAACTCTTGTCATGGTTAGGCATAGGCGTTGATCACATTGGTCTCAGCGGAGGATCAAACTCAATGCCTTAGCTTCAATCATATCTTGAATCTTGTTCTTGAGCCCAACAATCATCGATCTATGTCGGGGCTATTGGAATGGTAAGCACACTTAGCATTAGGATTGTATCTCGGAGAGGAAGTGTTGACATTCGAGGAGGATCCCTCAAGGTAATCAGCTCACTTTCAACATGTGTTGCAAGGCTTGCGACAATGGCATGTTGATCTTAAATGCTGTCTTCGTGGCGCGTTACGGCTCGTGCGTTGTCTGTTGAGGTTGTCTTGATGTAGGATTGGAGATCCAACTGCCCCACAGATTGATGATCGGTCTTGGCTCGGCTTTACGACCATACGGCATTAGCTTCTTTCTTACCACCAAAGATCTCTTGCGGCATTTGAAGATGACTCTACTGAATCTTTCCACTCTTGATACCGGCTTCACGCTGCTGCAATATCATTTCGGTGAATCCGGTGAAGAGTTTCAATCGGATGATTGAAGAATGGGCGACAATGTTCCCATAAACATATCAACTCCCTATTGGACAAGGGTGGTTGAACTCTGCTATAAATCTCTCCATCGAGCATACTCCTTGAACTTCTCATCACGACCCATAGACATGCTTTGTAGTTGCATGCAGTGGGTGTCAATTGACATTGTACTCATGTCTATAGAAAGCATCAGCCAAATCACTCCAAATACGGATACGGTCATTCTCTGGCGATAATACCACTCCAGGAGTTAGGACAAACTCTCTTGAAAATAGTGCATCCACAACTTTACATCATCGGTGTGGGGATTGATCTTACGGACATAGGACTTCGTGCAGCTTTGGACAAGAAATGCCATCATACTTGGCAAAAGTAGGAACTTTGAACTTGGGAGGAATCACAACACCGGGAACAAGACTCAGATCATCAAAATTCAGTCCGGACATTTTCAGATTTTCCACAGCATTCAGACGGTCTTCAAGTTGCTTGTACTTGTCATCTTCATCAGTATTGGCTATCATCATATGATCGTCTCTTCCTTTCTCGGGGCTCACATTTGCCTTCGCCATCACCCTCATTCTTGACACTTCCTTTGAGGCTCAATCCGGTGACTCTTTAGGACCACCTTTGTAGCGTCGCCCATGTTGAAAGACCACAACCTTCTTCTTTACGTTGATGAGCTTTTGGATCTTCTTGGCCTTGGACCAAGCTGGTGAACATCTGTGGCCCAGGCATTACGACACAGGAGATCTTTGACGATCTTAGAGCCATTCTTGCTAAAATAAATAGCAAGAGGATGAAAACCAATCTCAATGTACTGTGATGCAATGTTATGCTATGCTATGCAATGTTTATGCGAATGCAATGCAATGTTTTCAAGGACCTAAGTTTAAATTTGTTAAACAAGCAATGAACAAACAAATATTAGTTCTCTTTTATTCTTTTCTTTTTAAGTACAAAGATAGTTCAAAACAATAAGAAAAACATAATATAAAGCTCTAGGTCTCCATGGGCTTCCTCTTGGTGGAGGTAGGCGTTGATGTTGCGCTCCTCGTGAAGTAGCTTGGTCAACTCTAGCACTTTCTTCTCACTTGCATAACACTGAGCTTCAAAGGTATCCCTCTCTTCTTTAGTTGAATCCGGGATCTCTTCAAGTCTTCAAAATCGGTGAGGCATATCGGGATGGAGAATAGTATAGATGCGTCACCTATAGCAGGTTCCATAATTACTGGTAAAGCAGTGAATGGCATCATGAGGTTTGAGCTCGAGCTCGCACCCATTTGAGGTAAGGTTCCCAAGGAATGGGATTTGGTGCCCCAAAGTCTTGGTATCGATCTTCTTTACCATGCCCATGTATAAACCTTGTCGGTAATTAAAGATCGTGATTGTAGTCGAACACAACATCTTGGAGAAGCATATCATGTGGACCATCTCTTGAGCAAAACCAAAGCGGCGTAGAGCTAGAGAAGGGTTGTAAGTAATACCTCCTTATACCAAGAGTGGTACATTAGGAATTCTCCACAACGCTCAATGAAGGTGAAGTCCTTTTGAGAGAAAAGACTCCAACGGATATCACGATGAGAGAGTGACATTAACCTTTGAGACCATTTCATCCTTTGTTCATTCTTCAAAACTGATGGAGGAAGGTGCGAAATAAACCACCTGAAAGTGGTATACAACACATGAGAGTTCCTTGTCTCTTAGTAAAATGAGTGTGGAAGAGTAGGATATCTCCAGTAAAGTAGGCGGATTGCGGGTAAGGAACAACTTGATGGCATTGACATCTATGAATTGATCCGAGTTAGGAATAGAACCAAACCATAGATTAGCAAGGCCACAATGTTTTCAAATGCATGGAAACTCATAACTTTGAGGAATTCTCGAGCTTTCTTAATTAGGAACTTGAAAGTAAACCCTTAACTCCCTTCTAGTTTCCCAATTGGCTTCAATATACGAGCTTAAGATGTGGCGGATACAATGTCTTCGATTAGGAACCTTTTCTAAACGGTGAATGGCATTTGGTCAAGAATAGGTATCCCAGTAGCTTAGAAACTCTTCAAAGTAGGAACCAAGCGATAATCTGGAAATGTAAAGCAATGGTGTTTGGGATCAAAAGAAGCTGGAATAGGACATGCATCATATCTTCTTCAAAACCGGAGATAACCAAATCAAGTAGATAACCATGTCTTTTGATGAAGCCGAGCATGGTGGGATTTGAAACCAATTCTTTGGTGAGAAGGTATACCCGAGATTGATTCGGATAGTCTTTCTAGAAGCCATAACACCTACAAAAGCAGAGCAAAGATAAATCCTAGGTCCTTGAAATAGTTAGAAATGATATGCAATGCGAATGATGTCATGATGTCATGTATAGCACACACAAACAAATCACACAATGAGCCTGGTTTAAGGCTTGCATGAGGTCTAGGTGATTACCCACCAAAAGTTTGAGTTGGTTCATCTGTCCTATAATAGTAACGGGTTCTAGGAATCTCATCATTGATCTTTCTCGTGGCGCTTATTCGACTACCAAGTGGTCGATCGAAAATGTCCCAAAGTCGATCTCAATGGCGTAGCATCGGTATCAACCAACCTCGGTCTACACCAAAGCCGACCATCTCACTACCTTCTAATGGCCAAGATGGGTCAATTAAGGTTCTAAAAGTTTAGTTAGCGCTTGATGACACCACGAAGCCAAATACTATCCTCAACTTGGAAATGAGGAGTATCGGGACAACAAAGTGTCACGCTAACGTAGCCATCATGTTGACCGTTTGTTATCGTCTGGTGGCAATGATCTAATGCCACTTACCTAAAGGAAACCGGGATCGGGTGTAGGATCCCCAACAATATAATACAAGCAACCCTTAAAGATAAAGCAATCAAATCAAGCAGAAAGCAATAAAATGATCTATAAATCCTAAGGCAATTCTCTCTTTAGGGTTTCTCCCGTGATCGCATGATTATGTATCGGTGAAGCCGACTTTTTGGATTTTTGTATCATAAATGTGCGGATAGCAAAATGCACCGACTTTTATTTTTATCAATTAAGGGAAGGTAAAAGTACGAGAAAAAGACCTTCGTTAGATTAAAAGTAAGGAGAAGGTTATGAAAAGGGTTAGCACCCTTTCCATCCGTTTATCTGGCTCTTAGTTGCTCTTAGATCACTTTTAAAAATTTGTGCTTTGTGTGTTTGAAAATGTTTTGAAAAGGCATTTCACTTTGACTTTGTAATGATTCATGTAGGAATGTATACAAAGTGTTAGAAATGTTCGTTTTGAAAAGAGTTTGAACTTTGAAAAAAGTGTGAGGTGTGAAAAGTATTTTGATAGAGCAAGCAACTAAAAGTCTTATTACCTACTAAATTGAATTGGTTTTTCGTGTTGTTTTACTTTCCTTTAGAATAGCGCTAATATACCAATGGTAGCTCCATTCGTTGGATGTAAGCGGGACGAAGGGACATCGGATGGTCATAGAAGGCAACTTGTAGGGTATCCTAGCACATTCGAGGACTATCATCATTTTCGTGGCGACAATGAGGTCAAGATCATGTATGTATTCGGAGACATCGTGGGTCTATGATCTTTGTATCGAAGGACTATGATGATTTGTTTGAAGGCAACGGTGCTAGAATACCTCTACGTTCGAGGACTGAACCATTTAATCGAGCAATGAGAGAGAATTACCTAAGGGGTGCATGTGTGAAAAGTGTGTTGATTTAGATATATTTATCTTGAAAATTAGTGAGCTATGTTCAATTTTATCTTGCCATACGCTAATTACTAGCAATTTATAAGTGCGGAAATTAAAATGCGGAATGTAAAAATGCGGAAATGTAAATGTCGCTATTACATGGCTTTAAGGCAGATACATAATGAAATACGAAAATAAAAGCCTAATTAAAACTATTACATCCCATAGCGATTACATTATTGGAAAAATAAAATGATAAAAGCGTCACAGATAAAGACAACACATGAAGAATAAGAAAATCGGAAAATATGATGAAATCGAAATAAAGAAAATGTTAGTAAAAATGCAAATTTTATATGAAAATTAATGCATGCTAGAAATAACATAAATATGCTAAAATAATTTTTGGGATTTTGGAAAAGATTTAATAATTAAAATGCAATTAAAAGTGATTTAAATGCTAATTATGAATAAAAAAATAAATATGCATGCAAAATTAATTTTTAATTTTATAAATTAAATAAACATTTTATGAAAATAATGTAAAAGAAAAATATTTTTGATATTTTTAATGCATAAATAAAATTATGAAAAGAAATTAAAATGGATGGAAAATATTGAATAAAAGAAAATATATGAAAAATAAGAAAATAATGCAAGTTTGAAAAAAGGAAAAAAAATGGTACTAATTTGGATCGAACGAGGGGACTAAAGCTTCAAACATAGAAACCAATGTCTTGACCAATGAGCTAGCATGTCAAGCTGTTTTGAAGCAGTTGAATGGTTTACAGCATGGCTTTCCATTCACATCGCTTTCGCCAAGCCGATCTCAACCTTTTGAATATTTGAAAAGTAGCGTCGGCCATGGTTCGGCCATGAAATCCCAGCAAACATCAAAAACACAACACACATAATATAAATAAAATCTAAGGCCATGGTTCGATTCCTTGGGCGTTAAAATTCAACAGTATAGGTCCTATTGTCCAATTTTTCCATTTAAGCAAAGCCTAATTGAGCTTAGAGCTAACATATGGCATAACACGATTCAGGCCATGGAAATTCAATTGGTTGCCAGAAAGATTGCAAGCTTGATTCAAATTTGGTTTTCCACGATTCTTGATGTTTTTGACAATGTAAAGGTGCGGATCGATTACGGAATGTCAAGGAACGATGGGATACTCAAAGCGATTGGCAATTTGATGGTTCCATTTGCTTGATGTCCGCGGTTTTTGAGTTTAGGTTAGGGTTCTTGAACAATTTTCGTTCTCTTTCATGTGGTATGCATCGGTATAATCTTGGATGGTTTTGGATCATTATTGGAAGAAATCAATCACCATTCAATGATAATCAAAATTTGATTTTGTATAAAATCAAATTTTCAAAACAAATCAATTCAATCCAATCTTGCCTTTTGATCCAATTTGAAATTTGGCTTTTAATGAGTTAGTCCAGGAAGAAATAAAAATCAATTTTTGCAATTAATTTGGATTTTATACTTTATTTTCAATTTAATTTGTATTTAAATGAATAATTTCCAAATTAAATAGGAAAATAAAATAAAAATTCGTGGCATTGGGCTTGGATACTCCTAATTGTGAGAATAAGTTTGGATGAAGAAAAAAAGCCCATTTGCAAAATTTGATTTTAAGTATCTCTCTTTGTGCATTCTTTCAAAATTCCCAACTTGTGAATGGTGTAACTTGCTCAATTTTCCACATTTTGAGAGTTCTTGGACTTTTGGAAAGCTCTAAGAGTCCTCTAATGTCTTTGGTTCACTTCAATTGGAGTTACCATGCTCATATATCTTCAAAACAAAAGTTGACTTTTGTTGACTTTGAAAAGGACTGTAATGTTTTGAGCTATACCTCTCAAATGAAGCATTTTTGGACATTCTTGTGAGACATGAAGTTGTAGAGAATTGAATTTCCTTCAAAACAAGAGGTGGTGGAAAATTTTGAGAAAGTATGAAAGTTATGATCGGTCAAAGTTGATTGACTTTTCACCTAGAAACCCTAATTTAGAAAGTTTGACTTTTGAGCAAATCTTGAGTTTTCTTGATGAATCATGATCAACCCTTGATCAAATGATGAATGTAACTTCAAAATGAGGATGTTGACCAAAAATCAGAAGTTTGATGTATGTTGACCACAGTTGACTTTTTGACTACTGCGATTTTCAACCATCGAGCAATTGTTTGAAACTTGACTTGTGAGCTTGAAACTTGACATGGAGAATCTTTGAAGCATATGAGGAGGCATGAAAACCATTGGAGGTGTTAGAAGTCCATCTCAGATGAAGAAATGCCAAACCCTAGTTTGGGTTGATTGTATAGGAGAGTGTTCATCGATCGACTCTTGAGGAATCCTTGAGCATGGATGTATGGAATATCTTGAGAGATATGAGGGCAAATTTTGGGGTATGACGGATGCTGCTGATTCACTCCAAATCTCGTTGACCATGACTTTTACTTTGCTAAGCCAACCGATAATCCGATCTACCAAGCGAAGGCGAAGGTGAAGTTGTGAAGTGCAAGGAGAACTTAGTCGAGACTACTACAACGGAAGAACAAGTTATACATCCACACAGAAAAGAGCGATCGGTTGTGAATTTAGGTACTAACGAAAGAGAAAATCAAAGATAGGAGGCGAGGTCTTGACGTTATCAAGAGATTGGTTCGATGTTACGAGACTATATCGAGGTTTGCTTAGTCATCACAGCTTGGTCTAGACATTGACATTTGTGGTACACGAACTACCAGAAAAAAGTTTCTCCGATGTGAAGGTCAGTCGTATCGATCACGAGGATATCGAGAAAAATCAAGGCAGTTAAACAATTCAACGTCGGTTTCCTAGCCGTTACTTCTTATCACGGTGAAGTTACAAGCGTGGTACCCGTACTGAGAAGATGGCAAAGTGCGAATGTGTGTGGATTCTACGGAGATCTAAGCGAGGCGAGTCCGAGCGATTTTCCACTTCCTCATATTGATGTTCTAGTCGACAACACCACTCAACATAAGTCTTCCTTCTTGGATGGTTTCTCCGGTTATAACGAGATCAAGATGGCTCACGAAGATGGAAAAAGACAACTGCGTTACGATGGGGCACATTCTCCACACAAGGTCATGCCGTTCGATTACGAAGCGTTAGCGCCACATATCAACGTGCCATGGTGGCGCTATTTCATGACATGATTCATCATGAGATGAGGTCTCGTCGGCATTTGATAGCTCGATCAAAGCGAAGAGACATCTTGATCATTTTGCGAGCTGTTTGATAGACAGAAGAAGTCACAGACTAAGACTTAATCCTAACAAGTTCACCTTTGGAGTCAGATCCGGTAAACTCTTGGGGTTCGTAGTCGGTGGTAAAGGTATTGAAGTTGACCCCGCCAAGGTTAAAGCTATCCAAGAAATTCCAGCGCCCCGCACAGAAAAAGAAGTCAGAGGTTTCTTAGGTCGATTGAACTACATTTCCAGATTCGTTGCACATCTAACTGCTACCTGTGAGCCAATCTTCAAGCTACTGAAGAAAGATCAAGTAATGGAATGCAACGACGATTGCGAAACAGCCTTTGACAAAATCAAGGAGTATCTACAAAATCCTCCTATCACGATGCCTCACCTTGAAAGACCTCTTATCATGTACTTGACGGCGTTAGAGAACTCAATGGGATGTGTGTTGGGGCAACATGACGAGTCTGGTCGAAAAGAGTATGTAATATACTACCTTAGCAAAAAGTTTACCGACTTTGAAATAAGATACTCACAGCTCGAGAAAACTTGCGGTAACTTTGGCTTGGGTGCTCGCGACTAAGGCAGAGTATATGACTCACACTACCTGTTGATCTCCAAGATAGGTCCGATAAAATACATATTCGAGAAGCCCGTTCTCTCTTGAAGAATAGCAAGATGGCAAATGATCTTAATATGACACCAATATACTACTCAAAAGCAATAAAAGGAAGTGTAGTAGGCGATCATTTGGCTCATCAAGCCGTGGATGACTATCATTCTATGGAGTTCGAATTTCCAAAAGAAGATGTTTTAATAGTTTGATTGTGAAGAACCAGGACCAGACGAAGGACCAGAACCGGGATCCCGATGGACCATGGTCTTTGATGGAGCCTCAAATGCACTTGGCAATGGCATTGGCGCCATCGTTACATCTGGTACCGGCGGACACACACCTTTCACCGCCAGATTTTGTTTCAGTTGCACTAACAATGGAATCACAGCGTGCATCATGGGTATCAAAGTTGCTATTGACTTAAGAATCAAATTCTTGGAAGTGTATGGAGACTCAGCTTTAGTGATCAGTCAGATTAAAGGCGAATGGGATATGAAACATCCGAATCTCATTCCATGTCGGGAACATGTGTTGAGCCTGATCCCTTACTTCGAAGAAATCACTTTTGATCATATTCCACGAGAAGAGAATCAGTTGGCAGACGGATTGGCTACTATGTCATCTATGTTCAAGGTCAGATGGGACAACGAAGCACCCCAAATCATCATCGAAAATTTTGACGAACCAGCATACTGTTGTGAACTTGATAGGAAAACCTTGGTTCTCTGATAAAGAGGTATCTCGAGGCTCGGGAATATCCATGAGCATCATCAATGACAAGAAATTCTTAAGAAGATTCACATCAAATTCTTTCTTAAACGACATCTTATACAAGCGTAATCATGACTTATGCTTACTTACTCCATTGTGTAGATGGGAGAAACGTGAACGGATCATGGAAGAACTATATGAAGGCACATTTAGTACCCACTCCAGTGGATATACAATGGCTAAAAAGATTCTGAGAACAGGTTACTATTGGTCCACCATGGAAGCTGATTGTCACCGCTATGCTCGGTCTTGTCATAAATGCCAGATATATGCAGACAAAGTGCAAGTACCTCCGGTACCATTGAATATTCTGACCGCTCCTTGGGCTTTCGCAATGTGGGGCATTGACATGATCGAAGAAATCAAACCTACTGCCTCCAATGGACACCGTTTCATCCTTGTGGCAATTGACTATTTCACCAAGTGGGTAGAAGCAGCCTCGTTTGCATCTGTTACCAAGAATGTTGTGGCTCGATTCATTAAGCATAATCTTATATGTCGGTACGGCATCCCCGAGAGGATTATCACAGATAATGGTACCAATCTCAACAATAAAATGATCACTGAACTCTGCACATAGTTCAGGATCAAGCATCACAACTCTTCTCCATATCGGCCTAAGATGAATGGCGCAGTGGAAGCCGCCAACAAGAATATCAAGAAGATCATACGAGATGTGATGACCTACAAGGATTGCACGAGATGTTGCCATTTGCTCTCCACAGTTACCGCCTCTGATACAAACATCTATAGGGGCAATCCCCTTCTCTCTCGTATACGGTATGGATGCAGTCCTACCAATCGAGGTTCAGGTACCCTTAACCAGAGTCCTCCAGGACGTAGAGCTAGGTGAAGAGGAATGGATCCAGACTCGCCTCGACCAGATCAACTTGATCGACAAAAAACGTCTCACATCCATCTGCCATGGACAGATCTATCAGAAGCGAATGATCAGAGCATTCAACAAGAAAGTCAAACACTGAGTCTACCAAGTCGGTGATCTAGTAGTCAAGCGCATCATCGTTCCCCAAGGTGATCCCAGAGGAAAATGGACTCCACCTATGATGGACCATTTGTAGTCAAAACAGTATTTTTAGTAGAGCCATGATACTTAGCACTATGGACGGAGAAGACTTCCCACACCCTGTGAATGCAAACATAGTCAAAAAATACTACGCATGAACAAGACCCGCTAGGTCGATCGGCCTAGGCAAAATAAGGGCATCCTGGCGAACCGAAAGGTTCGGGCAAAAGTTAAGGATATATACAAAAAAAAATGTACACCCGGCAAGTCGAAAACTTGCAAAGGCGGCAAGGCAAAAAGTATCGGTGGTGAAAACCGAAAGGGGGTCTAGGAAAAAGTTAGGGATTTAAGCGTACGATTATGTCTCGTCCGGATCACCTACCTACAGACTACACCACTATCAGCTTCAAGATTCAAATATCAAAAATCAATTCACTCGCTTTCTACTGACAGCAAGGAGATGAGATAGTCAAAATATAGCAATAGCATAGTTGAAACTGAGATTATTTCCATAGCTTTGCTCACTTATTAAATCTCTTGTATACAAACTGCTTGCCATCGCCACTTTTCAAAATTAATGGAAGTTCCTTTTTACGATTGCTAATTTTATTTGTTTTTGCATAAAGTCAATGATTGCTTTGAATGATTATATGCATCGAGAATAAACATATGTTCACAAACATACGAAAAGAGCGACAAAATAATTACTACAAACTCTAGGAGTCGAGATGATTACTAAAGTCACCCATCCCAGCAGTCACTTTCACAGGGTTGCTTTCACAAGAGTACAATCCCCACAGATCCATCGCTCTCCCTATCAAGACAAACCTTCTCCGACGAAGTACTAATCTTCTCCCAACAAGTATTCCAATACTTTAGTTTCATCACATTAGTCCCCGGTGATCCTATTAAACTTATTTACCCTCTCGGTACCACGTTATGAGTCTCCAAGCGGTGGCAGTTCATTCCACACAGTCCCCAATATGGCTTTCCCAAAAGATATTCATCTGAGTATCTCCGATGATTATCATTCCTCGGCAGTAATAATATCTAGACTGAAACTTACTTGGTCGGATAGTGCATCGGAGGAATCTGCATCTCTCTTATTCCTAGTCATGGTGTCAACAAACTTGTTCATCACCTCAAGGATTCTTCAAGCCTCGTCGGCTCTAAGTCATATCGGCTTTGCCCACGTTATGTCGGTCTCAAGCAATAATGGATATTCCCAGCAAAATCTCGCGCAAGATTCCCGTGAGCATCTCCCAAGTTATTCATCCAACAACATTAATATCGGACTAAACTTGGTCGGATGGTGCATCGGAGGAATCAAAGCATCTCTTTTCTCCGAATCGGGGTTTACCTAACTTCATCGGCGACATCGAAACCTCCGGCGGGGCATTCCCATCTTCTTCAAGATGGATATGTTTTGAAATACATCACATTCATACATCTATATTCATATATTGCATCATAATGTATTGTCAAACACTGCATGCATCATAATCTACATAAGACTAACCATATCTTGTCAAAAGTTTATCTCTTCAACAGATAAAAGCCATTTTCCAAACGACAGGTCAAAGATTAATACCCGAAACAAGACGGGAGAACTATCGGAACGACCAAGAAAGCCATTTTCCAAACGACAGGTCAAAGATTAATACCCGAAACAAGACGGGAGAACTATCAGAACAACCAGGAAAGTTATTTTTCAAACGACAGGTCAAAGATTGATACCCGAAATAAGACGGGAAAACTATCGGAACGACCAGGAAAATCACTTCCAGACAACTAGTCAAAGATTAATGCCCGAAACAAGACGGGAAACCTATCTAAAAGACCATACAAATTGTCTCCTGGCAACAACTATTGGATTAACACCCGAAACAAGACAGGAAAGCTATCCACATCCTGCCAAATATCTATCTCAGAGAATAGCCAAGGCAAAGGTTTATCCTGACTCTCTCTTATTATCAACAGCAACTACAGAGTCTAGCGTACGACTCAGTCTCCCCGGATGGCATCTCTAAGCCCATCCCCGACTACTTGTCGACATCTCTCCACCTTCAGAATGCTGCATATTTGGTTAAAAATCAATACATACCAATAACCTCATTCAAAGAGGAGTCTAGCGTACGACTCACTCTCCAGTGACAGCTTCTCCAAATGGCATCTATAAGCGTTCGTCGTCATCAGCGGCGATCCTGTTCCATACAACGGCCAGTGCAAATTTTGGTGCTCGGTGTTCAATCATCTTCTACCTTGGTCACGAAAGCAAGCATGCCAATATAAACCTTCAGTGAAGAAGATTGAGCAGGGAACAACTATTATACATTGCTCAAGAATTTCACAAGGTTGATCAAACAAACCCTCTCCAAGCAATCAACCCAATCTAGGGTTTGCCATTCTCAAGTCAAGATGGACATCCAATGCTTCAAGTATTCATCATACCTCATCATGCTTCAAAGAATCTCCGTGTCAAGTTTCAAGCCTTACAAGTCAAGTTTGCTCAAACAATTGCTCAGATGGATGAAAATCAATTGTATTGGACAAAGTCAAGCGTGGTCAACATACTCAAACTCCATAATTTTTGATCAACATCAATATTTTTAAGTAACATTCATCATTTGATCAAGGTTAATCATGATTCCTCAAGAAAACCAAAGATTTCCAAAGTCAAAGTTTCTAAATTAGGCCTTCTTAGACAAAAGTCAACAAAACTTTGACCAAGCATAACTTTCACATACTTTGAAATTTTTCCACTGACTCATTTTAAAGAGAATTCAATTCTCTACAACTTCATGTCTACAAGCTTGAAGGAAAAATGCTTCATTTGGAAGTTATGGATCAAAATATTACAGGTCTTTTTAAAAAGTCAACAAAAAGTCATCTTTTTGCAAAGAAGTGTTCATGAGCATGGAAACTTCAATGAATATGAAACCAAAAAGGCTATTTAGAAGACATACTTAGCTTTCCAAAAACACCCAAAATGTTAAAAATTGAGCAAGATACATTGTGCAAGTTGAGCATTTTTGAGGAGTTACAAAATACTTGAGAAAATCAAAAATTTCAAAATGGGCCTAACTTTTCTTGATTCAAACATGTTCCTTATCCGAATTGGAACCTCAAGCCCAAAGGCCACGTTTAATCTTTTATTTTTAATTTATTTTGATTTTATTCATTTAAAACCAATTTAATTAAAATAAAAGATTTAAAATCTAAATTAAGTGCAAGATGGATTTTCTCTCATCCTTGAGGTCCAAGCAAGCCATTTAATCGATTATTTGAAATAATTTAGATTGGCAATTTGATTTGATTGAAATTGGCTCAAAAAGGAAATATTTGGTTTGATTCCTGTTAGTGTTTTAAGTTGGCATTAATTTTGGTAAAACTAGGCTATGGTAATGTCTTGATAAATGTCTTGACATTCAGAGATTGAAGATAAATCCTACTTGACAAGGATGTTTAAAAACATTTCAGGCTGGAAGATAAAAGGTCTTTGGAATTCTAGGAAAATAGTCTGATGTCATAACAGATATTGTGACATTCAGTGTGACATTCTGTTCTGCAGAATCTGTTTTTCCTGAGTCTTTTCAGGAAGTTTGTTGAGCTGCTATATTATGTTTTTCTGTTACTAGAATGCATGCTCACATGGCTGCTAGGTTAATCTTAGTTAAACCTAAATTGGTTGTTGAAAAGACCATTTTTTAGGATTAAATTAAGTAAACCTAGCTATCTTTATGGAAACCAGCCCGAAGTTTGGGAGCTGCTTCTATAAAATTCAACCCTATCTTTCTTGTTGTGCCTTTTATCTTTATTAGGAGATTTACAGTTGTATTTTGTAATTCTAGTTACTCTTGTGAGCCAAGCAATTATCAATTGATAAGTGCCTTGGACTAGGATTTGTTTGTAAGGGTAGTTTATCACTCAAAGCTTTGAAGCCGAGTGTTTGTGTCTTGATTGAAGCTTTGAAGCAAGATCAAGAATAGTTTATTGAAGTGTGTCTTCACAATTCAATTATTCAATAGTTGATATCCTTCTTTGTGATTGAGGGGAGTGGTAGGAACTCGGATCTAAGTAGGACTTAGGTTGAAGTTGCATTGGGTAGTTTTAAGTGAAGGAGATAAACTGGTTGGTTTATTCTGAATTAATTCTACTAATAGTGAATTTCCTCCACGGCTTGTTGAATCTAGGTGTAGTTGAGACCTTGGTGGGTAAACAATTTATGTGTTCTTTCATTGTTTGAATTTAGTTTGTGTATTATTAATAGAGTGTTGAATCTTGTGTCATAACATTCTGTGACATCAAGTATCTGCTTGCGGGAATTTCAATTGGCATGGGCGGGCACCACTGTTATTTAGGTGAGATCCGGGATAATAGTTTACGGCATAATGGATAAGGAAGGAGGATTTGGGTAGACCACCTTCGGATGGGTCTAATTGAGTCTGGAAACCTCGTATGATTGCCTTTTTAAGATCGGTGGATATTAAAGCTTGGAGCTCTTGCGACAAAGGATGGAAACATCCCACCAAGCTTGAGAAAGATGGGACTACATCTTGAAACACGAGGAAGAATGGAGCAAAGAGGAAGTAGAGAACTCTAAAGCATTGAATGCATTATTCAATGGTATTGGAAATATCTTCGACTTGTTCATCAATGTAGGCGGCCAAGGATGTTTGGGACACTCTCAAAACTACTCATGAGGACATCAAGGTAAAGATGTCAAGACTTGGATCTCACTACCAAATTTGAGAATTTGAAGATGAAAGAAGATGAGACTACTCATGAATTTCACATGAATATATTGGAGATTGCCAACACCTCAGGAGCACTTGGTGAAAAGATGTCAGAAGAAAAGCTGGTGAGAAAGATTCTCAGATCCTTGCCTAAGAGATTTGCAATGAAAGTAACTGCAATAGAGGAGGCTCAGGACATCAGCAACTTGAAAGTTGAAGAACTTATTGGATCTCTTATGACTTTTGAAATGGGAATCAGTGAGAATGTTGATAAGAAGAATAAAAGCATAGCCCTTGTATCCAATACTGAAGAGGAATGCATAAATGGTAATGATGAGAAGATATCTGAAGCCATATCTATGCTTGGAAGACAGTTCAACAAGCTCATCAAGAGGATTCATCCAAAGACAAGATCAAATGTCAAGGACATTTCATCTGACATCAGCAGATCTAATGACTCCAATGAGAAGATTCAGAGTCGAGGAAGAAAAGGTAGTCAAGCGTTGGAATTCAATGTCATGGATGTGAAGGATATGGGTATTAGAATTTGAATGTCCTACCTTTCTTAAGAAACAAAAGGAATGGGCATCGCAGTGCGATGGTGAATCAAGCGGTCTGAAGAATCGGTAAACTTGTCTTGCACTCTCGGAAGTTGTAATTCGATAATGACTCTAGTGATGAGGAAGTGTCATTTGAAGAATTCTTGATACTTATAGGCATGTATCGAAGTTGAAGTATGTCGAGAATGAAAGCGAGAAAAAGTGATTGAAGTTGGAGTCGGAAAATGTAGTGGAAGCTAAGAAGAAGAAAATACAATCACTATAAGTCATCAACGGTGAAATTATAGTGTTGAATTCCAAACTTGATCATATGACTAAGTACATCATGATCTCGACTCTTGGGGTGATAAGTTGGAAGAAATCCTACAGCTTGGACAGCTACGGGTAATAAGCATGGTCTAGGTTATGTGGTGAAAGAGCACATTAGTGACAAGAAAGAAGAGAGAATGGAAAACCAAGGTCAAAGCGGATGTCACAACATAAAAGCAGAAATATCTAAAACAGAATATGTGTGGTACGAAAAATTTCTTGACAACAAGAAAACAGACCTAATAAGCCAATGTCAAAGCAGATGTCACAACATTGGGGTCAACATTAAGATCAGAGAAACATGAATAAGAATTTTCAAAGATGGAGATGTCACCATTGTGGAAGGTTTGGACACATAAAACCCTTTTGCTATAGACTACATGGATACCCAAATCAGACTCCCTATGGTAAGCCTAAGAACAGCAAGGTACCCTACACTCAAAAGTGGAAGAAGAGAACCGTAGCTTTGATAGCTCACACTTCCCTTAGAGTGTCTGCCAAGGAAGATTGGTACTTTGACAGTGGGTGTTCCAAGCATATGACTGGAATAAAGAATCTACTGAATAATGTCAAACCTCATTCTTCCAGTTTTGTTACTTTTGGAGATGGGGCTAAAGGAGAAATCAGAGGTGTTAGAAACTTGGACTGCTCTGGAGTTCCAAACCTAAATGGAGTGTTGCTGGTGAAAGGCTTAACTGCTAACCTCATAAGCATAAGTCAGCTATGTGATATGGGGTTCAAAGTCAACTTCACTAGATCTGAATGTCTTGTAATCAATAATAAACAAGAAGTGGTTATGAGAGGAGTCAGATCAAAGGACAACTGCTACATGTGGGATCGAGAACACCAACACATCTTCGTGTGCTCTCTGGAGACAAAGATGAAAAGGAGGTAAAATTATGGCACCAAAAACTTGGTCATCTGCATCTCATAGGAATGAAAAAGATCATCTCTATGGAGGCTGTCAGAGGGATCCCAAAACTCCTTATTGATGAAGGGAGAGTCTGTGGTGAGTGTCAGGTTGGGAAGCAAACTAGAATGTCTCACCCAATGTCTAGACATCTGACCACGTCTAAAGTACTGGAACTGCTACACATGGATTTGATGGGGCCTATGCAGGTTGAAAGCCTTGGTGGAAAAAGATACGCTTATGTTGTTGTGGATGACTTCTCTAGATTTACTTGGATAAACTTCATCAAATAAAAATTTGATGTGTTTGATGTCTTTAAAGAGTTATGCAAAAGACTTCAAAGAGAGAAGGAAAGTTGTATTGTCAGAATAAGAAGTGATCATGGGAAGGAATTTGAGAACAACAAGTTTGATGAATTCTGCTCCTCAGAGGGGATCAATCATGAGTTCTCTTCTCCTATAACACCTCAACAAAATGGGGTTGTGGAAAGAAAGAATAGGACTATCTGGGAATCGCGAGCAATGATTCATGCTAAAACTTCCTATTCATTTTGAGGTGAAGCTATGAATACGACTATATTCTAACAGGTCACCTTAAGAAAGGAACATCTTCCACCCTGTATGAACTATGGAAGGAAGAAAACCAAGCTGTGAAATACTTCCATGTGTTTGGGAGCAAATGTTATATTACGACGGATCGTGATCAAAGGAGAAAGATGGACTCTAAGAGTGATGAAGGCATTTTTAGGATACTCACTACTATTGAGCATATAGGGTATTCAACTCAGAACCCAAGTTATGATGGAGTCTAATGTCATTGTTGATGATCATCATCGAAACACAATGTCCCATATGATGTTGAGACATGGTTTGAGATATCACCACAAGCACCTGATAAGGATGATGTACCTGCTCCTACTCCACCAAAATCTGAACCAGAGGAAGCCAACAAAGATCCTTCCATCAGAATTCAGAAAGATCATTCAAAGGATCTCATCATTGGGGATCCAAACAAGGGTGTCATTACAAGGTCTAGGGAAACAGTCTCAAACTCTTGCTTTGTGTCCAAAATAGAGCCAAAAAATGTCAAAGAAGCTCTAAGTGATGAATTCTGGATTGAAGCAATGCAAGATGAATTGAACCAGTTCAAACAACATGAAGTGTGGGAGTTAGTTCCTAGACCAGAAGGAAAAAACATCATTGGCACAAAGTGGATCTACAAGAACAAGTCTGATGCAGAAGGAGTTGTCACCAGAAATAAAGCAAGACTTGTTGCTCAGGGCTACACTCAAGTTGAAGGGATTGATTTTGATGAGACTTTTGCTCCAGTGGCTAGGCGGAATCAATCGAGCTACTACTGAGGTTGCTTGCATTCGAAATTCAAATTATTTCGGATGGATGTGAAAAGTGCATTCTAAATGGCTACTTGAATGAGGAAGTATATGTAGAACAGCCTAAAGTTTGTGGATCAAGCTTTCTGATCATCTACAAGTTAAGAAAAAGCCCTATATGGACTAAAGCAAGCTCCTAGGGCCTGGTGAAAGGCTGACCAAGTTCCTACAGACAAAGGATACGGAAAGGGCCTTGGATAAAACTCTCTTTGTCAAGAATGAAGGAGGAAAGATAATGGTGGCTCAAATTTATGTTGATGACATAGTATTTGGAGGAATGTCAGACACAATGGTGAAACATTTTGCCAATCAAATGCAAGCTGAGTTTGAAATGAGCCTCATGGGAGAGTTGACTTACTTTCTTGGACTGCAAGACACACAGATGGAAGACTCAACATTCCTTTCACAAAGCAAGTATGCAAGGAATATTGTCAAGAAGTTTGGAATGGAGAATGCCAGCCATTAAAGAACTCCTGCTCCCACACATTTGAAGTTGTCCAAGGACACAAGTGGTGAAAAGGTTGATCAAAGTTTATATAAAAGCATGATAGGAAGCTTGTTGTACCTAGACCCGATGGACGACATTGCATTTGTTGTTGGGGTATGCAAGATACCAAGTGAACCTAAAGTAAGTCACATTAATCGGTGAAAAAATTACGAAGTATGTGAATGGAACTTGCAATTATGGTATCCTGTATTCCATGGATGTGAACCAATTTTATGCAGTTATTGTGATCTTGTTAGGTGGTAGTCTTGATGCGAAAAGTACTTAGGATGCTTCTTCTTGGGAAACAATCTTGTTTCTTGGTTGAAAAAAGCAAAGCGTATCCTTGTCCTACCGGAAAATGAATACATAGCAGTGGTAGCGTTGTTCTCAAATGGTCTGGATGAAGCGAGATCTTTGTGCAGTACAATGTCACGAGGATGTCATGACATCGTCTTGACAATCGAGTGCTATTAATATTTCAAAGAATCTATACAACACAATAGGACTAAGCACATTGACATTAGACATCACTTCATCAAAGACCTTGTGGAGGAAAAAGTGATTAAATTGGACCATGTAGTCACTGAACTTCAATTGGCTGACATTTTTACTAAAGCTCTTGATGCTAGTCAATTTAAAAATTTAAGGAGCAAACTGGGTATTTATCAATAGGAATTGTAATTAAGATTGCTTACAAGGAGGAGAGAAGAACTCTATTTCATTTAATTATAAGTGGGTCATTAATTATTTTCCTCTTATTTTAAAAGTTTCAAGAATATGAAGAGACTCCTCCATATAATAGCCTCTTCATTTGAAAGTATTATATCCTCTTCATCCAATAGATACTCTCAAACTCTCTGTCATTCTTGGTTTCAGTCTCTCAACATATCTCAGAGAAATATGTCTTCTTCATCCTCTTCATCCCAAGACTCTGATTGTCCATCTCCTACCATGGATGAGATTAGGGCGAGCGTTGTAACCAATCTTATTAAACACAATGAAGTTCTCTCCTCGGCGTTCCATAGCTTGTTGACTCTAGAAGTCGAGAATCGGCATGCGGAATACTCACGGGTCATCGGTTTGAAATCTCTGTAAGATCTGGGATCATCCTCATTCCCTACGAGATAGCAAATAGAGAAGGTACTATGTATGTGCAAGAAACCATTGATAGGATAGTCACCAGGATCCTACACGAAAATCTCTCTGTACCTGGAATCTATGTTCCCCTTAACCAAAAGCACACTTTAGCCCTAGCTTAGCAGTTGATCGAGATCTCGAGAGAATGTCATGACATCGATGATCATGTCAAAACTCTGTGGCACACAATACTACTCCTGCCGATTCCATTGTCCAAGAAAAAGGTTGAATCTCTAGTTCTCTCAAGTTTGAGAAGATGACCAAAGCTGGAACTTCTTCAAAGAAGTATGGAGTTAAATCTGTTGGTGGTAACTTGAGACCTAAGAGGAC